>JAWNNL010001408.1:0-454235 GCA_035045005.1 Liodrosophila aerea
GGACTGTACCGAAAAGAAACTGCACACTTTGTTTATATTATAACTTTCATGTTTTTTGTTCGATTTCAAAAATTTTTTTTTTGTGTTTTAGGGCAAAGCAATAACTTTCAATTAACGTAAAGAGAATTATAAAAAATTCATCCTCTTATTTTTAAACGAGTTTTCTGCGTGACGCCTCTCATCAGGTTCTGCACACCCACTTGGGTAACCCTGCTGGTTGCACGCATCCAGTTTTTTTTTATTTCTTTTAAGTTTTGGATGAGACTACCATTCTTTATAAAATTGCACTGAACTATGGCCCAATATCTCTCGATGGGACGAAGCTCTGGACAATTTGGTGGGTTCTCCTCTTTTGACACAAATTTTATGTTTTTAGCTTAAAGTAACGCCAAGGTCGAAAGGGCAAAGTGTGCTGACGTTAGATCTGGCCAAAATATTGTCGATACATTGTGTTATTCATAGAATGGAATCAGACGTTTTTTTAAGCACTCTTTTTGGTAAACTTCTGCGTTAATTGTGTCTTTTGTAAAAAATGGGCTGGTTCTGAGGACACAGGTGCAAATGACCTGCCATATCAGCACTTTCTCCCCAAATTTTTCCATTTAAATTTTGGATCCCGAGTCGTCAACTGTCCCAACTTTCGATTTTGTATACAATTTAGGGCCTGGTAATGTTTTTAAGTCCAATTTAACATATGTTTCATCGTCCATAACAATGCATTCCACTGAATCAGTGAGAAAGGGTTCATAGAGCTTTCACACTCTTTTTTTTCCGACTTCTACTTGCCGCAGACTTTTTCTCGGAATTTTCCGTTTTTTGTATGTCTTTAAGCTATACCGTTGCTTTATTCTTTGCACCGTACTTGGACTGGTATGGCTTTTTATTTTTCAAATCTCGAACAGACATCGTGCGATCTATGTGGGTTAAGGCCAATACCTTCTTATCATCACCGTCATCCCTTGGACCACATTTTTTTCCATTCTTTGGCAAATCCTTTATAGAACATGTCTCCCCAAACTTGTTAATAATGTTTTTCAGGCTATTTACATAAACTTTATAGCGTTTCGCTAATTTTCTGTATGACACATTATTTTCGGTACAGTAATTGTGCACAATTTTTTTGAGAACTTGCGCTTCAATTCGAGGTTTCGTGAAAATTACACGGCGAATTGTAAAAAGAGAATATGCAATCAATGCAGAATTAAATAAGCTTTCTAACGGTGTATCGCATGTCATGATCAGAAGATCGCACTGGGAGCTATTGACGGTTGAAAGTGTGCAGTTTCTTTTCGGTACAGTCCTTATTTAAAGTCCACAAAATCTTCTTACACGAACTGAAGAGCTGCTCTTAGCGTATTTTGCTGTGGTATAGGAACTGACGTCCTAACTAGCGGAAATAAATGTGTTTTTCGCTGTTCCCAAAGCCAAATCAGAAAGCAACAAATAAATTACTACATTTAACGTAAATAAAAGAAGTTGGCGCGCCAGAAGCTCTTCTCAATTGGCTTCATATTCACGTCGCGGAAAACTTGGCAACTCTGACAGCAGCAATTTGTTGCCGATTTTGTGCATCATTTGCCGAAATACGAGTGTGTGAGTGTGAGTGTGTGGTGTGAGTGTGAGTGTTTGGCCCAGAGTTTGAATGCATGTTAGTTTAATAGAGTGAGTTTGTGTTTCCTCTTTGCGAATGGACTGTGAAACGATTGAGCTCACCTGGAATCCATCGTACGTCCAGCTGCCGAATTTCATGACGCATGTCTGCTCATCAAAGGGAAAGTATTCGACATCAATTTCGCACGAGCTCTTGTATATCGCCGGCGGTCGCCATTCGACGCGACCCGTATAGTTGAGGGTTGCCTTTGTGGCCAGGGTCACCTCGAAGTTGCCATCGGCGCTGGAAATATGCAAGAGATGATGATGAGTACTCGTATGACTGGGATTGAGTGTGGAGCGATGTGGTACTCACTTGTTGTAGAGCACAATGTCCGGACGCCAAATGTGATCGGAGGGGACATGGAGCATTTCGACGCCACCATACTCCTTTGGCTCCCATTTGAGTTTGTAATCATACCAGGACTGTTCCACCCACAAATTGGTTGTCATTATTTGATTCTTCAGATTGACGTCAATCAGTTGCGATAGCTTCAGCTTGATGCGGACTGTCAGTGCATCCGTGACATTCACCACGGGACGCACCAGTTTGTTGTAGTTGCTTAGCAGATCGTCGTAGAGTCGCTTCGCATCCGGATTCGCTGTGCTGCCTGTGGATAGACGGAAGGAAGAGAAGGTGGCCAAACGGGAATGTTAGATAGATAGACTACTATAAACATCTGTATAAATCGAAATGCGGTCAAAGTCATTTAGCTACGCTCATTATGCCTTATCATGTATCTATGGCACGTTTCACATACGCTCATAATTCTTACTTACTCTTCGAGGGTATATTTCGTGTGTGCAACAGCAAATGTATATCAAAATAATTGTGCCTGCTTGCATGCGCTCGACTGTAGGCTAGGCGGTGCTTTTTATTTCATTTCATTTGGCATTTGCTGCCGGGACAACGCTGCGTATGCGCAATGCGGCAATTAATGTGCCACGCATTAAATTAATGATACGCTGATAATGGCATCACAATATGCTTGACCAGCCACGCCCCCCAGCCAGTGCCACACCCACACAAGCTAAGCTAGCCCCCCCCCCATGGACATTACTAATTAGCTTTGTCTTTGGCTTTTCCCTCATGTGTGCCGGGGCAAAGCTACCAAAATCTTTTAATTGATTTATTTTTACGTCTCCGCCTGCCCACCGCTATCATCGCTATCTCTTTGAATATGGACGTATTCGCTTTTCTTTGCCAGTGTTGCCACAATTCTAAAGTAAAATAATGCTAAAAATAGCTAAAAATTTATAAAGAAAATGCTTGACTTTTTTTATTTTATTTTTACCTCCAATAATTATTAGTAATATTTTATTTTAATTACAATTAAAAATGATAAAAGTGATAAATTATTTAAAAATATTAATAAATAATCAAAGCAAAGATATCGGTTTCGTATTGTCAGAATATATTTGGGGACAAATTTTAACTGAAGGAAGATGAAGAATATCAATTAGCCTAATTTAGTTAATTTATTATTGTTATTTGAAACACTTCAGTTGTGTCAAATTATAAGTAAACTTTAAATAGCTAAACTAATTATTATTTTTTATACCCTATTGAGATCTGATAGTGTTCAAGCATGAACATAGTATATAAGATATATATTGCAACCGTCACTGTACAACTTACGTACACCGAAATACCGTCGGGAGAAGAGAAAACACGAACTGCTCGATTTGAGTACTACACAAGAACTAACTGACCAGGCAGACTGGCCGCTTTATTAGACCCTTCTTTGGGCATACATATTATTTCACATTTTACATTTACATTTTACATTCACTTAGGTACAATTTCATCTTATCTTATCTCTTAGGTAGTTTTCCTATTTTCAGGGTTTTCCCTTATCAGGGTTTTCCGTTATTTTATTATCTTAATTGTTTTAGGTCTAGTCTGGACTTTCTGTTTGTTCAAGGTCTATCTTTTATTATGTTGTCTGGTGAGCCTAACTCAATACAATGTCTAGGCTCACTGGCAGACTTCTTAAATGCTTAATAATTATATGTTATCTAATATAAGATTAAACATCCTGGCCCTGTTGAAAGGTTTACTTTCAATACAACAGCGACCAGGCTCTTTTGAACTATATATAAAATAATATAACTTTATATCTTAAGAACCTAATTCAATACGATGTCTGGCTTTCTGGCTTACTTATACTGTAAGATTCAACAGTCACAATATGTTCAAGTATGGACATAAGGAAATAGACATATGTATAAGAAATATGTAAAACTACAAGACGATAATGCAGATTACTAGCTGCATATCGTATATCAACAGCTGCAGACCACAATCTTTTGGGTATTGCAGCAGATAATGTTACACACTTGACCTAAGTAAACAGGACACATAAACCTAGAATGATACAAACTATATGCACATTATAAGGAAATGTTAGTACATAGTTTAGCTGTACCTAAACATAGATAAGTACCATATTGTACATGATCTTATACATAGTCCAGAAATGGGTATAAAATAAAGAAGGCTGGCCCCTTGGCCAGTCAGTTGATCATCATCGCTGGTCTTTCTTTTGTTCTCTGAACAGAAAGTAATTATAATCCAAATATTAGAGATTTACTTTAACCCTTTTCTAGATTTTATAAGCATATTTGTTATGTTATGTTATATACAAAACTGCTTAATCAAGCAATTAAAATGCTAGAAAGACAACACTGTTTTTCGCTCCTTTTTTTAATGCCATTTGCTGTGTACTGTCTGAGGCTGCGACTGGCAACTGTCCTAATGCGCTTTGGCTTTCACTACAAGCATTTTTATTGCGATTCCCCTACTTAACCCCTGCCTGACTGAGTCCCCCCCCCCCGCACGCCCCTGACTCGTTGATAGCCAATGTAATAATGATAAGCTGATTAGTGCGCGCTTCGTATAATGACATTGGCGACAATATACTATAACTAGCATCTGCTTTAGTCGCTGCCACTGCCACTGCCTCTGCCACTGCCACTGCCTCTGCCACTGCCTCTGCCTCTGCCTCTGCCACTGCCACTGCACACTGACACCAAACTTTTCGATATAATTTTGAACTTTTTAGGGACACGCATTTAGATTTCAAATAGTGTGCGCTCTTAATTTCAACAGTAAATGCCAAGTAACAAAAACTCGGAAAGCTACAGTCGGATGCAATCGGCAGTAGGAGACCCTGTACTTTGATTTGGCCGGGCGTCGATAATAGCATTAGTAAATATGTAATATATATACGCGCAAATACAAATTGAAATGCAGACTCACAATCAAAAATCACGCATACGCCCTAGTGCCCGCGTACACTGTGGCTTCCCCCCTCCCCCAGCCACATGCCTACTACAGAAAATTGATTGTCCAATATCTCCGGTGCTTATTATCCGATTGGGCTGCAAATCGCACCAAACATTCAAAGCATCTAAAACTTTATTCATGCAGAAAAGGAATCCAGTGACTCTAAAACTGTACATGCTAAGAACATTTTTGCAAATTTGAGGGGGAGGGGCATGGGATATCAAATTGAAAACACAAACTTGGCCTGCCTATGTAATAAACGAACCAACCAAAAAAAAGAATTGAGTCTCTAGCTCTTATAGTTTCCGAGATCTCTTTATGGGGTCTGCCACGCCTCCTTCTGCCCGTAACACACAAATGTCATTTGCACAAACTTAATAGACCTTTTTGTACTTTTTTAAAGTACAGGGTCTAAAAAGTAGAATCAGAACTTCATTCAGATTAAGCATACGCCATGTGGGATGCACTCATATTTTTATTAGAATTTTATTTGCAGTAAATTCGTGAGTTTATGCCGAAAAATGTGGCCCAGTGTGCACTGCCTCGCTTTGCATGCAGGTGGACAGACAAACAGACAGTCAGACAGTCAGACAGACAGACAGACAGACAGATGAACAGACGAAGAGACAGACAGATGAGCTGAGCTGGATGGCATTGAGGGTCGCATTAACTCATTTCCTGCATCATTAAGGGCGCCACTGCAATTTGCGCGCATTTATGCCACACACACACACACACACACACACACACGAACATGCACAATTAACGGCAGGTGGGCGTGGCCTTAATCAATTTAAGCCAGCTTTCAGCGCTGTTAAGCGAGTTACGTGTATTGAATTGAGTTGCCAACGGAAACGGACTGAAGCCAGGCTTCGATGCCGAATAGAGCTGGAAATGAGTCTGTTCAAAAATTAACTCGGCTGTGCGAGTGTGTGTGTGTGTGTGTGTGTGTATTGTACTTTATGCCTCTCCGGGGCAACATCAATTGCAGCTTGAAGAGTCAGAGTCGGCGTGGTAGGCGTGGCAGGCTTTTAGCCAAAACTTGTTCGCTTCAACTGGCAAAGGTGTGCGACATCTGTTTATGTGCCTATAGGAGTGTGAGTGAGTGTGTGTGTGAGTGAGTGTCTGGCGGTGTGTGTGTGTGTGTTAGCTTGTTGCTGTTGCTCGCGTGGGAAACGTTAAGTTAAACGGACCTTTGCGGTAAACGCTTTTGTCGCCAGCATTTGGGGCGTATGTGTGTGTGTGTGTGTGTGTGTGTGTGTGTGTGTGGGTGTGTGTTAGCATGTGTTGGTATTAATCGACTGCTTTCATTGCTTACATGTGGCCTGACAATCGCATTAAGGTAGCCAAAGCGCACACTTTATGACTGCCTGGCGTGCTGTGGCACATTCACACACACACACACACACACACACACACACACAGTGAAATGACAAATTATGATTATTTTATGTTGGCATTTTATGTGGCAACTTAGTATTTCATTTGCTGCCTGCCGCCGCAGAATGCGATTACAATTTCTAATTAGTTATTATTCCGGCCAGATCTCTCGACTGCCAATGGTCCAAATGGACTCGGGTCATCTCTTGCCAGTGGTAGTTAACGATCTCTGCCTGCTCAGGGCTTAGGCTAAATGCAATTTCGTTGTTTATGCGTCAACTGACAGTTACATGCCACATGCCACACACACACACACACACACATGTATGTGTATGCCTGTTGACAATATGTTGCTCTCTCTGGCCCGACTCTAGCTCTGCAGTTGCATTTATTTAGGTCGCCAGCCACTGTACAATCTATTACCATTAGAGAACTAGGCTAGAGTCTCCCTGGTAGTGTGTGTGTGTGTTAATAAGTATACATTACGTATACGCCTTGTGTGGCACATTGCTTTTAATTAGGTTCGTTTTTTGGCTTTAAGAAACTCACACCTCCTTGGCTAATTGAGCTGCTGTAGCTGCAGCTGTAGCTGGAGCTCCAATTGAAAATACTCTTTATTAAGAGCGTTGCTATTTTCCCCAGAAATAACATAATCGAGTTGCAGTTTGGCTCGACAGTAATTGGCATTCATTAAGGATACAGCAGCACTCTCCCCCCCACTCTCTCCCCTCGCTCTCTTTGTGAAACGTAGCCATTTCAATTTGACTTGCCAAATTGTTGTTTTTGCCCCTGCCCCTGCCCCTGCCACTGTCTGCTCTCTTTGGGAGTCGTGAGTCGTGTGTTTACTCAACTGCAAGGCGAATGCAATTTTTGTGTAAACAACGCCATAAATTCCAATGGCTTAACAACAAAACGTTAGTTCGCACAGACAAGGCCAACTTGCAGTAGTCAACTTTGCCTTTCAGCCAGGCAGGTGGAGGTGGAGTCAGAGTCGGAGGCAGCTGTAGGTGTGGCAGCAACATCCTTACTGTTAACGAGTTGTATCTTTAAATCCATAGAGAGACCATCAGCAGATACTACTATTCCACTACAGAGAAACTTTCGAATTTGCCTTGCAGATTTCTGGAGATTATTTTACGTATTTTGTATCCGGCGCACATTCATAAATATTTAGCTCTATGCAGAATTCGACATTCGGTATTCCCTGCCTGATGTTTTGGCAACGAATTACTAATAAGTACGCTCATTCATTCGCAATTCGCACAAAAAGAATTCATCAAACACAGACGCACCGGATATGCTCAAGTACTCGAGTGTTGTACAAATAGAATTTATTATGTCTTGAGTCTCGAGTTCCGCCTTTTCTTTAGTCCAAATCTCAGACAAATTGACTTTTAATGAGCTAAGGCGAAACAGTAGAACTACACTCGCAAAAGAACACATCTAATCTGTATCTCATGACTATTTCAATACTGAGAATGTAACTCTCAATATTCAGATAGTGTTGAAATATTTCAAATACATTTGATTGGAATATTTGCAGTACATTTTCAGTTTGAAGAAAGTTTGAGATATAATAGAGGTAGGGTCTAAAAAAGCTTAAGCTTAAGTCAGTTCAGTCTTGACTAACGTTTGCTTGAAAGGACATTTGTGACATGACAGGTAGAAGGAGGCGTGGCAAACCCCATAAAGTATATATATATTCTTGATCAGCATGACGAGCTGAGTCGATCTAGCCATGTCCGTCCGTCTGTTCGACTGTCTGTCCGTCTGTATGAAGACCTAGATCTCTGTAAGAGCTAGAGACATCATATTTGGCAGTTAGATGCCCCTATTATTATTTATTATTATTTATCAGAGATCTGTTTTAACACTGCGACCTCGAAGATCTATTGTGCTCTCCGTCTAAACTAAGTTACAGCTCTTCCGCCAGTTCGATCGAGCGCAGAAATGCGATGATTTTCCCTGGTTGAAGAGCTCTTATCTCTGGACTGTCTAGGAAGTAGTTACCTAAGTGAGCTAGCCTTAACCTACTGACTGCCGGGCATGTTCCTAGTATGTGCTCTGACGTTTCGTCTTCTTCGAGACAGAGTCTACAGAGTGTATCGTCAACAATTTTGAGCTTGTTGAGATGCTTGCGTAGCCTACAATGTCCTGTAAGAATGCCGGTGACTATTCTAAGTGAACTTTTGCTCATTCTTAGGCAGTCCTCAGTTCTCTTCTTGCTGTAGCTTCCTAAGAGCAGTTTGCTCTGTCTGGCTCCCTGATATGTTTCCCAGTATTCCTCGCTGTCCCTTCGTGCCTTGGAGTTTATACTTTGTCTGACAAAGTTGGGTCCAAGACCGCAGAAGGGTTGTGGTCCTAGAAGAGGCTTGCTAGCCCCTTTCCTAGCTAACTCGTCCGCAACTTCGTTGCCTGGGACTCCTGCATGGCCGGGTACCCAGTATACGGTCACTTTGTTTGACAGCCCTAGACTGTTTAGTGAGCCTATACATTTCCAGACTAGTCCAGACTTCAAGATGCCCCTAAAGTCTGTGTTAAATTTGTGATGCAGCCTTTTAAACGCTTGAAATTTACACGCATTTATGGTAAATGAATGTGAATGATAACCGCCAAGATGAAACTATAAAAAAAGACGAGAAGACTGGGGCGAATGAATAATAAAATGTGCAATATACAATGGCGACAAACTGTCCGTTGTTGTCCATGCAACATGCGTCGAGTGGTCGAGACCCTCGTGTGTGGCACGTTGCGGCTGCAAGGTGCAGTGTGTGCACTGTGGCACTCACTGTTCGCACTCATGCGGAACACACGGTGGACATTCGGCATTGGCAACACCAACACCACCACCAACACCAACGCCAACATGTGGCCATGTTGGTCATTTTCCCACTGACACTTCCGCTGCCCCTCAGTCCCCCTCACCATGACGAATTGCAGATGAAACACAAAGGAATAACGCGAAGAGCATGAAGCATGAACTTGGCCAAAATGAAATAAAAATTAATCAAAATTCACTCTTAACACGCCCACGTTAAGATACCCTGTAAATGGCAAGACTATGGGGTAGATCCATATACTACGAATCTTTTGAAGTTCAGATCAGATTCTTTGAGTGACAGAACTGAGCTTAGTGGAAAGCGAAAAAGTGTAATCGATTAGGTATGCGTTAAGATACCCTGTAAATGGTAAGTCTATGGGGTAGATCAATATACTACGAATCATTTGAACTAGATAAGATTCTTTGAGTGACAAGACTGAGCATAGAGGAAGGGGAAAGCAGAATCTATTAGGTATAGTAGAAAGGTAAAACTATATTCGAATATAGAGAGTTCATTTATGAATGTATTCACAATACCCACTGAATTTAAGATAAAACTTAAATTATATTAAAGAAGTATACATATCTATTTTATTATCTTTATCTAGGGTCTTCAGACTGCTGCATTTAGTGTATCTTTATTACATTTGAAGACGAAATTTAGTTGAAGACTTAATGTAATGTCATGGTATTGATATCTGGCGAGGTAGTTCATATACCATTAACCTATTATTCACACCACTATTCATACCTATATTCACTCTGTGAATACACTGCGATTTGTGCGTTCGTTTTGCCACTCTATGGCTATGCAGTGAATGATTATGTGTATTCATTCATTGCATTCACTGCATTCATTTAGTAATCGTTGCACTCAATGCACATTGACAGCCCGTTGCAATCTATGGAAATGCATAAGAGCCGCAATTATGTGCTATCAAATGTAATCGAATGCCATCATTCATACAATACATATGGTCATTCACTCAATCATTGACGCATTCACTCATTCATTTATTCATTCATACACTCATGCAGCTTCCGTTGTCCATTTCCACTCACAACTGAGACTCGAGACCGCTTTGCCCCTGCCCCTGCTCCTGCCCCTCCCCCTGCACCTACTACTCTCATCACTTTACCCTCTCTCCCTGTCCCTGTCCGTCTCCTTCAGCTTCCATCTGTCTGTCTCATATCCTGCGGCAGTTGTGCACCTGTCAGCCGTAAATGCGTTCGAAGCTTAAATGGCCATATTTTTTCAGTGTGTCAGTGACACGCCCATCAACTATCCAGTCTCCTCCCTATCCTAGCTATCTCTTTCGTTCGTTATCTCTGCCCCTCCCCCCTCCACAATCCCCTCATCCCCCTGCCGCCCTTCTCATTTATGCGACTCTCGTAGGTGTTGCGTTGTGCCTGATGAATTGAGCGTGAGCACGTGCATGATCCCCATCATCATTTTTTATGGCCATGCGTCAAAAACAAGACAAGCTTGCAACCTTTCTTCCTCACTCCCTTGTCTCTCTTTCATTCTCCCTCATTTTACCAACGCACAGTGGGTTAAAGCTAGCAAAAAACTGGCTAAAAGCTTGCGTGCTTACAATGCTTACAATTTTGAAAGAGACTTACGCAATAAAACATTCTGCATAAATACCATAATAAAAATGTGAAATCCGCTAAATCAATATTATATTTTTGCCTTAAATTTCCAAAATTATAATAAGATTTTATACAAATTTACTGTATTACAAAAGGTAAAATATCTCAAAATGGGGAAGGGGTTTTCTTTTGATGATATTCGCGAATATTTACAGAATCCTATACCTAAAAATAAAATAATATTAAGAAGTCAAACTTAAGATGAAAAAAGCTAAAAAAAAGATTTCATTTCATTTAAAATCTAAATAAATATTTACAATAAAATAAAAATATTTCTACATTATGAAAAGCTTATGGTCTTATATTCTTACTTTACTTTGAATACACTTAATTCTTAGATTCAGTCAAAAAAAAAAAAAAAAAGAAATGACTTAAGTTGAAAAAAGCTGAAAATAAAAATAAAATAAAATTAGGAAGTCAAACTTAAGATGAAAAAAGCTAAAAAAAAGATTTCATTTCATTTAAAATCTAAATAAATATTTACACTAAAATAAAAATATTTCTACACTCTGAAAAGCTTATGGTCTTATGTTCTTACTGTACTTTGAATACATTTAATTCTTAGATTCTTAAGTTGAAAAAAGCAAAAAATAGATTTCTTTTCAATAAAAATCTAAATATCTAAATATTTACACTAAAATACAAATATCTGTTCATTATGAAAAGCGAATCTATTGCCATGTTCTGTAAATAAATTGAGCTCGATTTTGTCAGCTAATTTGGGCAATTGAGCCATAGTGCACTGTGTCAAAATGTTGTCCCGGCGTCAAATCGACACGCAGCAAAAGTTTCTAATGACACTGGCTTGATATGCGGAGGGGGGTATGGCGGGTGCACGTAGGGGTATGTGATAGGACATTCTAGCTGTATCCGGAACTTCTAGCTAAATTCCGCTAGCAGCAGCGTGCACATTAGCGCCAAAGGGAGTGAGAGGCAGAGTTGCAGATGAGAGCGATGGGGAGAACTCGAGACGGAAGTGAAAAACGTCGGAAACACGCATACACTACGACGGAAGAGCGCGATGAAGAGAAGGAGGAGGGGGAGCGGGAGGGGGAGGGGGCCGCATGTATTAAAGGAAGTGAGCAAAGCGAAGCAAAGAAAGAGGCAGCCTCAATTCTATCGTTCGCTCTAACGAGTCAAGCGCGCATATTGAACTTGTATTTTCGCCACACACACACAAAGTGACACGCCTTCCGCCTTTCAGCTCACGCTAATGTGCATGCGTGTGCGAGTGTGTGTGTGTGTGTGTGTGTGTGTGTGTCTTAGTATCGACACGCAAAAAATATGATACGCTTTTAGCAGCTGGCTCTCAATTTTTGATGTCAGCGTGAAAATAGCTGAAAGCAGCCAAATAACTAGCCAAAAGTAGAAGTATCTCGGGAAAGGAGATATTACCTGATAATATATGTCTTGTCTAATAGCCAAGCTCATGCTCTACTCGTAAAAGTGACACACACACTCACACACGCACACACACTCATCATAAATGTAAATATGGAATAAAACTAATTAAAACTCTACTTAAAAAGTATTAAAAAACTCTATTAACATGGCTGCCATGTGCAACAGCGAATGAAGTGTTAAATTCCTCTAGCACACTCAACTAATTTCGCAAATTACATAGCTAGGGGTCTTACATTTGCTATGGTGTGTTTGCAGAGAGATATGTATAGAGATGTGTGTATAAAGATGTATATAAAGAGGAGTATACATAGAGATGTTTATAAAGAGAGGTATGTATAGAGATGTATATATAGAAATCGACCTTAGATTTGCTATTATGTAATTCCTAATCTATTATGTAGAGAAAGGGCTGTAGTTACGTAGATATGTATGTACACATAGAGATGCGTATATAAAGAGGAGTATACATGAAGATGTTTATAAAGAGAGGTATGTATAGAGATGTATATATAGAAATCGACCTTAGATTTGCTATTATGTAATTCCTAATCTATTATGTAGAGAAAGGGCTGTAGTTACGTAGATATGTATGTACACATAGAGATGCGTATATAAAGAGGAGTATACATGAAGATGTTCATAAAGAGATGTATGTATAGAGATGTAATATAGCAATCGACCTTAGATTTGCTATTATGTAATTCCTAATCTATTATGTAGAGAAAGGGCTATGGTTACGTAGATATGTATGTACACATAGAGATGCGTATATAAAGAGGAGTATACATGGAGATGCTCATAAAGAGATGTATGTATAGAGATGTATATATAGAAATCGACCTTAGATTTGCTATTATGTAATTCCTAATCTATTATGTAGAGAAAAGGCTATAGTTACGTAGATATGGAGATGTATATGGGCATATCCGGCAAATGGTCAACCAGGCCCGAAAATGAAAATCTTCATATTTATCGTATTTTTGTGTAAAGAAAGAAATATCAAATATCAAATATCATAAAGAAATGGCAAAATTTTCATAATACAATGAATCCATACCATATCTATTAGGAATTTGGCCTAAAAACTAAAAAAACTGTAATTTCTTCACTTTTAGCTACTTTTAAAGGCATTTTTATATTTAATTATTTCGCAATGAAAACATATGATATGCTTGCACTTTTTCTACCAAATCTCTTTACAGTAATCTAATATAAAGGATATATGAAGTTATTCATAAAAAAATTAGATGTAAACCAAAAAAAAAAGCAAATAAAGTAGCATGGAAAAATCGTACGTTCGCGACCGGTACTTAATTCAATTTAAAAAAAACAAATGGAGATATTTTCTTGGGAATAGGCGCAATAGAAAGCTACATTAATTCATTTTCATAGTAAAGTTATTGCTTTAGAATATTCCATCTCAATTCGCTGATTTTTGCATTTTACTAGATTAAGCCAAAACCGACTTCTATTTTGCGTACGTTCGCGACCGCATGTTTTTTGCAAATATTAAAAAAATGAAAACTCGATAAACCCCATCATTTACACTAAACAAAGAGCTACCAAAATGCTATAAAAAAGCATAAGAACATTTTTTAGAAAACGCTTGTTTTCTATTTCATTTTTGCATTAAAAGCGTACGAACGTACGTTCGCGACCCCTGGAAATGCCCATATGTAAAGATGTATGTATAGATATGTTTATAAAGAGATGTATATATAGCATTCGACCTTAGACTTTAAGCGCATTTTTCCCGACCTCAATATTCATCACTTTTACTCAGTTTCGTTTTTATCTGATTTGCGGTTTTCCACGATGAATGTGATGAATAATTAGGGAATAGTGTAAAAGTGTTAATTGCTTATGAATAGGAGGAAAGTAACGAAGAGTTCGAATGGTATAGGAAGAGGCTAAACGCGACAAAACAGACATTGAATGGCACTACAAACTATTCATATTAGACAGTCGCGAATTGATTAGAAAGTTGGATGACGCCGGCGAAGGGGATATTGTTGGGTACACTCCCATACATAGATCGTTTGCTTAAAGAATGTAGAAGTATGCATTGATTGATGATTCACATTGTGTAAAAATTGCATCTTTCTATCTGAAATAAAGGCAGCTTGAGAACTCAGCAAGTGGTACGACCTTAGCTGGAGCTTAGTGAGAATGCATAACTTCAAGGTGTTTTAAATATTTATATCTGTTTATTTATTTATTAACTTATCATTATTATTATTTGCTACTCAGTCATTAACTTATTCACATATTTATTCATTTATTTATCTCAGCTCAGTATTATTGCACCTCAGTCATATATCAATAATCGTATTGATTATTTTACCCAAGCGTAGTAAAAGATGAAGTCTTAGTTTGAGTTTAAATCACTATTATCATTATTATTATTTTAGTATTTAGTCATTTCACTACTGATTTTCTTTAACCCTGGAACGTCATCCTTATTTTTAGTACATTAACGTCATCCTTCGTCAATATGACTACGACCTATTTTATGTGAGTCTAAAATATGTCGTGAGCAAAATTAAATACCAAAATATATTTTTTAATTATATTTAAACATATTTCTTTCAATATTGTTTATCATTTTTGTAATTTTTTTTTAATCTTTAACTTAAAAAAATCATTTCACATCTTTCCTTTTTTTGGCAAATAGGCTCGTTTTCAACAAAAAACTACGTCATTTACATACAAAATATGACGACTTCTTTCGTAAAAATCAAATTATCAAATACTTAGCATGTATCTAGTGCATTGTCCTACTTTGACTACCAACTATTAAGTTACTGGCAAGTACTACACGAAAAGGGGGACTAAAATAAACAGTATAAATAGGTTTTAATTCAAAAATAAAATAGCGCGTAGTCATTTTGACGAAGGATGACGTTGCAGGGTTAAGGTCCTATTACAAATAGCACTCGTTCGTGCCACTCTTGACATTTCTGCATGCTGCATGCAAATTTGCTTTACTAATTATTTAGTTGAATTGATTAAGTCGAAACTATTGACTTAATACATTGTGTTATGCATAATTGAAACTATTAAAGTGTTACGTTGGCAAGTGCTAAGTGTGGCAGGCAGTGTTAGAAGTGGGCGTCGCCCCAAGGCAGGGCGAATCTAATTGAGTGAGTGTGGCACGTAGATGCCAACGTGTTGGCCAAGTTATTATGAGTGCGGGTAGGGCACGAGGAGGAGACTGCCAATGACAGCGTAATCAAGTGACAGTATTGGCTGACAAGATAACACACACATAGACGCACACGCACACGCACACACGCTCGCTGGCAGACGGAAACGGAAGTGCAGCCATTGACAGCGAGAGCGTTGCGAGGTCGCGACACGCGAGTGAGTTGCCTGTCTGTCTGTGTGTACGCATGTGTGTGTGTGTGTTGGTGTGTGTGCCATAAATCTAATATCGCTTAATGTTAAAAAACCGCGTCCTGCCAATGCAACCCAACGCACACATCAATGTCAACAAGAAGGCGGAGCGGGAGTGGCAGGGGGAGGGGGGTAGGTAGGAGCCACGTCGGCACGCTCGATTGGCAATAAATTGAAATACGCGACCATAAAATCACTTAATTGCGAATTCGTGTCGTTGCCGGTTCGGAAAGCGGACAATTCGACTCTTAAAAGATAGCGTGCATTACGTATATGCACTGAGAATAATATATTATATAAAAACTCATAATCATAGTTAGGGATTACAGATTAGTTTGTTGAACGCCTCCTTACTCAAGAAATAAAAATATAACAAAATAATAAGAGGTAAAATTACACATTAGCTTATGATTTGTAATAATAATTCTTCGTTTGTGAAAACGAATATCGAACTTGCGAAAATCCACCTGCGAGCGGGTATATTTTGAAGTCAAAAGTCACAGCAAGAAGCCTTCTAGTGATTATATGCAACCTTACGGGAAACTTACGGTCGATAAGAAGTCAATTCATGAAAAACTAAGCTCGCTATGTCTTACCATTTGTACTGTGCGTTGATGACCAATCAGTTAGTCTGTCAGTCAGGACAAACTTTATATAGCATATTGATAAATTGTTCTAAAGTCACAATTTGTAGCTTCTGCTAAAGTAGAACTTTAATCTTACTTTAAAATAAAGAGTCTTATATTAAGCTCTGTGCGGAGATAAGATAAACCTCCTATCTTGCTAAAAACTCCATCCAAAATGGAAGATGCATTTTAAGGTCGATTTCTTAGCAAGCCATGTAAGGACCGAAGCTAAATAGGCCTTTCGAATGAAGCGTTAATCATTGCGGGATCATTGAGCATAAAATTCGTTCTTTAGCACACAAATTAAAGACAATACAATTATTTTAAGATAATTGATTTTGACTGACTGATTTTAAGATATTTGAAAACTTACTGCTAGTGTCAACTTAAGAGAAGATCCAATAAATAAAGCAAAGTATAATAACACAAAAAACTCTGAAAGCTACAGTCGGAACCAACCGACAGTAGGAGACCCTGTACCTGCCCTTGCAGCAGCTAATGCAAACAATACACACACACACATATCGCAAAGTCAGACGCAAATACGCAAGTACATACATTATGTGCATGCTGTTCCCCCTTGCCTAATACGGAAACTTTAATCTCGAATATCTCCGGTGTTTATTATCCGATTGAGCCACAATTCACAGCACTGATGAAGGTTACCATAAGATCTTGGTATGCTCAAGCACAAGATTGTATCTTATACTGAATATGTATACTTTGTGGGGTCTGCCACGCCTCCTGCTGCCTGTTACATACATTTCTGAGTTGCACAAACTTAATAGACCCTTTTGTACCGTCCGAGATCTCGGAAACTATAAAAGGTAGAGAGGTCGTGTATTACATAGGCAGGCCAAGTTTATGTTTTTTATTTGATAACTCATCCCCCTCCCCCTCAAATTGGCAGAAATGTTCTTCGCATGTATAGTTTTAGAGTCACTGGATTCCTTCATTGCATGAATAAAGCTTTAGATGCTTTGAATGTTTGGTGCGATTTGCAGCCCAATCGGATAATAAACCCCGGAGATATTGGACAATCAAATTTATGTATAGGCATTTGGATTAAGGAGGGGGAAGCCACAGTGTACTCGGCTACTAGGGCGTATGCGTGATTTTTGATTGTTAGTATGAATTCCTGATTGAGTATTGGTTATTGTTTGTATTTGAGCGTATATATGTATAAGTGTATGTATGTATATATGTATGTGAGTATGTATGTATATATATGCTGCTGCTATTATCGATGCCCAGAGCAAAGTACAGGGTCTTCTACTGTCGGTTGCGCCCGACTGTAGCTTTCCCTACTTTTTTTTAAAACAAAAAATGTTTTAGGAGCCGAATTTATAGACAATTTAATAAGGTAAGAATTGTTCTATAAATGAGTTTAAAATCTAGACCCAGCTGCTTTTCTCAGTGTACGCGTGTCAATCAGACTGGGTGTGAGTGTGTGTGTGTGTGTCATTGCAATGAGTGTGCACGCAGGCAGCTCTTGTCAGTCAGCACGTGGAAAAGGTGAATTGAGAATTAAGAATGTTGTAAGTGGAAAATTGTGACAAGAGAGGGGGAGGATTCCACTCATTTATGACTGTGTGTGTGTGTGTGGGTGTGTGTGTGTGGGTGTGCGATGATTATGGCAAATTGATTTGCTTGCCACGTAAGGGGCGCACTTTGCGGCTGTTAAATGCGGCGCACTCAAGTGCCCGGAAGACAAATGAGCAATTGGCGGTTGTCAGCAAACGGTTAGCTAACGGTATCGCCAGCGATAACAGTATCAGTGGCAGTATCAGTATCAGTTCAGGTGTGTGTGCGTGTGTGTGTGTGTGGTTAGTGTTGTGGTGTGTGCTGCTGTCAGGTTGAATGAAAAGTTATCGCCAGTTATCGATGCTTAATGCCAGCACAGACATCAAAATCAATGGCACATTAAAGGCTAACGGTAATGCTAACACCTAATGAGCGCGAGACAAAGAGACTGTGAGTGACTGAGAGAGGGGGAGGCAGAGAGAGAGAGAGAGACATGCTGACTGGCAGCTGGGTCAAAGGGCAGGCTATAGTACTATTAACAGCTGAGTGCATCAATTAGTTGGGTAGGGCCAACTGCTTAGTTATTCTACACCAATGCAAGGCATAGCTCTATCTACTCTCCCTCTCTCTCTCTTTCTGTGTCTCTCTCTCCATCTTTCTCTTGGTCTACTCGCACCTTGGGCACAACAAAGTCGCATTGCTCTGTGCAAATTGTACTGACATGGGCAAACAAGCAAGTTCTGAATGCATTGCACAAGATATGAAGTAAATATGTACGCATACACACACACACACACACACACAGCACACACCACACACACTCATACAGCTCTCAAGTGCAGCTGCTAACAAATTTGTACAGAAACTCATGAGGAAAGTTCGCGCTTTGATAAACAAATACAAATACCAGATGGTTATGCTCCCCCTCCTCCTCACGCCACCCATTCCACGCTCTCTGCATTTTTTGCCCCGCTCTGCCACAGAGTAGAGCTTGCACCTTGCCAGAGCTTTGTGGCATATAAAAATGCAATGCAAAATGAGTTGCAGCATATCAGGCGTAAAGTATCTGAGTATCTGCCAGATGCGCTTTGCCTCTGCATAGCGAGCAACAACAACAACGACAACAATTCTCAGCCACACAGAGAGAAAAAACGTGTGTGATTGATGACTGTATCTGGCTCAGAGAGAAATGCAAATAAGCAAAACGCAACGCAGTGCTTAAAACTTTACTTCATTTCACTTTGCTCACTTGAAGTTTTGACAAGTTTGTTGTGGAGTTGTAAAGTATAAAGTAGCCGTTATATATCTCGTACCTGTATAATACCAATCTAATCTATAGTTCTACTACAGTTAAATATACCGAGATTTCGTTCGACTATTGGCATTCCTAGCATTTCATAAGCATACTCAAATATCCGCTCCACATTTACTCTTACCCCTCGCACAAGCTTTAAGAATTTCGTTCGGTGTGGCAACACTGGCAGTGGTAAGAGGGGGAGGGGGAAGGGGGTAACTGCTAACTGGTTTACAGGTAGTAGTATAGCAACAGCTATGGCAAAATTGTAACTGTCACTTTATGTGCAGCCAGTCATGCGTGTGCCTTGTATCTCTGGCAACAGTAAATGTATCTTCAGCAGTAACTGTATCTCTATTTGTATCTGTATCTTCAGCTATGCTTGTGATTCTATCTGTGGCTGTATCTCTATCTGTGTCGTACGCTTTGTGCGCTGATTTTATTTACATTTATTGCATTATTTATAATACATTTTGTGGCTGAATCGCAGCAAACGCTTCGAGTGTGCGTGTGTGTGCGTGGGTGTGGGTGTGTGTGTGTGTAGCCATATGAAAGCAATAATGCTGGCAATTGTTTGGCAATGCCACTGTACAACTGCCACGCCCACTTGGTGGGTATTGTGTGCGTTGAAATCGCATTACCGATCAATAAACATTAACAGGGTTTATCATTACTGTTTTCCCTTGTTGTTATTATTATTGGGCTATGCGTCAATGACAACATTGATCAACGAGCAGAGCCTTCTATATATATATACATGGCCAACCCAAAACAGATACAGCTACAGCTACAGCTACAGATACAGCTACAGATGCATGGCCAAAGGGCCCACACAGTTGGCCTGGCCAACACCCAACGGCCAAGAGCCAACAACCAAAACCCGAAAAGCAACACCAAAACCCCAAAACCCAACAGGAACACTGACACCTTGCTGTGGTCTACTCAGCCGGGTACTTGTGCTTATAACATTATATACCCTGTAATTGTGCAGCTGGGTAGGGGTATGCTAATTGCAAGAGTCAGAGACATATGGAAAGAGCAACGAATTTACTGAGTGCCTGCCGAGCTAGAATTTCATGCCCATCATTGGTCTAGACCCTAGACTATATCCTGCATCTATATTTACTTACTTAATATAGTGTTAAATATATTATCTACCTAACATATCTACGTAACACCTAGGCGCTCTGCAGGAATTCCAATCACATGTGCGTTTTGCGCTGCTTTCACACGCACAGTCGATGCTCTCACACGTACAGGCGTCACGCTTCGTTGATTTTACGATTTTACGAACGCTTGCGTTGGCACACTGTTTGATAGTATGAGTTTGGGCACTACTGGCTGTAACAGCTGCTATATTACTATATAAACCATTAGCTAAACACACTTTATAGATAGGGGTACAGCGATGTTTTTTGGATACATTTATATGCTTACATTAACTTCTCCTTAATGAACAAAATACTCTATCATGGGGGAAATTATATGAAAAATGTTAATTGAAAACCCTAAATAAATGAAAATGCAATAAAGAATGTGTAAAATGTTAATTGTGTAGCAGGATTGTGTCGATACTAGCACGGCTATCGTGAGGGCTATTCCTTTGATTGTAGGTTGGTCACTCTGTTTAACTCAAATGACTCTGTAAAACTCAAATGACTCTGTTAAACTAACATGACTCTGTAAAACTCAAACAGCTCTGTTAAGAAAAGTGCGCGTCCGTCTGGATTGTACGCTCGAAATAAAGAGACATATTGTTGAAAAAGCGCCCACAATTGAAAATAATAAATAAATGAAAGTGCAATGAAAATAATAAAATTATCAGCTAAAACATTACTAGTTAACTTCTACACAAATAGCGTATCTACTAGTCGATCAATTGCTGCAGCTCAAGCACATTCCTGCTGCTGCTGCTGCTGCTTATGATGTGGCTGTGGCTGTTGCTGTTGCTGGCGATGCTTATGATTCCATGAAATGCTCCTTGAATATGCATGAGGCCCTAAGGAGCGGCAAGTGCAGGCGAAAGCTGTTGCTGTTGCTATTGCTGTTGCTGTTGCTGCAGCACTGGCGTTGATTATCAAGAGTGGGCAAGACGGGAGGGAGGGGCTAAGGGGCTAAGGTGAGGGCAGTTTGGCATAAAACGAGTTGAGATTAAATTAAATTAAATTATAGAAGCCGCTGTGTGTGTGTGTGTGTGTGTGTGTGTGTGTGTGTGAGGCAGGTCAAAGCTGCTCCATAAGCTCTGGCATTGAGTCAAAGGCAGGACTAGGACTAAATGTGCTCTGTGCTCTGGGTCTGTGTGTCCTGTGGCCAGTCTGTCTGCCTTGTCAGTATCCATTAGGAGGGAAAGTTTTCTTGGTTCAGTCATAGTTTAGTTGCTTTGCCAGCGGGGAGGCCTGTCATCAAATTATGCAAAAGGTTAAAGCGCCAAAAGGCGACATGCAGTAGTGGCATGCCACGCCACTGGATATGCAACGCTAACGGCCGACGAAACAAGGAAGTGGCAGCAGCAGCAGCAGCAGCAGCAACAATAGCTGCCAACATGAGAAATGCATGCGTGTGGAGCGAGACTGTGGCAGGGGCAGGGGCGGGGGCAGGGGCAGATACAGAGGTTGAGGCAGAGTGGGAGACTCTGTGACACTTGCCACTTGCCGCGCTACTGCTTAAGAGAAAATGGCATAAAATCAGCCTAATAGCAGGCAGCACACTTGCTGCAACACACACACACACACACACACACACATTTGGAGAACGCATAAAAAACAGTGTATAAATAAGCAGCAGCAACAAAAAGGAAGCCAACTTGCAACTTGCAAGATAAATGCAAATTTTGCCAGTGTCGCTCAGCCTCGTTTCTCCTCCTCCTCCCCCTACTCCCCCTCCTACGCCTCCTCCTCCTTCTTCTGCTTCTTTTTATATTTTGTCATTTCCGTTAGAGTCGCTACTCTCCATTACTCCAGTTCCCCCTCTCCCCTTGCCACACCACTCTCCTGTTTTTTTGGTTTTTTTTCTTCATTTTTTCGTCTTCTCTGCTCATTCGCAATTTTATTTTTTGTTCCTGATTCGTCTTCCTTTGCGGTTTGTCAGACTTCCTGCTTCATGGCGTGGCAATTCTTTTGCACTTGGCTGCAAATTTTCCAAGTGACACTGTGGCAAGCAGCGAGCAGGCGTGCCACACAGCCACAGTCAAGTGCCCGAGATCATTTGGCAGCCCACTCGGTGCGGCGTCACAAACAGAAACAGATACAGATACAGATACAGAAACAGATACAGATACAGATACAGGCACACAACAACTTCATTTATCAAAACGCATTGGCCACGTCGTGGAGTGCCACACCCCCGCCCCTGCCCCTGCCCCTGCCTTCACGATTTGCAACAGCGCGTAGCGTGTAACCTAATTTTATGCCAGGCCATCAGCCAAATGGCAACTGGCAACTGACAAACTGGCGACTCCCGACTCCCGACTCCCGACTGGCCACGCCCCTGCTTATAGTGAGAGGGGAGTGGGGAGTGACACTTAAAGCGCTCGTCAACCGATTGTTGCATTGCGGCATTAGTGCTGTTGCAACAATAGATTGCAAGCGTTAAAGCCAAAAGCCAAATACTCGTATGTATGTAAAATTCATTGAAAATTCAAATGGGAATCGTAATTGTAATTTGCCCTGCCCCAAATAACAAAACTAATGTAATAATGTGATTGTGATACCGCCACAACCATGCCCTAACCCTAACCATAACCATTCCGTCCGAGCCACGAGTGCCAGCCTTGGCAACAGTGCTGCGATACCAAATTAGCACACAGATGAGATTGCAAATGTATGTAATTGGTAATATGATTATAATGCGGATTGATGTGGCATATATAATGGACATCGTTCTTCATTATGAATATCAAATGGAAATATATGCGTGTACGTACATATGTATGTGCCAGCCCCACTATACATACTACAGATACATATACTAGGAAAAAAAAGAAGAATTTAATTTCGATTCGAATGAATCTATCTACAGTAGACCATAGAACATTATGGTATATGGCATTATGACAAACTGATCAATCCTTCTTCTGAGTTGATAAATTATGAGAATTGAATCTGTAATCATGGCCAGCAGCCTCAGTCTCAGTCTCAGTCTCAGTCTCAGTCTCAGTCTCAGTCTCAGTCTCAGTCTCAGTCTCAGTCTCAGTCTCAGTCTCAGTCTCAGTCTCAGTCTCAGTCTCAGTCTCAGTCTCAGTCTCAGTCTCAGTCTCAGTCTCAGTCTCAGTCTCAGTCTCAGTCTTAGCCTCAGCTAGCGAGAGCAGCAGCAGAGATGTCGCCATTCACTGAGAGCGCGGTGATGCTCTCGATAATAATCTAATGAACTCGTTAGAGTAGGACATCTTAAATGGTAGAAACCTGATCCTAAAGCAGCTCAACTAACAAGAGAGCCACACACACACACACACACACACACACACACACACACACACACACACACAGAACTGTATTGCTGTACTTGAACACATGTTATGTTCTCTCGTTCAAAGTTTTGCTTGCATTGGTTTTTAGACCCTGTACTTTAAAAAAGTACAAAAAGGGTCCATTAAATCCGTGCAAATGACATTTGTGTGTAACAGGCAGAAGGAGGCGTGGCAGACCCCACAAAGTATATATATTCTTGATCAGGACGACGAGCTGAGTGGATATAGCCATGGCCGTCTGTGATCTCGTAAACTGTAAGAGCTAGAGACATCATATTTGGCAGTTAGATGCCCCTATAGTGCAAGCAAAAAAACCACCACAGCCACAATTTTAAAGATACTGTAAACTTGTGCTTTGGCGTACAAAGATCTTATGGTAACCTTCATCAGTGCTGTGACTTGTGGTTCAATCGGTTAATAAACACCGGAGATATTCGAGATTAAAGTTTCCGTACATAAGTGTATGTATGTATGTATGTACATAAGTGTGTATGTGTGGTTGCGTCTGACTTTGCGATATTGTTGCGTGTGTATTGTTAGCCTTAGCTGCTGCAAAGGAAAGTATAGAGTTTTCTGCTGTCGGTTGCATCCGACTGTAGGTTTCCGAGTTTTTAACTTACATTTGGAATCAAGCTGTGTGCAAGAAATGAAAATAAATGAATTGAATTAAACGCACATTTCCAACTGACATTAACAAACTCTTTTCGCATTTAGTTGAAATTCCGCACTATAAACCTAAAAGAGTCTGAAATTACTATAAATCACTAAAAAATTCTAACAAAACACACGTATGTATGTATTTTGATAACACATCTAAATAAACTCTATTTATGCATATGAAAATCTATTGTTGATTTTTCCCCAACTAATAAAATTAATGCGCATAAATACAATACATATTTATATAATTTTACGGTAGAGTTTTAATCACATTTCTAGTTAAAAATAATAATAGCAGCTCAACAAAAATATTTCACTACAGCTTATAAGGGTTATTCTATTTAGACAGAATATTACTTATCACTGATGTATGTGTTTTATTTAGATTGAAACAGAAATGAAATGAAAACGACAAGGCATAAAGGAAAAACATTACAGTCGTGTATTAGAATATGTAGTAAATGAGAAATGTATTCTAGACTCTTAAAATATTACTGTACGATAGTTCAGTATCAGTACGATAGTTCAGATTAAAAAACTCGGAAAGCTACAGTCGGATTCAACCGACAGTAGGAGACCCTGTACTTTCCTTCGCACATACACACGCTAACAAACACGCACACATATCGTAACGTTGCACGCAAACACACATACGCTCGCGCTGCTCCCCCCTTACCTATTGCAGGGAAGTGAATCTTGAATATCTCCGGTGTTTATTATCCGATTGGGCCACAATTCACAGCACAGATAAAGATTATCATAAGATTATTGTATACCAAAACACAAATTTGTATCTTTAAAATTATGCAAGTTTTTCGCGGTTTTTGGGCGAGGGGGGGGAGGTATCAAAAATTTAACACAAACTTGATCTGCCTACACTATAGGGGCATCTAACTGCCAAATATGATGTCTCAAGCTCTTACAGTTTCCAAGATCTAGGTGTTCATACGGACGGGCAGACAGGCGGACATGGCTAGATCGACTCAGCTCGCCGTCCTGATCAAGAATATATATATCTGCCACGCCTCCTTCTGCCTGTTACACACAAATGTCATTTGCACAAACTTAATAGACCCTTTTGTACTTTTTTAAAGTACAGGGTCTAAGTGTTTCTGTTTACGATCTCAATTTTAAATATGTGTGAAAATGTTATAAATATATTTCTTGCTTAATTAAAGTAAGAAATACAATAAGTTTTTTCATAACTTTAGTAAGAGAATAAAATTGTTAATTTCATTTAATAAACACATAAAAGAATTGTGTTAAAATTTTTACATTTTTTTTGTATTTTTAATTGAAAACTTTAATCATTGCTAACTATTAGCGTTTACATACTATGTATAGATGGTACCAATACTAGAGCAGAGCAAACACTTTGAAAATGGCAAATAAATTTCGCTCTAATTGCTGGAGCATTGTGTTCGTGTCAGAATCGATTATTGGTCTAATTGACTGCAGGATATGAATAAAATAGTAGCACTCATTTGAAGCGAAATCCTGCAAAAGCCCTGAAAGGCCACTGAAAGCTGAAAGCTCTGCAACTGAGCACACATAATAAAGTTGCTGGCCGTCTAATGACTTTTAGCACTGACTGTGTCTGCCACTTGATTGGCAGCCAATGAATGTATGAATGTACGAATGTACGAATGTGTATGAATGTAAGTACGAGTATACGCCATACTCATGTGAGTATCAAAGAGCATTCGTGCATTCGTGCATTCAGTGCTGCCAACTTGCGGCGATCTGGCAGCATCAGCATCAGGGTGGCCACCACAAAGCTACCATATAGTAAACAACATACAAATCGAATGGTAATGTCAGTGTAGCTCCTCTCCGCTTCCCCCCTCCACATACTAGCTTGTGCCCTGCCACTCGTGTGAGCTCTCCGGCTCGATGCATTTTCATTTGTGTAATTACATTGGCGCATTTTCAAACAACAATTAGCGCGTGTTGGCAACTCTGGCTGGCTGCTGGCTGGAGGGCGCGACTCGTTTACAAAACGCGACGCAAAACTTTTGAGCTGTGGGCACGCGGGGCGTGGCAACGGGAGGGGCGCCGTGTGCGAGCCACATCATCAATCATGCATTTGAAAACTTTATTAAAGGGCACGAGAGGTGAGTGTGAGGCAGAGGCAGCGGCAGAGGCAGAGGCAGCGGCAGAGGGAGAGTTGTACTTAGGCGCAGAAAGTTTTCAATGGCTTTTGCGCTTGCTTGCTAACAAACTAAGTCAGGCAAATGTTGAAGCAAAAGTTTATGCAACTACAAACACACACACACACACACACTCGCACACACACACACGCTCGCACACGACCATCAATTCAAATTTGGCCGTGAAAGTCGAGCGACATCGTTGATCGCAATCCAGCGACAAATGTAGGCCGTCTGCATAGAAGAAAGGAAAAGGAAAATGAGGTGAAAAAAAATAAAACTGAGAAAGGGGAAATGATTTTCCTCTTTCTAGTGTGTGGCTGTTGCTTTTCTCCTTTGTTGCTTTTTGTCGGGGAATTTCACTTTCGCCTCATAAACTCGCATCGCTTGCAATAATTCACCACGCAACCTCTCGACCTCCATGCGTCGTGTGTGTGTGTGTGTGTGTGTGTATTTTCATCAATTTTCCATAAAAATGACACTAGGGGAGAAGGGAGCAGGGAGGCGGGCAAGTGCCTGACAATGGCCGCCTGCGGTGAATTTATGATGCACAATTCATTGAGGAAATTTCGATAAATTGCATATGCCGCTTGGCTTGGCTTCCCTTAATATCGCAAGATATGCGATAATATCGCATAATAGTACAAGATGATGCACATTTGCGGCAAATGGTTAATACGGTTACACCTAATGGTAGTATAGCCCCAGTGCATCTCAACAAGTGGCAGAGCCGTTGCACGTTTCCATAATGTATTTTTCTTTGAAATTGGAAATGAATGATTATCGATAACCAATGAAGTCAAATCGATAACTGTTGCATGTTTTGCCTTGACAGCAAAAACAAGTGCGATTATTTTACTTTATATTTATATTTCTTAAGTACTAATCGTATACACCTTAAATATAATGTTTATTATCTTACAAACATCGCAACAGAAGTTAGTATGAGCCACTTTTAATGCAGTATATTTTTTCCAATAAGTATGGCAAAATAAGTCCGATTATTACTAGTGAAATTTTGCCCGAAAGAGCTTACAGAATATGCAATAATACTCAGTATTTGTTAGGGTTGTGGGTGATGTTTCCTTCGTCTTTTAAATCAAACAGTATTTTATCTTTCTTCACTTCAATTCTTTTTTTTACCGTTCCTTCGCTTGGCGGCAAAACTCTGACGCCACTGTACGTCATTTTTAGGCTTATTCTATACATATGTATATCGATTTACATTTTAAACGTTAAGTATCGATAAACTTATTTAAATAATTTTCGCAGCGACAAGGGTATTTCATATTCGAATACACTCATCTTTTGAAAGGAATGAATATTGTTTTCACTATATACCGAACTTGAACTTTTGTGTCCAAAGCAGAGGAACGAAGAGATGTTCCGAAGTTGTTAGAGTATCTCGAATTCGTATATATTTATATCATTATCACAATGGGCCTTTTGGCCTAAGTGAGCTAGGGATTTAGCCTTAGCTACCGCACAACATAACCCAACCTATATGCACTATAGTCTGTAGGGTATCTCATATTCGTATATACTCGCACAAGTCATATATTAGGCTGTCCATTGTTTCCCTTTGTGGAGGCAGAGTTAATGCAAGTGCTTCGATTGCTGCCCATTGTGGCATGAATGTCTGCTCAGTCCGCTCAGTCTGCTCAGTCTGTTGTCTGTGTATGAAGCTCAGTTGCACGTTGCAATTACTCTCTCGCTGCTCCTATCTCACTTACACTAGTACTCTTTCCATGCTTTCTTTCACACACACTCTTTGCCTGTTTGTGTTTGTTAAGTTGCGCGTAGCTGCTGTTGCTGCTACTGCTACTGCTACTGCTACTGCTGTGGTCATGAATCATGCTAGCAACAAAAATTGCTAGCGACCCAAATTCAGACGCTGCAGACATTTGCAGTCTGCGACTGTGACAGTAACTGCGACTGTGACTGTGACTGTGACTACGACTGTGACTGCAATGAATTTGTCGCACTGCCTGTGCCTTGCCGTGGGTGTTGGGTGGAGGCTACGCCCCCTTTTTGGCCAAGTGGCGTCGTCGTCGTCGCCGTCGTCGTAGCACTTCACTTTTCTATATTAGCGCCACGTAAGTGCAGACGCAGGGGCGTGGCAATTGCATTACAAATGCCATAAGGGGGAGCTGAATGTGCAATTTTATATCACTCCCGCACTCTTTCCGATCCCCATCCACCATTGGCACCATTTGCACCATTATGCATCCATTCGCAGAAGCAGTAGTAGTAGATAAAACAGATAAAACACTCGGACAGCTTGAGGAACGAGATACGAGATACTATGAGTACGTTCCACAGGCAAAAGGACAATGCGACAGAGTCCCTGTCTCGGCCTGAGTCTCTGCTCTAATGCGTTGAGGAATCTGCCATGAAATCATAATATTATCCATCTACATAATGATTCGCCATAAGTTCTCGGATTTGATTTAAACTGATGAGGCGATGACGATGATTGTGTGACAATGTTGTGCAATTGCAGCACTTGAGCAATAACATTACAGCTGTAATATATACACTTAATATCCATTCAGCAACAGCTGAGACAGTGCAGAGTACTATAATGGGGGAATGAGTTTTAAACCGTTTCGATAGTGTTTTATCGAAGATCTTAGCTGCTAGCACGCCTTTTACTCATTGAGTTATATGAGTCAGTAGTAGTCGAAAGCCGAAGGACGAAGGTCGAATTCAGAGTGCGACAATCCAAAGTGGAAGGTTGAAGTCGAAGACGAAAATCAAGAATCGAAGGATAAAGTTGAAGGTCGAAGTCAGAAGCTCGAAGGGAAAGTTGGAGTTGGTTAAAGTCGGACGTCAAAAATCGAAGGACGAAGTTAGAAGTCGAAGTTAAATCATCAACAAATCGAAGTCGAAAGTTGATGAATGATTATGGTTGAAATCGAAGGGTGAAAGTTAAAGGTCGAAGTCAAAAGTCGCAGTGGAAAGTCAAAGGTTAAAGTCTTAATCCAAGTCCAAATATAATTCGAAGTGTAAATCTAAATCTAAGTGCAGCTCTAAGTCCAAGTCCAGTTCCAAGTCTATTTCTAATTCTAACTCTAACTCTAAGCACGAGTCTAGTTCCAAGTCTACGTCTACTTATTTACTAACTAATTTCTACTAGTCCTACTAATAACACACTTAAATCGAGCTCAAGCTACAAATTAATCAGCTTAGTCTAATCAAAGCTGCATTTTATTTGGCAAATTTGTTGCTTTTAATTGATTAAGGTTTTTCAGCTGCCATCTGTGTGCTTAAAATAAACTGAAATGAATTCATAATTCTCATTTATAATGACACAAAGAATAACTTTTAATGAGTTCTCCGGAAAGTTGTCATCATTCCGGTCAACTTTTAGCTCGATGTGCGAGTACGCGTAGAGGGTGCTGCGTTCAAGTACCGCAATTGTAACGGAACACACAGAGAGCCAGAGAAATACGAGTACCTTTGAGAGCAGAGAGTACTGTGCACAGTGCTAAAAAGTTGCAAAGTTAATGCACTTTGTAATTAATTAAATAATTCAATTACATTGTGAAGTATTTACAGCAAATGACAAAATTGAAAAGTACTTACAATGAGCAGACCAAAAGTGTGTGTTGTGTGTGGCTTGTGTTGTGCAGTGCAGATGGATGGAACGCGGAGGTATCAGGCATCAAAGCAAGACACTGTTGTCGCCTGACTACCCCCTGGTATCTCTAGAGAATTCTCAAGTTTTTTGGGGAAAGTAACTAGCTACTAGGCTCTCTTTTCTATCACTTTTCCATACTGATTCGACACTCGATCTCATAAATATTTTATATCTCTGCGTATAGTTACATTATATTGATCAAACTTAATCAACCTGCTATCTTTTCTTACTATTTTTCATGTTGTTTTTTACTTTTTCATTCTATTTTGCAAAATCAACTTTTATAGAAAATTTGTCAACTCAAATGTGAATTATAATTAAATCAAAATCAAAGCGAAATGATAGCAAAAGTTGACTAACTCGATGCGGGAAAGGAAATATGGTGAAAACTCTTTACAGCGGACACACACAATCGGTCAAGAGGAGTGAAATTGTATGAAGAAGTACGTGAACTTCGTAGTAAAAGTGAGCAGTTAAAGAGGGGTGTCCCGTTTGGAGGGGTGTCCGCTAAGAGAGTGTTCACTGCCTTTGATTATTCTATACTTCCCTTGCAAGTTTCTTAAAAACTCTTTACAGCGGACACACACAATCGGCCAAGAGGAGTGAAATTGTATGAAGAAGTACGTGAACTTCGTAGTAAAAGTGAGCAGTTAAAGAGGGGTGTCCCGTTTGGAGGGGTGTCCGCTAAGAGAGTGTTCACTGCCTTTGATTATTCTATACTTCCCTTGCAAGTTTCTTAAAAACTCTTTACAGCGGACACACACAATCGGCCAAGAGGAGTGAAATTGTATGAAGAAGTACGTGAACTTCGTAGTAAAAGTGAGCAGTTAAAGAGGGATGACCCGTTTGGAGGGGTGTCCGCTAAGAGAGTGTTCACTGCCTTTGATTATATATTTCCCTTGCAAGTTTCTTAAAAACTCCTTACAGCGGACACACACAATCGGCCAAGAGGAGTGAAATTGTATGAAGAAGTACGTGAACTTCGTAGTAAAAGTGAGCAGTTAAAGAGGGGTGTCCCGTTTGGAGGGGTGTCCGCTAAGAGAGTGTTCACTGTCTTTGATTATATATTTCCCTTGCAAGTTTCTTAAAAACTCTTTACAGCGGACACACACAATCGGCCAAGAGGAGTGAAATTGTATGAAGAAGTACGTGAACTTCGTAGTAAAAGTGAGCAGTTAAAAAGGGGTGTCCCGTTTGGAGGGGTGTCCGCTAAGAGAGTGTTCACTGCCTTTGATTATTCTATATTTCCCTTGCAAGTTTCTTGTAGTTCGCTTCCCTCTTTCATTCTTTCTCGTTATCTTTCGCTTTTGGACTTGAGAAATAGCAAAGTCAAAACGGGTGAACGAGCGGGTATAGATCTATGTGAGTGTGTGTGTGTGTGTGTGTGTGTGTGGCTCGTTTAATGGCCACAAAGCGGAAACTGGAGCGTGGCAACTGACGGCGACGCTGCAGAAATTGCTGCAGTTGTTGCTGCTGCATTAGCAGCCATTTGCAGCAGCTATTGATGTGCTGCCTCTCTGTGTGTGTGTGTGCCTGTGTGTGTGCCTGTGTGTGTGTGTATTTGTGGCATGCTTTAGTGCTATTTATTTATGTTTGCTGCGCTGTCTGCTGTCTGCCGGGCAGCCAAAATGATGACATGAAAAATTGTGTTGCCTGCTTGCTTGGGCGCTGCTGTTAATGCTGTGGTTGCTGCTGCTGTTGCTGCTGCTGCTGTTGCTGCTGTGATTCTTATTGCCAGCCCCGAGGCGACTGCTCAAGATACTACTATACTCGCTGCGACTGAGCTTTTCATGCTTCGTGAATTTATGGCCTTTTAAATCGAAAGAAAATTCGATGCTTGTTTAAGGCGCCACAGGAAAAAAAGAAGAAAAACAACAGAAAAGCGAGCCGAATGAAAACGAATGAGCGGTAAATGCGCGTGTGAATGCCAACAGCAACAACTACAACAACAGCAACAACTACAACAACAACAGCAACAAATAACAAACAACAAATAAGCAAACGACCAACAAAACGTTTCGGCAAACGTTCAAGATTCAAGATTCAAGATTTATGTGCCCTTTTGCATTTTTATTTACGATCTGAGAACACATATAACGAATGCGAATCCTCATAAGGACGTGCACACACACACACACACACACACACACACACACAGAGAGCAACACACCCACAGACAGAGAGAAGGTTTTTGGGCTCATTTTTTGGCCCAAAGGCTCAAGGCAAGGATTGCCTCTAATTGCAGTCCAGTTGAAAGAGTAGAGCGAAGAGAGAGAGACCCCGAGCTAACCGCAAATGTTGCCGCACCATTAAACGCAACGTAATGCGCTCGACGCCTGCGTCGACGTCGACGTCGACAGCGGCCTTGGCGACGCGACGCGCATAAAAAATGAAAATCAAATCGACGACACGCACACTAAAGGCGTTGCCCACCGGCCGGACGCACAGTGAGTGTGCGGGTGTGCGTATGTGTGTGTGTGGCCCATAGATTGGGTCAGCTGAGGCCATGTGGGCGTGGGCGTGGCTGCCTTGTGCTAGTTTTCGTCTGTGCAGCAGACAAAACGTTTGTCTCTGCCACTGTCACAGCTGCAGCCTCATTTTCCGAATGCCGCTAAAACTGAAAAACTGAGAGAAAAAAAAGAAGAAAAACTAGAAAGTCGAATTGGCAGTTCCAAGTCTCTGACTACTGACTACTGACTGCTCACCGCTGTCTGTGTCTATATCTGCGTCTTCTCCTGCCTGTCTCCCTTTGTCCTTCAGCCCATATTCTCTGTCCTTCTCGTCCTTGTCAGCTGTACGCCGTTAGCGTCCACCACGTCCAACTCGATTTCATTTGCACTTTCCATTTCGACTGCGTCCAGACAAGATGTCTCGCAATCTGTTAATACCCTGCAGCTGCCACAATTTGGGGCATGCAATTGCCAATGCCATGCGGCACGCATGTGGTGAATAACAATTGTGCGAATATATCTGTCTTTCAGTGTATTCACATCAAACATCTAATTAGCACTTTAAATGCAAATTTCCCGAGAGACCCCAAGCATTACTTGAGTATTCTGATTGATCGGATCGCAATTGAGCTTCAAGCACTACCGTAACCCACAATAGTATGAGATGTGTCAGGATATAATAGATACAACTTTATATGTACTATATATACAGTGCGTTTCATAATCATAAGACACTTATATATACATATATACATATATTATATCTAGTGATTAATCAATCGTTTAAACGACAACCATTTGATGAAACATTTTTTTAAATTATTTTTTATATATTGTATATCGTCCTTGACTTTTGAGATCCTCTACCAATCGGTTTTGCATGAATCCTATTAATCTTCTTTTAACTAATTCTAAAGTGTCTTATGATTATGAAACGCACTGTATATCGAATGACTTCAGCACGGTGCTAAGTATAGTTCAAGTCGGAGACGATAGAACGATTAAAGAGCCATTCAAGGCAACTACTACATAAGACTAGTACATTGTACTTAGACTCTACAATATAAATCAAGGATCAAGGAAGTATATATATTCTTGATCAGGTCGACGAACTGAATCGAGTGTGCGTCTGAGTCTGTCTGTCTGTACGTCTGTATGAACACCTAAATCTCCCAAACTATAAGAGCTAGAGGCTAGAGATGGAGAACTATCGATAGTCGGCGCCGTCGATAGTGCTTGATAGTTTCCACAAACTATCGACTATCTTATACGCTTGGCAGCAATGGTTTCTGCACGTAGCACTTTTGTTATTATCACACAAATGCGTGCAAGTTTCTTTCTTTCTTTTCTTTCAAAATTTCAATGCAGAGATTTAAAAACAAAATTATCGACGACTATAGACGATAGCGATCGACCGCTATCGAAAGTGAGCGTCGCTATCGATGGCGAGTCGATAGTAGGCAACCATCGATAGTGCCGATAGTGCTATCGATAGTTCTCCACCTCTAGTAGAGACGTAATTCTGTTTTTTTTAGGTTCGTGTATAGGCAGGTCAAGTTTATGTCTGATTTCCAATATATCTTCATCCTCCTCCTGAAATTCACAAAAATATTTTCAGCATGCACAGTTTTAGAGCCACTGTCTTCCTTTGCATGAATAAAGTTTAAGATACATTGAATTATAGTGCGATTTGCATCCCGATCGGATAATAAACACTAGAGATATTGGGTAACCAATTTTCTGTACTTATCATGGCTGAGGAAGGGGAGAAGCCAAAGTTTAGATTTTTAGACCCTGTACTTTAAAAAAGTACAAAATGGTCTATTAAGTCTGTCTGTCCGTCTGTCCGTCCGTATGAACACCTAGATCTGTAAACTGTAAGAGCTAGAAACATCATACTTGGCAGTTAGATGCCCTATAATGTATGCAGATAAAGTTTGTCTTATATTTTTGATAACTTGTGCTTCAGCATACAGCAGATCTTATGGTAACCTTCATCAGTGCTGTGAATTGTGCTCAATCGGATAATAAACGCCGGAGATATTCAAGATTCAATTCCCTGTAATAAGGGGAGCAGCACGAGCGTGTGTGTTAGCATGTGTGTGCAAAGGAAAGTATAGGGTCTCCTACTGTCGGTTGAAGCCGACTGTAGCTTTCCGAGTTTTTTTATGACGAGTATGTATTTATGTGTGTATGTTATCGTGTGTATCGTGTGATGCTATCGACGCCCAAGGCAAAGCAAAGAACAGGGTCTCCTACTGGCGGTTGCACCCGACTGTAGCTTTCCGAGCTATTTTGTATGAAAACATTGAACTGCAACTAGTAGTATTAACACCCTCCACAGAGACTTGAACCTTAAATCAGGTTGAAGAGCAAGTCCCTCTCGTCTTCAGTCCCATCTTCAATGAGGGGCTGCATGTAGACGCCAGATGCGACGAGTATTATGATATTTATAGCAGTAACTGTTGGTTGATTATCAAAATCTGCATACTCAGTATATGGACCTATATACTACTAGCAGACAGCTATATACTCTTGTGTACTATGAGTAGCAGCTGCAGCTTCTAACTTGAAGCACTCTTCAGAGCTTCGGAGAAAGTAAAAGCGATGAACTGGATGATGATGAGGGTGTTAGAATGTTCGAGAGGTGGGGAGGTGGTGAGGAGGGGAGTAAGTGGGGGCAGGTGCCAGAATTTGAGGAGGCACAGTGGCAATGTCGAGGCGGATTGTTTTGTGTGTGTTTTCAAGTCCTTTAGTTAGTCTTTGTTTGAGTAAGTACTTCAAGGATGGACTCAGGGCTCTCTCTTTGCGCTCTTTGCCCAACACTGGGTCGAGGGCAACAGCAAAGTGCGAACAGTGTGTGTGTGTGTGCGTGGGGGGGGGGGGCTAATAAATAAGAGCTGTGTGCGAGGGGGGGGGGGGTTGATAATAAAGAGGAAGCATTACTTACTTGATATAAATGAAAGCACAAGAATCATGTCTATGGTCACTTGAAACCACTTCATCTCATTTCCCTCTGCGCGCTGGTGCTTAGCGTTGTGGGCGTGGCAGCGATGTTCTTACAATTCTACAAAGATTGTTGGTTGTTATTGTTGCAGTTGCAGTTGCAGTTGCTGTTGCTGTTGCAGTTGTTGCCCTTGCAGCGGCAGTTGGGAGTTTACGGCGACAACTTGACCCGTTCGCCCACTGTACTGGCTGTGGTTGCCCTTAAGTAAATTGTTATAGTAGTAGTAGTAGAAGTTGTTGTTGTTGTTGTTGTGCGTTTCATGCATCTCAGTTGTTGTTGTTGTTATCAAATTGGCAGCATTGGATTTACATAATACTATATCAGATTTGTGTTCATCTTCACATTGATTCGTTGCATGCGTCGTCCATAGCCCATTGTTGCTCTAGTTAATTAACTAATTTCAATTAAAACAGCATATTCATTAATTACTCCACACACACAAACATACAAATACTATGTATGTATATATATATATGTGTCTCTATATATTTGTATATAATGTTGTTTTCTATTCTTTTGTTATTATTTACTTTTAGTTTATGTTTTGTGTATTGGTTGCTTGGCAGTATTCGATTAAAATTCTTTAAATGTTATTTTTGGTGGCTTCTGCTGCTGTCGCTCTTCACTCATTCTCCAGTGTCCTTTCGCCCTGTTCTTCTCCGCTCCCTCTTTATTCGCTTTTGCCTTTCTCTCTCTGGGTCTTTTGTTGCAAGCTGAAAGAAAATAAAACGTTTGCCCCACATTTAATTAGTATACATATATATATTTTTAGACCCTGTACTTTGAAAAAGTACAAAAGGGTCGATTAAGTTTGTGCAAGTCAGAAATGTATGTAACAGGCAGAAGGAGGCGTGGCAGACCCCACAAAGCATATATATTCTTGATCTGGACGACGAGCTTAGTCGATTTAGCCATGTCCGTCTGTCTGTCCGTCTGTCCGTCCGTATGAACACCGAGATCTCGTAAACTGTGTAGTAATGTGTACCACTACTGACAAGACCCACTGTAATTATGTTAAGCTGCCATAGTTGTCCTTGTTTAGCCTTATACATGTTTATAGAACTATCCTCGTCTATCATTGTACGAAAAGAATAAAGAAGAAAAGCGGGACTCAGTCTGCTTGCGAATACGAGAGCGAAAAACCACCACAATTATAAAGATACAGTATTGTGCTTAAGCATACAAAGATCTTATGGTAACGTTCAGCTGTGCTGTGAATTGTGACTCAATCGGATAATTAACACCGGAGATATTCGAGATTAAAGTTTCCGTTCCAGGAAGGGGGGGAGCAGCGAGCATCAGACCGTCTGACTTTTCGATAAGTGTGTGTGTGTATTGGTAGCATTAGCTGCTGCAAGGGAAAGTACAGGGTCTTCTACTGTCGGTTGCATCCGACTGTAGCATCCGAGTTTTTTCTACTCCTTTCAGCCTGGAGCTACTACTTTTACTGTTGCTTTTGACTTTGACTTTCTTTTGATATTTGTTATTAAAAATATTTCGCTTATTGTTGCCCGAGTAGAAGCAACAAATTTCTTAAGAATTAACAAGATGCTGCCACACAATAGATGTGCAGCAAAACGAATGGAAATGCCCTGGACTATACCCTGTAACAAATGCAACTCAGCCGAAATAATACAGGGTGACTGTTGGCACACCCCTATCCCGTCCCCCATCTGTTCGCACCTCCTGTGGCAATCCTTGGCTTGCTTTTTCTTCTTCGTCTTATTTTCTTATGCAAATTCATTTTAATTATCATTTGCGTTTTGGGCAGCTTTCTGGTCCCAAATTGAATTGCAGGAAAACAAACAGAAAAGAAACGAAACGAAAGAATGGAATGGAGCACAACAAGGCAAATATAATAATCATAATAATAATAATAAAGATATTAAGATGAGAAATTGTTCCAGGCGCATAAACATTTTCTGAATTTCAATTTGTTTACGTGGCTCAAAGGCGCTTTTGAGGTTTATGCAAAGTTGCTTTTCACTTGCCACTTCCCACTCTCCTCTTTCCACTCTCCACTTTGCCTATGCCCAAAATGTCATTCGGTGCGCATACATACAGCGCTCAGTGTAATATGCCTAATTCAATTAATGATGCAGAGTTCATCCCGTCAGCCAGGCCAAGTGCCCGCAGCTTAGGTGGAGCGGAGATCGAGGAGAGTTATTGTTATTGTTGTTGCTTGCCTTGACTTGGTCAGGTGAATGCCATTCAAATGCTAATTGGATACACCCACACACACCCACACACACACACACACACCCTCTTACACACAGAGAGCTAATCAGGAATTTGTTCAAAGGGTTTCAATAAATAAATTCTCAAATGCGAGTAGTATCGATGCCAGCTTGCTTTATTATGCCAAGCTAATTAGACAAGAAGTGGCGAGAGGGGGGAGGGGGGGTGGCTATAAATTGTCAATTACCGTTAGATCTGCTTAGCAGCTTTAACTGCAACTTAAGTACAGAGAACATTGTCAGAGCCGCAGCTTATGTGCAGCTTTAAGTGTGCAATCGAGTTTAACAATTTAATTACGAGTTTACGACATGTGTGTGTCTCTCTCTGTGTGTGTGATTAAAGCCTTAACCCTTAACACTTAACACTTTAACCCTTGAGCGCACGACAGGCAAATGAGCAGCAATAAAGCAAGTGTGAGAGAGCGTGCGAAAAAAGCATTTCGGAAGTAATTTGTGAGCATGTCATGTGTGCAACGTTGTCGCGTTGAAACGACACCTCATGTGGCACAGCATTCACTACTTGCCACCTGCCACCCACCACCCACCACCCACTCTCCCACTCCGCACTATTGCGATGGCCTTACTAAGAGAGAGGCTGTCAAATATTTAAAAGACACCCACAGTGGCCTGCAGCCAAGCCAAACCAAGCCAAGCCAGGTGGCAGGTGGCATGTGGCATGTGGCAGGTGGCACTACGACACGTTTTTGATGCAACAAAAAGATGCCAAGTGTCAATTTAAACAGCCGCACACTTGGCGCTGCCCAAAACGAAGTAGAGGAAAGCAAAGCAAGCAATACTATATAGAGCCATGTGCCAGAGGCAACGTTTTTGTATTCCATTCTCCCCTTCTTTTTTTACATTTTCGCTTAAGCTTCCCCTCCAACTCAATACACTGGTAAAACAAAAGTTACGTTCTTAACTCAGTGTAATGGAAGTGTAATAGAAACCTCAGATACCTAGGATCTTACAATTTTGAATATAACTTTTGGAATTTTAATTTCAGAATTTATGTTTTTATTTCTTAGATTTTCATGTTTTTCTCAGTGTACCCTTTACTCTTTAATTTCAGAATTTATGTTTCTATTCCTTAGATTTTCATGTTTTTCTCAGTGTACCCGTTACCCTATAATTTCAGAATTTATGTTTATATTTCTTAGATTTTTATGTTTTTCTCAGTGTACCCGTTACCCTATAATTTCAGAATTTATGTTTATATTTCTTAGACTTTCATGTTTTTCTCAGTGTACCCGTTACTCTTTAATTTCAGAATTCATGTTTATATTTCTTAGACTTTCATGTTTTTCTCAGTGTATCCGTTACTCTTTAATTTCAGACTTCATGTTTTTATTGCTTAGATTTTTATGTTTTTCTCAGTGTACCCGTTACTCTTTAATTTCAGAATTTATGTTTTAATTTCTAAGATTTTTATGTTTTTCTCAGTGTACCCGTTACCCTATAATTTCAGAATTTATGTTCTTATTTCTAAGACTTTCATGTTTTTCTCAGTGTACCCGTTACTCTTTAATTTCAGAATTTATGTTTTTATTTCTTAGATTTTCATGTTTTTCTCAGTGTATCCGTTACTCTTTAATTTCACAATTCATGTTTTTATTTCTTAGATTTTCATGTTTTTTTCAGTGTACCCGTTACTCTTTAATTTCAGACTTCATGTTTTTATTGCTTAGATTTTTATGTTTTTCTCAGTGTACCCGTTACTCTTTAATTTCAGAATTTATGTTTTAATTTCTAAGATTTTTATGTTTTTCTCAGTGTACCCGTTACCCTATAATTTCAGAATTTATGTTCTTATTTCTAAGACTTTCATGTTTTTCTCAGTGTACCCGTTACTCTTTAATTTCAGAATTCATGTTTTTATTCCTTAGATTTTCATGTTTTTCTCAGTGTATCCGTTACTCTTTAATTTCACAATTCATGTTTTTATTTCTTAGATTTTCATGTTTTTTTCAGTGTACCCGTTACTCTTTAATTTCAGAATTTATGTTTATATATCTTAGACTTTCATGTTTTTCTCAGTGTACCCGTTACTCTTTAATTTCAGACTTCATGTTTTTATTGCTTAGATTTTTATGTTTTTCTCAGTGTACCCGTTACTCTTTAATTTCAGAATTTATGTTTTAATTTCTAAGATTTTTATGTTTTTCTCAGTGTACCCGTTACCCTATAATTTCAGAATTTATGTTCTTATTTCTAAGACTTTCATGTTTTTCTCAGTGTACCCGTTACTCTTTAATTTCAGAATTTATGTTTTTATTTCTTAGATTTTCATGTTTTTCTCAGTGTATCCGTTACTCTTTAATTTCAGAATTCATGTTTATATTCCTTACATTTTCGTGTTTTTCTCAGTGTACCCTTTCCCTATACGCAGCTTCAATTCCCATACTCAGGCCTCATCCACGTGCCTTGTCGTCATACTCATGCTCATGCCACATTCCTCATTCTCCATTCCTCACTCTCCATTCTCCATTCGCCATTCTCCATTTCTGCATGCTCCAAGCTCATCCACATCCTCAACGTGCTCTCTGCTCTCGGGCACTTGAGGCAAAAAGCCAACGTTGACAGCGTTTAAGACGCTCGCTTGGGCATTGTCCTTGCCTAGATGGGATGCCTTACTCTTCGGCATCGGCTTGCCCTGACAGCGCAAGGCTTCGCATGTCCTGGCCCCGTTCCCTATGCCCTGTCCTGCCCTGTCGCCGTTTCCTGTCTTCGCCTGTTGTCTTTTCATATTAAATGCATTGCGAAATGTGCACAAAAAAGAAACGAAACGAAACGAAACGAAAAGAAAAGAAACGAAAGGCAGAGAGCAGAGGGAAATACTATATTCGATTTTTCGTCAACGACGGCGGCTGACAACTTCCGTTAGCAGCAGCCAACACAATGAAAGGCAACAACACACAAGCTCTTGCCTCTTGCCTTATGCCTTATGCCATGCACTAACCAACGCCCAGTGCCGCGCCCACTGCCACCCACCTGCCACATTGCCCCTAGCCAGTGCCAATCATTCAGCAGTTCCCTGACAGTTTCCAAGTCAACCAGTCAGCCAGTCAGCTAGTCAGCCTGCTCTCTCCCTGCTCTCCCCCTTCCCCCCTTCACACTCTTAACCTTTAGCCTTCGCTCCTGCTGCTGCCTCGTCTCGCCTCTGCCTCATTATGAGCGCTCATTAGGCGCCGCTCGCGGCATGTCAGTCAAACAGTGTAAGCGCCACGACCTCAGCAGCAGCAGCAACAATGTGTGGCGGGCGCACGAGCCTGGCATACCCTGTGCGCTCTCTGGGTACAGGCTGTATAGTACATTATTTACATAATTTATCACAATTAATAACTCTTTGATCAGTCCTTTTCACTTATACTAAGGTATAAACGTAGTCATACAAATTTACAGACGTGTTAAATTCAAGCAAATTGAAACTAAATATAATATAATATATAATATATAAATATATATTTATACAAAATTATTTACATAATTTATTGCAATTAATAACTCTTTAATCAGTCCTTTTCACTTATACTAAGGTATAAACATAGTCTTAAAAAGTAGGGAAAGCGACAGTCGGACGCAAAGCTACAGTCGGACGCAACCGACAGTAGGTGACCCTGTACTTTGATTTGCCCTGGGAGTCCATAATAGCAGCAGCATATATGTACATACTCACATACACATACACATGCACTTCTACACACACACATACACTTATTCATACAAATATATACTAAAATACAAACAATCAGCAATACTCATACAGAAATTCAAACTCACAATCAAAAATTACGCATACGCCCTAGTAGCCGCGTACAGTGTGGCTTCCCCCCTCCCCTACCCACATGCCTGGTACTGAAAATTGTTTGTCCAATATCTCCGGTGTTTCTTATCCGATTGGGCTGCAACTTGCACCAAACATGCAAAGCATCTAAAGCTTTAATCCTGCGAAAAATGAATCCAGTGACTCTAAAACTGTACATACTAAGAACATTTTTGTAAATTTGAGGGGGAGGGGGATGACTTTTCAAACATTTGAAACAAACTTGACCTGCTTATGTAATACACAAACCTAACAAAAAAAAAATGAAGTCTCTAGCTCTTATAGTTTCCGAGATCTAGGTGTTCATACAGACGGACGGACAGACAGACAGGGCTATATCGACTCAGCTCGTCGTCCTGATCAAGAATATATATACTTTATGGGGTCTGCCACGCCTCCTTCTGCCTGTTACACACAAATGTCATTTGCACAAACTTAATAGACCCTTTTGTACTTTTTTAAAGTACAGGGTCTAAAAACTTACAGACGTGATAAATAGAAGCAAATTGAAACTAAATTGACTTATAATCATATATATTTATTGATACAGCCGTTTTGGCCACGAGCACATGTATAAATGAAGCTTCTGAACTCCTGCAGTATGAGCTAAGCCTAATTGAAGACTGGTTCCTTCGATGGAAAATTAGAGTCAACTCCTTGAAATCCGTCCAAATAACTTTTTCACTAAGACTAAGAATGTGACACTTAACGGCTCGCCAATTCCACAAAGTACCTGTGTGAAGTATCTCGGCTTGCATCTCGACCGCAGATTAACATGGAAAAATCACATTAAAGCAAAATGTCAACAACTCAGACTTAAAACACTAAAAATGTCCTGGTTGATAAGTCGAAAATCTGAAACCACTTTGGAAAACAAAATTCGCCTCTACAAATCCATACTGAAGCCTGTCTGGACCTACGTTATCCAGCTCTGGGGAACTGCTAGCAACTCAAATATTGAGATACTTCAGCGTTACCAATCAAAAACTTTGCGACAAATTGTCAATGCTCCTTTTTACATATCAAACGCAAACATTCACAAAGACCTTAATATGCCAACCGTAAAAGAAGAACTAAATAAAACTAGTAAGAAATACATCAATAGATTCCACTACCACGAAAATAACTTAGCCTTAAGTCTAGCAGACAACAGTTTAACTGTAAGAAGACTGAAAAGATACCACATTCTCGATCTCCCCGATAGATAACTAAATAAATCAAACTGAAAAGATGTTATATATAATAGCAGGGCTCATTGGAAAACTGCTATTTCTGTTAATTTAATATTAATTATACAATTTACTTATTGTTTAAACAGACAGATTGTAAATAAAAAGAGAGAGAAAAAAAAAATATATATATATATTTATACAAAATTATTTACATAATTTATTAACTCTTCAATCCAGTAGTGCCCAAAACTCATAATTCCTATCACATGTGCGCTTTGCTGAGCAGCGCTGCTTTGGCACACACGCTTCGTTGATTTTACGATTTTACGTTCGCGTTTGACTATTTTTTGTTTTCACACTCATTTTAACCACTACTAAAATACACACGTAGTCTTAAAAATTTATAGGCGTATTAAATAAAAGCAAATTGAAATTAGATTGATTCATAATCCTAGCCAACTATCGATCCACTGCATACAGCTATACACTGCATACAGAGCTACACTGAGAAAAGAAACAACAGTGTAAATTTAAAATTCTCAATCATAAAAACGTGAGCCAAACTTTATTTTCCCATGTACTTCGCTCCATTATTTGGAAACAATTAAAAATTTTCCCATTTTGATGAAAATTGAAGTGTAAAACTGATCTCAAACCAAGAGAAACCACATGGCCATACGCATATAGTCGATAAGCGAACACAGAACCGTTATGGTGACACGATGCTGATCAAAGTACATGTTGATGAACATCAGATGCCGCTTGTTGGCGACCTGAAAGTGCCACAGATGCGAGAGTGCCCCCAGCAGATCCATGTTGTATGGCATAGCCACACTCCAGTGTCTCTCGGCCACAAACTGGCATATGCCATAGTAGAAGGCCAACACCATTGTGGGATATAGCACCGGCATGAGTAGGACGAAGATGACGAGACACGTGTGTAGGAGTTTCAGTAGCGTCGCAAAGGGCAAGGGGATCAGCCACACCTCGAACATGTGCTTCACCATCGGTTGCATGTAGTAGCCAAAACGACTATACCACGACATCTTATACCACTGAAATATAGACACATGATTCCAATACCCACACCAATGCCAGCTCCGATTCCCATTTACAACTTACGATCTTACGTTTGTGCAATGGTTTCTTCCAAGTCTTATACATTTTTCCAGTTAATTTTTTTTAATTTTTGTAGATTTCAGATTTTAGATTTATAATTTTAGAAATACTCCTTTAGAATTTCATGTAGTTCACTGAGACTTTACGAAAGAACTTACTACTTGGGGAAATGAGTAAAGCGAAAGAGTGAACTAGGTTTGCCTAAACTTCGAATGGAGAATGGAGTACATATGTGAAAAAAACATTTAAACTTAAGATAGTTTGGAATAAAAACGTGACCAGATTAATGGCAGATTAAAGACCCTTTAGCAGCTTAATTTTAGCATTTTATTATTAAAACAGAGCATTCAATGATGAAATACTTAGTTTGAGTTCTCATATACTATAGGTCTGCATATATACATACATATATACATAAATTCAACAACTATATACTAAGTATAGTAGTAGTTTTATGAGTGTGTGAGAAAATAAAGCTACTAATGCAAGACTCTTCAATCTTAAATATAAATATACAGGGGTGCTACAGAAATCACTTCAGCGTCATTTCAGCTTAAAAACAATTCATCGGTGCCACAGACCCAGTTTTTAGGCTGATTCGAAATAGCTGACTATTGAGCCAGCTATTTGACTAAATACACCTATAAAACCAAGTTGATTCATGAAACATTATACCTTTTCTTAAAGGTTGTTTAATTTCTAATTAACTTACATCAAAATAATTTAACATTAAAGGTGTTAAGTTAAAAAAAAACGCATTTTAGTAAAACCTTAACGAATCAGCGTGTTCTATTAGTCAAGTACTTTGAAACACCAATCAGCCGACACATCTTTGTTGCCATCTAGTCGGTTTCGGATTTTGTTGTCAGTTGTCTGCTGCCAGAGTTGCAGAGTAAAATGTTCTTTGGCGCGCAATAAAGTAAATGATTTTTCATCTGATATTATCAAAGTACTACTCTATAAAATCAATTATTTATATTTTTGTAATGAAAAAAGTATAAACCTATTTCTCTGCAACGTTAATATTAAGAATAATGTTAAACAAACATTAGGATAATTTTAATCTGGGAAAAAGGCAGCCCTTATCAGGCAATTTCGGAAAGGTTTGTGAAAGGGCTGAAATTCGAAATCGCTCGGAGTTCTGTGGCACCCAGGAAATTTTTCCGCTGAATGGGTTTTTGCTGATTCACAATCAGCGCGCTATTTCTGTAGCACCCCTGATATACGTTGTTTTTCACTTGTTTCTAACTGAAAATTTCTTTAAATCTAGTTTTTCTTTTCATATTTTATTTTCTTGCTTTTTATTAGACCCTGTACTTTTAAAAAGTACAAAAGGGTCTATTAAGTTTGTGGGTGGCAGACCACATAAAGTATATATATTCTTGATCAGGCCGGCGAGGTGAGTCGATATCTGTCTGTCCGTCTGTCTGTATGAACACCTAGATCTCGAAAACTATAAGAGCTAGATACTTAATTCATCTTAAGTCGTCCCCCTCCCCATCAAATTCGCTAAAATATTCCCAGCATGTACAGTTTTAGAGTCACTGCTTTCCTTTTTGCATGAATAAAGCTTTAGATGATTTGAATGTTTGATGCGATTTGCAGCCCAATCGGATAATAAACACCAGAGATATTGGACAAACCATTTTCTGCACTGGGCATTTGGCAGGGGGAGGGGAAAGCCACAGTGTACTCGGCCACTAGGGCGTATGCGTGATTTTTGATTGTGAGTATGAATGTCTCGGTTGCGTCCGACTGTAGCTTTGCCTACTTTTCTGCATTTTTATATTTTTTATCAGTGTAATTTAGTCACAAACTCGCTTAGTTAAATCTGCTTAAATTTTCGACTTGTACTAAGTTTAATAGCAGTTGAGTGCACAAGCCTAGCATACCCTGTTATGGTATAGAAGGTAAGCTAATACTAATTTGTATCAAGTAATAGTTAGTGCTTGTACAACTAATTTAGTCACTAATTCGCGTAGTTAAATCTGCTAAAAATTGGTGCTTATACTAAGTTAAATATCAGTTGGCTGCTTGGTTAATTTCAGTTTCAGTTCTTCCATAGAATTTACTATGCGGACCACATTGTCTTGGGGCTCATTGGCATGCTGCTGCTGTTGCTGCTGCTGCTGCTGCTGCTGCTGCTGTTGCTGCTGCTGCTGCTGTTGCTATTGTTAATGCTGCTGCTGATTTTGCTATTATTACATGCATATTTTGTGTAATGAGTGCGATTAGCATGCCCAATGAAGTGGGGTTAAGAATGTGCTCTGCATTTCTAGTTTGCCGAGTGCTCAAGTGACTGTTGTTGTTGTCGCTGTTGTTGTTGCTGCTGCTGTTGCTGCTGTGTCATCAGCATAATCATCGACATCAACATTTCAAATTGAGCAACATTATTAGCTACATGCGGATGGAGTGTGACAGACAGCCGGGTGACTGATCAATTGCCACGTTTATTTATGCATTTACTCTAGTTCGATTTGCAGTCATATAACTTGGTATATATGTATATATAGCTGTACCCCCCTCCCCATCTCCTTAACCCCTCGCGACTGCCTGCTGTGCTGCAGGTATGGTGCCAAAGCCACAGCCACGCCCCTCTCGCTGTGCTGTGCTGTCCTTGCCGTTTGCCATTCGCCATTTGCCGTTTGTTTTGCGCCTGATTTTTCTAGACCCTGTACTTTAAAAAAGTACAAAAGGGTCTATTACGTTTGTGCAACTCGGAAATGTATGTAACAGGCAGAAGGAGGCGTGGCAGACCCCGCAAAGTGTGACGACGAGCTGAGTCGATCTAGCCATGTCCGTCTGTCTGTCTGTCTGTCCGTTCGTATGAACACCTAGATCTCGTAAACTGTAAGAGCTAGAGACATCATAATTGGCAGTTAGATGCCCCTATAGTGCAAGCAGATCAAGTTTGTATTAGAGTTTTGACGCCTTGTGCTTCAGCATACAAAGATCGTTTGGTAACCTTCATCAGTGCTGTGAATTGTGGCTCAATCGGATAATAAATACCGTAGATATTCGAGATTAAAATATCCGATCTATGAAAGGAGAGCATGCACTTAATGCAAGGGAAAGAACAGGGTCTCCTACTGTCGGTTGCATTCGACTGTAGCTTTCCTAGTTCGGTTTTTTTGTTTTTTTTTTTGGCATTTTTGTTTTTTGCAGCGTTATATCCTTTCGGTTTTTGCTTTACGCTCGTTTTCATTCTGCCTTTTGCCTGCCATTGCGGCTCATTGTCTCTACTTATGCTGCAGCAGTTGGCTGCCTCTTCGATTGCCCGTGCTCTATCCTGTCCTCGCCCTCATCCAGCGCACTTGTCCTCGCCCTCGTCCTCGGCCTCGTTCATGCCACACAGCCACAGCCACCGTTCCACGATTCTGCCACAGCCCCTTTGCGTGCCACCACATTGTCCTTGTCAGCAGTTCGTAGCAGTAGCAGCAGTAGGAGCAGCAGCAATTGCCTTGCATCGTCTTTTGCATTTTTGTGGCCTGCAAATCCACACACACACACACACACACACACACATGCAACACAATTTTGGACTGATGCTGCGTCTGGCAAGGCGACAACAGCAACAGCAACAGCAACATGCAGGTGACACACGACCTCAGTCGCAGTCCTAGTGTCCTTTCTGCTCTCTGCCCTCCGCCTCCACCTCTGCGTCCTTCCCTGTCTAAGTTATAGTCTCAGTCTGTCTGACTTTGCCTTTGTCTTGGCAGTTGATTTCTCTTACAGCTGCCGTTGCTGTGATTTCTATTTCAGCTGCTGCTTACTACACACCTTCTTCTCCTCCTTCTCCTCCCCCTCGCTCCTACTTACCGCCTTTCTTACCTACTTACGCTTTTGGGGTCTGCTTACAAATTTATTGCTCATACGCACCGTGTGCGTCATCGCATTTTCGTATTTCGCCTCGTAATGTCAGTGTGTGTGTGTGTGTGTGTGTGTGTTTATATACGCTGCTAAACCGTTAGGTCGTCGCCATAATACAGCCATATATCATGTGCACTGGCTCAGAACTGTGTAAAAGAAACCCAAACTGAAACCGAAAACCTAAAACTGGAACTGAAACTGAAACTCAAGCTAAAAGCGAAAGCCAAAAACTTGAACCAACGCTCGACAGTGCCAACTGAAACTGAAAGTTTTTTTTTATTCTCATTTGGTTTTTGGTTTTTGGGCAAAAAGTACGATTATGTGTAACAAAATCGCCGACGTTTTTCCTTTTTAATCTCTATTGTGCTTTGGTTTGCTTGACCCTGACGCATATGCATATATGTATTAACATAATATGAACACAGTAATAATATTCACTGCAATTTGGCTAAAAATAAATTCGAAAAAGATACAGTCGGACGCAACCGACAGTAGGAGACCCTGTACTTCGATTTGCCTTGGGAGTCGATAACAACATACTCACATACACATACACATGCACTTATACATACACACAAACAATTATACATACAAATATACGCGCAAATACAAACAATATCCAATACTTATATAGAAATTCAAACTCACAATCAAAAATCACGCATACGCCCTAGTGTACAGTGTGCCGAGTACACTGTGGCTTCCCCCTCCCCATACCAAATACCCAGTACAGAAAATTGATTGTCCAATATCTCTGGTGTTTATTATCGGATTGGGCTGCAAATCGCACCAAACATTCAAAGCAACTAAAGCTTTATTCATGCAAAAACGAAGTGACTCTAAAACTGTATATGCTAAGAACATTTTTGCAAATTTGAGGGGAAGAGGGATGAGATATCAAATTAAAAACATAAACTTGGCCTGACTATGTAATACACGATCCAAACAAAAAAAAAAATATGAATCTCTAGCTCTTATAGTTTCCGAGATCTAGGTGTTCATACAGACAGATGGACAGACAGACAGGGATATATGGACTCAGCTCGTCGTCCTGATCAAGAATATATATACTTCGTGGGGTCTGCCACGCCTCCTTCTGCCTGTTACATACATTTCGGACTTGCACAATCTTAGTAGACCCTTTTGTACTATTTTAAAGTACAGGGTCTAAAAAACTCGGAAAGCTACAGTCGGACGCAACCGACAGTAGGAGACCCTGTACTTTCCCTTGCACCAGCTAACGCTAACAATACATAGACACATATCGCATAATCAAACGTGACCACGCATACACACTTACGTACATACATCCCGGCCCCCTTGCCTAGTACGAAAACTTTAATCTCGAATATCTGTACTATTTTAAAGTACAGGGTCTAATTAAAACTAAAAATGATAAATACATTTTGGAACACTTTCAAAGATGAATTTTTAAATATAATTTTCCACTCACATTTTCGAAATTCCAACTCTAATTTCAACGTGATAATCAAAACCTAAATTTAAAATTAATTTTTTAACAGTGTAACATCTTCTAAGCTTTTACGCGTCTTTGCATTAATTTCTTGCTGTTTTTGCTTCCATATCGAATAACTGTACGTTTTTTTTTTGAGTGCATGCCAACTATGGAAAACAATTTTCATTTTAATTTTAGTAGAAATGTTTTTAAGGTTATTTTTAGCGCTGGTTTTTAATAATGACTGCTTTGAAGGAAACTGCATTCCATTCAAGCGCAAAACCAGTTAAACCATGTTTCCCCACTTCACCCCTCTGTACCCCATGCCGCATGCCCCATTCCAGTTTTTATTTAGAAATATTCCTTTTAATGCACTTTGCTGTATTTCATAGAGTTTTTTATGATGTGCAATTTCGTTGGCATGAAAAGCAGCTTGGATCATTTCCGCTTGGACAACGCTCGTCCGCGCGTAACTTGTTATCACAGTTGGAAGGAAGGCTTAGATGGGGAGGAGGAGGAGCTGCAGCAGGAGCTGTTGCTGTTGCTGTTGCTGCTGCTGCAACTGAAGCTACTACTGCTGAAGGATTCTCGTTTCCTGTGCTCTGCACGCCTTTCAAATTGACAGAGCCGAGTGGCACTTGGCTGTCCTGGCCGTCATTTTGTTTGCTTCATAAACAAAATGAGACACTTGACCAATGCTTGTCATAATATGGCTGCTGCTGCTGCTGCTGCTGCTGCTGTTGCTGCTGCTGCTGCTGCTGCACTCGAGTTGAATCATTGCTGGTGCCGTTTGCTTTGTCATTGGAGCAACTGCTGCCAGGTGAAGTGGTTGTTTCTCTAATTAAATTGCGGCTCGCTTCATTATGTCATTGGCTGGGCACTTGCCACGCCCACACGCCCACCGCCCACTCACTGCCTGCCTCTCTGTTGACTGACATGAATAAATCAAGTTAAATAATTGCTGTTGGCTCGCATTGTCAGCTCGTGCTGGGTTATAAAACTTGTACAACATGGACACTGGACACTGGACACAGGACAATCCCCCCGACCACGCCCATGCCCACGCCCACGCATAGAGAGTGTGTGTAGGGCGGGCGACACAATAGAGCAGTCGCCAGCGGAAGCCTAAACAGCAAAAAGTTTTTGTTTTACAGCAACGTACATGACCCACTCACTTCCCACTCCCCACTCCCCCCTCCCCAGTGACTCACACACACACACACACACATGTACCTAGCCAGCAAAAATTGCTGTGCATATTTTCAACATAATTAAAACATTTCGCCATACACACTCACACATTCCCACCCACACACACACACACACACATAATGGCGGTCACTTCCTGTTGGCGCGCAACTTCCGGTCATGGCCGTCGTTTGACGTTTGGCGCCAGTTGACTAAGTCAACACTGACCCTGCCCCCACCCCTTTCCACACACACACACACACACAGTCACTGTAGCGCAGTTGTAGGAGTTGTGGGTGAATACAGTCATTTGGCATGTGAGTGTATTCACTTTATCGCTGCTTCAAATAATTTCAATGAGCGAGTGTGAAGTCTCGCCTTCCTATGAAGTATTCACACACTCACTCGCAGTGTGAGTGTGAGTGTACTCACATGTACCTAAATATTGCATTTCATATTCGAGTTAAATAAACCATTCCAGTTTAGAGCAATGCATTCAAATGCACTCATACACTGAGCAAAACGAGTCGAACTCAAAGTGAGTCTGATTGAAGTTTGAGCTGTACTTAAGTCGATCTATTGCTGAATTGTGTAAAGTATAATGCTATATTCCAATTCGTTTTACTAGATTTTTATGCTGAGTGTACACACACACACACACACACACACACACACGCGAACGTACACTTGTGCTGGCCATTTCTAATGCCATTTGGCCCGCAGGCAAATGCAATTTTGCTCAGTTTTCTTTGGCCCAAATTAAAGCAAATTTTTGCGCATTAAGTAAGCCATAATTGAATGACATTTCATAAGCACCCACTCACACACCCACACCCACAGCCACACACACTCACTCATCCAGACAACATGTGCTGGCCCTAGAGAGTGGCCCAGCGGAGTTGTGACTCTCCTTCTGCTTATCCTTCTCTCTGTCTCTCCTCTCAGCTCTCCCTTCTCCACTTTTCTCCTTCTGCTTCTCTGCCGCTTTCCAGTCGGCCTGTATGGGTGTGTGTGTGTGTGTGAGTGTGTGAGTAATCAATTATGCTTTTTATGTCAAATGCCAAACGAGATATTGCTGCTGCTGCTGCTGCTGCTGTACATTATTGTCGCCGTGTGCTGCCGGCAACAGCAACAGCAGCCGCGACAACATTAGCGTCAACAGCAGCAACAATAGCAACAGCAACAGCAAAAGTGGAGAGGAAAAACAGTTATAAACATTTATGTTAAATTTCAAGTGGCATTCTATTAAATCACAAATAATAAACAAAATCAAGAGCAACAGCAACAGCAACATTTGTATTTCGTATTTCGTATTTACCATTTTCCATTTTCAATTTTCAATTTCAATTTAATTTGATTTGATTTTAAGTTACTTTTATGGGATCATTTGCATATTTCATTCCGCCTACTTTATCCATAAATTCTGTGCACTATTTGGCGTGACCATCGTTATGCTTTGGCCCAGCTCATTACCAGCATTTATGCTCATCATTATGTTCATCCATCCAACTCCCACACTCCCCCTCTGCTGCTGCTGCTGTTGCTCTTTATCCTCTTATTAATTCCTCAACGCGTTCATCTTCATCTTGATGGCTTTGTCTGTGCTCGCCTGCATCACTTCGTTCTCATTCCTCATTCCGCATTCCCCCTCCTCTCCACTTCCCTGGCTCACACTCTGTTTCGCCCGCTGTATCATCACTTCAAAATTTAAGCAAACAGCCCCATCGTAGAAGGCTGCGGGCATAAAAATCTCATTTAGCTCCACTTCGTGCTGTCATGTCATGTGACATCGCCCATTGCCTTGCCTTGCCCTGAACTATTAGCCCCGTTAACGAAATTAGCTGATTTTCTTCTTTTTTTTTTAGCATTTTCTTTCTTTTTGGTATTATTTTTCAAATCGTTTCAGAATTTACTCCTTCCATCAGGACTTAGGGCAGCTTCCAGCTGACATCGCCTGTCAATTGTTGTTGAGGTACCATGGGCCGCACAGTGGGTCAAGGGCCACAGCCACTTGGCCAAGTGGTGCCAAGCGAAGCGTAACCCAGCCTGGGTCAAAGTTCAAGTGATCTCAAGTACCGCACAGTATTCGATATGCCTCAGATACGGAACGAGAGTTGAGGAAGTTTCTGTTTGAGCTCGCATAGTTTTCAAGAATTTCATTCGAATTTTGCGAAAGTATGAACTAAATAAACTTATTGTTAAAGGCTACTGACGATTGAAATGAAAATATTAGTTTAGAATTCGTATTGTGAATTTGTCAAATACTCAGGACTTTACTTGGAATAGACAACTGATTGAATACTTATTTTGAAAACATTTTCTTGAAACAATTCTATAAAAACTTTGCAAGCTTTGAAAGATTGATGATTGATGACGATTGAAATGAAAATATTAGTTGAAAATTCGTATTGTGAATTTGTCAAATACTCAGGACTTTACTTGGAATAGACAACTGATTGAATACCTATTTTAAAAACATTTTCTTGAAACAATTCAATAAAAACTTTGAAAGCTTTGAAAAATTGATGATTGATGGCATACTTTAGTTTCATTTTGACAATACTTAAAGATTTTAATATCTAATTTAGAAATCACAATAATCTTATACTATCGATTGAAGCATAAGCATTTACCTATTAAAAGTTATCGTTTAACTAGTTTTAGTTTGAATGAATTCAATTTGGAAATAAGATTGAAATTTGTCAGACCAGAAACTCTTTCATTGCCTTTTGAAAATAGATTGCTGATATTATTATATTTTACTTGAATTAATTGAAGAATATTTAGCAGTTAAATTGATATTTTATTCATTTTATGTGCCACTTATAATCGATAAACTCATCTTTCAATGCTAAAACTCAATTTAAGAACAATATTTAGTTGAATCAGTTTAGATCTGACAGATGTACTCCATTATCAGCAGTCGCGTGCCACTGTACATGCATTACACGTACCTTCAGCACACACACACATACATGCATATAAATCGAGTGAGAAAGAGGTGAGGAGGGGCAGAGGAAAACGTGTAAAAAGCCAAAAGAAAAACGAACTTTAAAGCTGTCGCATTGGCTTGGCGGCGGCTGCTTCTAGTATGACAAGGACGACGTGGCCAACGACTAGAAAAAAGTTGACGCTCAAATGTTTTTGTCATTAAGAATTTGCCACGTTGCCGTTGCCTCAGTGAGGCATGCCACACCCCCACTCCCACTCCAGCCCAGCATACACGCCCAATCGCCTTACGTCTCATGCCATCGACCAGTTGGGGCCTCGCTCTGTCATTCTACGCTTTGTGCTAACGGATTTGTCAAAGGCATTAAGACGAAATCTCGCGCAAACTGGGCATCAATCATGTGAACACACACACACACACACACACACAGTCATAAGAAAGAGAAGAGAACAAGGACAAGTAGAAGTACTGGGATGTGAGAACGTGGAACCCAGAGAACACAATGGCTCGTATAGCTAAAGGACCCGCCGCTAAAATATCCATCTTTTACACTAGGGCAATTTCTCTTTCACTCTCCTTCTCTTTGTCTCTCTCTCTCTCTCTTTCCCTGTGTTCATCTCTCGCACATAGTACGTGTGTGCGTTTACGACACGCTTATGTCAAGGTGAAAAAACTTAGCTCTCAACCAATTCATCGGATTTACTGAAAACAATCAACTTTGCCACAAAGCTCTTGAGGAAACATTAAACTTTTAGCTCCATGTGAATATGGGGGATATGAAATACTCCTTTCTTTTCCTTTGTCTTCAACCACATAGGGGCTAAAGTTAACTAACCACACTGATTAAATAATTAATTAATTAATAATAAAAGCTACTTGCAGCATATTGAAGTTTTCTAAATGTCATGAAAATGTTTCAAATAAAAGAGAAATACTATGTCAGAAAAATATATCAGAAATTGTTTTAAAGATGTTCAAAATAAATGAAAATAATTTATACAATTTCATTGACATTAAAAATAGATAGAATATAGACATAAAAAATCTTTTTATAAAGTTACGTTTCTTATTTACTTATGAAGACATTGTAAAGTAAATATATGTTAATAAAGGTCGCTAGCTATAAAGTGTATTTGATAAATGTTAGTCAAAAAAAACTTAAAATAAATTAAAATAATATGAGAAAATTTATAGAATTTAATCCAAACATATAAATTCTATTTACAAAGTTACGATTCTTATTTACTAAGAAACAAATTTTAAATTAAATATAATAAAACTCTATAGCTGAAAATGCATTTGATAAATGTTAGTCAAATAATCTTAAAATAAATTCCATTCAATTGTCAGAAATATATCAGAAATTGACTTAAAGATGTTTAAAATAAAGGATAATAATGTAAAAAATGTATAATATTTAATTGACATTAAAAATAGATAGAATATTGACATATAAATTCTATTTATAAAGTTACGATTCTTATTTAATAAGAAACAAATTTTAAATTAAATATAATAAAATCTATAGCTGAAAATGCATTTGAGAAATGTTAATCAAATAAACTTAAAATAATTTCCATTTAATTGTCAGAAAAATATATCAGAAACTGACTTAAAGATGTTTAAAATAAAGGATAATAATGTAAAAAATGTATAATATTTAATTGACATTAAAAACAGATAGAATATAGACATATAAATTCTATTTACAAAGTTACGATTCTTACTTACTTATAAACAAATTGTAAATTAATAATAAACTCAAAATAATTTCCATTCAATTGTAACTTAATTGAATTTTAAATACGCATTTTTTATTCTACTTTAATTACATTTTCCCTTTATTTCTTTTCTTAGTAAAATCAGAATTGAAATTCAAGTTAATTGAAATTAAGCTAAAAAATTAATTTAAAATTCAACAAGTTAACGCAATGAAATGAATTAAATTCTCTATTCATGAATTATTGAGGAATTTCATAAACTGTTTTAGTTTACAGAGAATTTTGAAGCAAAGTTTCTGGCAAGTTTGAGAACAACTCGGAAAACAACGATTACTGCATAATTGACAGGCGTGAGGACTCTGAGCAGTCGCTGGTGGATGGCGGGCGGGGGGAAAGGGAGTGGAATACGTTTAGCTTTCGTCAAAGGACTAATAAAGGACTCTGCTGTGGGCACAGTGGCAGTCAAGTCAATCAGATTGAAAGCATTACTTTTGATTGACACGCAACTTGACACAGCTATCAACGTTTAGCTTTGCTTTATTATATTTGCAATGCTTGCCGTTGTTGTTGCTGCTGCTGCTGCTGCTGCTGCTGTTGATATTGCCACTGTGGTTGTTATTATTGTTGTTGCTGCGGTTGCCACTGTGCGGTCACTGTGGTCGCCTCTGGGGTGAATTTGGCAGATTTGCAGCGCTTAAATGGAAATTTTCAATTCACTTTGACACTTTATGACAAACTTTGGTTTACGCTAAAACAAAAAAAAAAGCACTCAAAAAAATACCAGCAAACGAAACGAGTGCACTCGACAGAGACGTACTCTATATCAGTCCAAGTAAATTTCATTATTTCATATTTTAAAATCATAGATGTATATGTATACTACTCCCTGATACATAAGATATATTTTGCTAAAGTTGAATTAAACTCAAAAGAAGAAACCACTTTCGATCTGAATAGTAGAAATTCTATCTTATTGCAGAAGGCTTTTAAGCTTTTAATAGAATTTATTAAGCAAGCAAATGTATTACTTTAAACTACTGTGCATAAAATACTATTATTTTGATTGCAACTCGGCTAGTTTAATATGATACTAATACTTTAAATGCTCATATATACAGTGCGTTTCATAATCATAAGACACTTTAGAATTTATTAAAATAAAATTAATAGGATTCTTGCCAAACCGATTGGTAGAGGTTCTCAGAAGTCTAGGAAAATATACTAAATATAAAAAAATGCAATAAAATGTTTCATCTTATTTATGATAATGAAACAAGATTTTTAGATATGTTTAATCACCAAATATAACTTATATTTAAGTGTCTTATGATTATGAAACGCACTGTATATGAAAAAGAAATGACAACGCCTAGCGGAGGTTCACAATGTAGTTAACCGAAGCTGTATCAGAAGCTGTAACAGCAGTCAGCAAACAGTTGTTCAGCCGCCTTCAATTGAATCTTATGTAAAGCATACAACAGAAAACAGACCAGGTATAAAAAGCACGAATACTAAACTTAAAAACAATTAACTTAGCGAAGAATTAACTTATACATACTTACATACACATACGCAAATACAAACAATAACCAATACTCATACAGAAATTCATACTAACAATCAAAAATCACGCATACGCCCTAGTGGCCGCATACACTGTGACTTCCCCCCTCCCCAAGCCAAATGCCTTGTACAGAAAATTGTTTGTTCAATATCTCCGGTGCTTATTATCCGATTCGTCTGCAAATCGCACCAAACTTTCAAAGCATCTAAAGCTTTATTTAGTGACTCTAAAACTGTACATGCTGGGAATATTTTTGCGAATTTGAGGGGGAGGGGGATGACTTCTCAAACATTTGAAATAAACTTGACCTGCCTATGTAATACACGAACCTAACAATCTAGGTGTTCATACAGACAGACGGACAGACAGACAGACAGATATCGACTCAGCTCGTCGTCCTGATCAGGAGTATATATACTTTGTGGGGTCTGTCACGCCTCCTTCTGCCTGTTTCTGAGTTGCACAAACTTAATAGACCCTTTTTTAAAGTACAGGGTCTAAAATTACAAAATCTACTTTACTGTAGTACACATTTGCACAGACCACATATACCCGTTTTGTGTGTGAAAGCAGAGGCATTGAACAGTGAACACCTATGCGTTGATATTGAAGAGGCTTTGCGAGTGTGCGACGCATCGATGGCAGCTTTATGGCAGCTTTAATGCCGCAACGCCTGTGCGACGTACAGACTGCCCAATTGTCAGCTCACCTCCCCTAGCCGCCCTGCTAGCCCTGCCCTCATGCTGCTCTTCAGCATCCCACTTGGCACTTTTGCAATCGTTTGCCCATTTCGACATCAGCCCCATTTTCGGAAATGCTGTCAGCAGTTTTTTGCCTAGCTTGTTTTTCGTTTCATATAGTATAAACATCTATACAAATCTATACGGATATATGTATAGTAGTATATATAGTACATATACTATATAAATATACATTTTTGGGATATTTCTGTCAGCTGCCAGCAGCACTTAAAGCCCGACAGGGAGTAGCGCCCGGCAAGGTGTTAAGCTGCCAGTAGCCGAATGCCATGACTGGACACTGAGAGGGGGAGAGATAAAAGGAAGGGGGGGGGGGGGGTTCAGTTTCAACATACTGACACATTGGCTTGCAAAAATCAGTAACGTTGCCTTGGTAGCAAGCTCAGCTCAGCTCTCCTCGCCCCTCCTCCCCACCTCATCCACACTTTCTTCGCTCATTTTTCTTGCCTCCACCCCGGGCCACTTTGCGTGCTGTGCTCAACATTTTGCGAATAAAGTCACGTTTTGCTTATTTAACATTTCGTTGATTTCGCGAGCGAAAAACTGCCCGACAGCAAGTGATGGGGGGGGGGGGGGGCACCCTCTGGCACCCTCTGGCACCCTCTGGCACCCTCTGGCACCCTCTGTCACCCTCTGGTACCGCACAAGCTTAATCCATCCGCGTGCTCTCGTCCCAGTGTAGTCTAAGCATATACATAGTGACAGACATCTGCCTATTTGATTTAATTTTTTTGTTTTTTTTTATTTTCGAATAAAGATCAGGCACAGGCATTCACTTAAGTGAATACACTCATGCCATTTGTATTCATGAGAATGAGTATCGAGCATGGATTCAAACATAATTTACGAGCGCTTGTTATTTGCTTCATTCAAATGGATGAGTGCACTGGCATGAATACACTCATTAGCACTCGCTTTAAGCCATCGCTTTTAAAGTCAATTTATCCATTGACTTGCCGAGTACTCATTCATTTCGTCTGAATATATATGAATGCAAATTGAAATTGAAAAACAATCATGTTTAGACTCGCAATTGATGCTGATGTATTCATGAATACACTCACACACGCACTCTTATTTGAAGTTTACAAATAAATGCATATGAGTGTGTGAGTGTGCGAGTGTGTGAGTGCTCGCTGCAAAATTATGCAAATATTCACATACTCATGATGAATACACACTCACTCACTCACTCACTCACTTTGTCGCACCTTTCGCAACTTTTATTTTTGTTTTCCTCTTACTTTTGTTGTACAACTTCTGGCTGCCACGCCCATGCCCACGCCCACGCCCTGGCTGTTGCCCCTTTTTGAGGCAGTTGAAACTTTGTTTTAAATACGTTTCGCCCACATTTGGGGGGCGTGTGCGCGGCATGACTTGCGGCGCCATTGCAAAGTTTTGGGCCAAGTTTTCTTAAGGTGGCCAAAACGGATTTAACAACCGATAGACTAGGGAGCTTAGCGAGCAGGTCGGAGAAGAGGCAGGGGCAGGGGCAGGGGAAGCTTATGCCTGCGTCCCAGAACTAAACAATGAACTTTTCAAGCGCCTCCTGCGGCTCACCGCACGCATGTATGAGTGTGTTTGGGTGTATAAGTGTATGTGTGTGTGTGTATACATGTGTGTATTAGATGTGTGTGTGTGTGAATGGCCAAGTGTGTTGAGCCAAGTGCTATAAAGAGGCAATCGAGCGGCAGTTTTTGCCCAGAACCTAATGTGTGCCATGTGTTCTGTGTGTGTGTGTGACTGTGTGTGTGTGTGTGTGTGTGTGTGAGTTAGCACTGTGCAATTTGAGTGCGAGTTGCGAGCTGCGTTCGCTTTTTTTCCAGTTGCCTCGGCACTTTTGACTGTTTTAATTTTCGTTACATTCTGTTTCATTTCCTCTTCCCTCTATTTTTTACTTTCAGTCTGCAAATTGCGTCCGCACACACACTCACACACACACACACACACACACGTACATAGATGTATATTTATAACAACAATGGAGAGGCAAAAGCAACAAATATTATGGCCAGGACAATCAAAAGTGGCAACCACAAGACCAAAAGCAAAACAAAGCTGAACAAAACGGCCGTTGGCCAGCGGCAAAATGGCAAGAACTAAGCACAGCAGAGAGGGGGATAAAGAGGAGGAGAGGAGAGAGAGAAGAGAGAGTGAAAGAGACATTGTGGAGCGACTGAGCAGCTGTCCAGTTGGCTGGCTTGAGCTGAGAGTATGATGCAGTAGACTGCCCGGTAATTTGGCCATTTTTGTGTTGTGCCACACACACACACACACACACAAGGCAACACAAACATCACACACACACACACACACACAATAAATAACTCAATTGCAAGCTATTTGCTTGAAAAGTTTTACACAACTTGCCGCCCATTTGCCACTGACTTTTACAGCCTATTGCCAAGGCATTTCCCCTTACCCCCCGCCCCCTCCCCTTGCCCACCAGCAAGACATTGGGTGTTTGAGGCATGCAGAATAGTTGAAAAATTTAAATAATGTCGACAACGTTGTGGGGCAAATAATTCATTAAAAGAATATCAAGTGTTAAAATTCACACAATTTATAAAATACAAAAGGAAAAACGCCAATGGCGTTTCGTTCTCCCACTCGGTATGTGCCAAGGTGTGTGTGTGTGTGTGTGTGTGGCTTCCATTTTCACTTAAGGGCATTTAAACACAGTTTTTGAGCTACGCATTTCTTTTTTTTTGTGTGGACTATTTGCTGGCAGCAAAAGTTTTCCGCATTGCGAAACATTTTTCCCCAATGGTAATTGAGAATTAACTGCCTGAAGAGTGCGCCCAATGCCCAATGCCCAATGCCCAATGCCCCAGGCCCAAGGCCCATCGCCAGTTATCGATAAGCGATATGCTCTGGGGTCTATAGCATAGCGATTGTGGCATTTGGCAAACTTTCAGAGACAGCTAGAAATAGATACGCAGATGAATAGATAGCCAGGTATAGGGATAGATACATGGGTCGATAAATGGATGCATGGATCAAGAGATAAACAGATGCAGATAGGATGCAAATACATAGATCAATATATACATTTGTGGATAGAAAGAAGGAAAAGTTTATAAGTATATAGATAGATACAAAAAGATTGAAAGATAGACAGATAAATGGATTGATAGATAGGCAGGTAGATAGGTAGACAGGTAGATAGATAGATAGACAGATTGATAGATAGATAGATAGACAGTTAGATAGACAGTTAGATAGACATTTAGATAGATAGATAGATAGGTAGACAGATAGATAGATAGATAGATAGATAGATAGATAGATAGATAGATAGATAGATAGATAGATAGATAGACAGATAGATAGATAGATAGATAGATAGACAGATAGATAGATAGATAGATGGACAGATAGACAGATTGTTAGATAGGAGGACAGATAGATTTATAGACAGATAGATAGGTAGATAGATAGATAGATAGATAGTTAGATAGATAGACAGAGAGATAGATAGATAGATAGATCGACAGATAGACAGACAGATAGATAGATAGATAGATAGATAGACAGATAGATAGATAGATAGATAGATCGACAGATAGACAGACAGATAGATAGATAGGTAGATGGATAGATAGATAGATAGATAGATAGACAGTTAGATAGACAGTTAGATATATAAACAGATAGATAGATAGAGAAAGGTAGATTAATTGACAGATAGATAGATACACAGAAATATAGCTGTGCATGTAGTATATATATCTACTAGATTTGACTTTTCACAAATTATAAAGACTCGACAAAACTACCCTTAAGTAGAACTGACAGTAGGAGCAGTTGAATGAATACTCAGAGCTGAAGACAAAATACATATTCACATAGGGAACTTGCGGTTCATAACAAATCATGGCGCAATTGGGTCGTTGATGACCAATCACTCAGTCAGTCAGTCACTCAGTCAGTCAAATAACTTTATATATATAAATTATGATGCCGTATATTATCAACTAGAATGTGACAACTGTTTATTTTATTTATAATAAATGTTTATTTACATTTATGTATTTGTATTTGTGCGGATAAATATATGCGCAAATCGTGAATGCTGCGTGTTGCATGTAAATTTGTAGCAAATGGCAAGCGGCAACCCGAAGAGGGCACAGGCCAAGCGGCAAATAGATAAATGCACAGAGAATGCCAGAAAATGCCAGAAAATGTGTGTAAAGCACTTGCTGGTTACTTGGCATTAAGTACTTAGTACTCAGTACTCGGTATTCGGTATTCAGCACTTGGTATTCGCTATTTGATACTGGGTACTGGGTATTTGACTATTTGCATTCGGCATGTGCAAATGTGATGCTATCGCAGTTCGCTGTCTGAATGTGACACGTACATGTGCTAATTCACACACACACACACACACACACGCTCAGACAACGGGACATACGGTCGGATAGTGGAATAACTCACTAACTCAAATGCAGACACGTAAACATATGGAAAGTGGAAACTAGCGCACATTGCGCATACGACGCGTTGCACATATCAAATTATCATGCTTTATTACAACATATTACAGTCTCTTAAGATATTGCCCCCCTGCAGCCATGAGCGTCGTTATACTTAGTTTTAGGATCTTTCTCTCTGCATATTTTAAGCTACTTTCCGGTGAACAGATGAATATATTATAGGGATTTGCGCTACCTGCCGTGAGGGTATGCAATTTTCATTGTTTGACTGCACTATGGTGTATTTGAGGACTAAAAGTGGCATTAATTAATAGCTCGCAAATGAAGCAACATTGGAGAACTTATTTTGGGAAAATGGGCGTGGCACATCCTTTTTTAAGGAGCAAGTAGTTGTGAGTGTTTTTAAAGCAGTTAAATATAGTATTCTAGTAGATAAACACTGTTCTTAAAATGGGTGCAATAAAAATATTGCATACCACGCCTTCTCCGCCCACAATTCAAAGAAGTAAATTTCAGTACCTTTTATATATACATGGGGTTGCGATTTGGCATACATATAACTGTTCACTATATATATCTAAGCTGAAATTTTCATTAAAATCGGTTCAACTACGATGTTGTTACCTAAAAAATTAAATTTCGGAATTATTGCAGGGTCCCCAGTTTGAGACTATATGTTCTGAATGTGGAATTAATCACTCTACAACATGGACATAGACACTCACTTAACAAATTTCAACAACTCTTTGAAACTCCATTTAAAGTTTAACTTTCTTTCCGAAAGCTTTTCATGGACACCCCTTTCTAAATTTACAAATTGTACGAAATAAAAGCACAAAATAAACAACGTATTAATAAGAACACATAGTAAAATTATGAAGAATGAACAATCATTTCAAATTTAAGAGTTTTATCTTATTTCTGTTGAAATGCACATCAAAATGAAGCTATACATATGCAGGTGGTGTTCGCTTGCAAAAGCTGACTTTAACAGCTGTTATGTTAACAGTGGACTGTTAAGTTAACATTTGCGGTATAAAAGATAATAGTCCAATCTAATCTTAATACGATAACATAAAAATATCTATAAGTTGCATACTTGTGAAAGATACATTTTTGCCACTTTTAGAACTCAAATGCCCCATAGTGGATTGAATGGCGAGAAAACGTTCGTTACATTTGAAATACGAGAATTAAGCTGGGTATGCAAACACATTATTATGAGTAAAGGGTCTATTAATTTGGCTTATAGTTTAACCTGTCTACTTATTACTATAACGTTTTTTTTATCAGTTTTAAATGAGTGAGAAATGTGATGAGTGTCTAAAGGGAAAGTTGGCTCATCTATTTTATCAAAGCTCTCTTTGCGCTTTGCTCCTTTGCCGTCGACATTCTACATTTCTCAGCTCACATTCTCTATGGCCGTTGGTACGTGAGCGCACGTCGCATGCTGGAAATTGAGTATACGACATGGTGTACGGCATTGTCGTCGAGTTGGCAAGACGCCAGAGTCGAGGCTCTATCTCTATAACGCTATCTATCTATCTATCTATTTGTATGTGTCTCCAAGTTGCATTAATTATTGTAATTAGACATTTTCCACTCCGTGCTAAAGTTGAGTGCCGAGTTGGCATTCAAACTGCTTTTGTTTTCGCTTTCAATGCTCGCTCACATTTTGGCAATGCGTTGCGGCCATTCGTCAGTCGAGTGTAGTTAGCAACTGCTGTTGTTGTTGTTGCTGCAAGTCGAAGTAGCAGCTTTTAATTTTATGTTAAATTAACCCTTAAATCACAAACACACACAGACAGAGAGACAGGGAGACAGGGAGACAGGGAGACACGGAGACAGGGGACAATCAGACAAAGCACTGAGACTCCTCTGCTGTCTGCTGTCAAACAATGTGCAAGAAAATAATGTCGAGTAACTCGCAGCGACAACAACAATTTGAGCAGCAAACGTCAAGTGAAGTTGTCTTTGTGTTGTCGCTTTACTTATTTCTTTGTATTCCTCCTTTTTTCTCCTTACTTCTCTTTTTGTTATTGTAGCTGTAGCAGAGCTCAAATTTCAAATTGCTTACTTAAAGCAATAAAGACACAGCAACACTCAAACTTAAACACACACGCACACACACACACACACACACACACACACACACTCGCAGGCACATACATAGCTGGAGTGAGAGTCATGAAGCACTCAGCCAAAAACTGCGACCGATAAAGCACAAGCAACAGCAGAGCACGGGGCACGGTCTGAGCATACACTGAGAAAAGAAACTGTGTCGATTTAAAAATAATTTTTAAGTATTATTCTCATTTAGAGCACAATACAGTAAATGAAAAGCAACTATGGCTTACGACTCTAACTATTTTTTTTTTTCTTTGTAATTTTTTTTATTAAATTAAAATTAAAATTTTAATTGTAATCTGTCGACTGAACTTAGTCGACATTAAATACAAAAAAAAAAAAAAAAAGGAAAAACTCGGAAAGCTACAGTCGGATTTTACCGACAGTAGGAGACCCTGTACTTTCCTTCGCACACACACACACACTAACAAACACTCACACATGCACACATAGCGCAAAGTCAAACGCAACCACACATACGCTCGCGCTACTCCCCCCTTACCTAGTACTGGGAATTGAATCTTGAATATCTCTGGTGTTTATTATCCGATTGAGCCACAATTCACAGCACAGATAAAGATTGTTATAAGATTATGGTATGGTCAAAGCACATGTTTGTACCTTTAAAATTGTGGGTGTGGCAGTTTTTCGCGGTTTTTGGGGGAGGGGGGACAGGTATCAAAAATCTAAAACAAACTTGATCTGCCTACACTATAGGGGCATCTAACTGCCAAATATGATGTCTCTAGCTCTTACAGTTTCCGAGATCTAGGTGTTCATACGGACGGACAGACGGACGGACGGACGGACGGACGGACGGACAGACGGACAGACGGACAGACGGACAGACAGACAGACGGACATGGCTAGATCGACTCAGCTCGTCGTCCTGATCAAGAATATATATACTTTGTGGGGTCTGCCACGCCTCCTTCTGCCTGTTACATACATTTCGGACTTGCACAATCTTAATAGACCCTTTTGTACTTTTTTAAAGTACAGGGTCTAAAAAATTGAGTCGATGGCCCTAGTAGCTAGCACTCCCTTATTTTTTTGCAGTTGGAATTTTGCAGATTCGCGTTCTTAAGGGGCGTCGTAGGGCCATGAGGTTTCATCTTGCTAAACACTTTGGTAGCTAAATCTCAACGTTTGAGTTGTCGCTAAGTATCAGTCAGTCAATCAGTCAATCAGTCAGTGATAAGTTTACACATGCAGACTATAAGGTGAAGTATGGCTCGCTATGTCTTACGGTTTGCTTTGATAGCAGTAACTCAGTCAGTCAATCAGGCCAAAGAGTTTTATGCTTATACATATTTGATTCAAAGTGCAGTTTTCTCTCCGTGTAGAGACCGAGCAAAGCAGGCACTGAGAGCAAAAGACAACAAACACACTAACTATATGCTGAGTGCCAGTCGGTGTCTTCATATAGTTGCTGCTGCTGCTGCTGTTGACGAAAATTTGAAAGCGCTTTTTGAGGCTCGTTTTCGGTTCGCATTTTCATTGTGTGTGTGTGTGTGTCTGCGTGTTATCCTAACCAACTGTGTGTCCATTGCCATTTCTCAGTCTCAATCGTTTAGTGTCTCTAGCTGGCATTCTCGCCATTTCTCTCATTCTCTCATTCTCAGTTTTAGCCCGTGCTTTGGTGTCGTTGTTAATGTCGTTGTCTCAGTTGTTGTTAACGTTTTGCCGCCTGTTCGCCTGCTTTTTGGGGCCACTTGCTTATGCTGTTTATATAATAAATGTTTCTACTCTGTTTCAACTTTTGTTGTTCTTGATGCAGCGCGTAAATATTGTTTTAAATTTCGTACAGGCCGGCGGCAGCATCACAATCAAAATGTAGCTAAAACACGGAGACACAGACACAGACACAGACACAGAGACAACGACAAAGACAAAGCCAAAAGCAAAGTTAAAAGACAGCAGCAGCAACCCGTAGATAAATGAACTAAGTTAGCAGTGCGTGTGGAGTAGATACAGGGGGGAGGCAGGGAGGCAGGGAGGTGGGCGTGGGCGTGGGCGTGGGATGAGCTGAATAAGGCGTGCCGGCAGTTAATAGTCTATGGCTAGCAGTAGAGAGTGTAGTAAGAGCAGCAAGCGGGAATCGAAGAGTGGCAGGGGTAAGTAAAAGTTTTTGATTTGTGTATGTTACACACACACACACACACATACGCACACTCTGGAGAGATCCACACACACACACACAGTGGGGCAGTGAAAGTAACAACTTTCATTTCATTTTTTTTGTCTTTTTTGTGGCATGGCAGGGGCAACCCCTATATTTGTGGATGGGCACTAAAAGCCACAACTATAAATATGCAAAAAAAATAAAGAGAGACGAAAGAGCAGGCCCAAAAAAATCTTCAAAAATAACTAGAGAAATTTCGAAATACCCTGCGATTACTACTCCCTCAATTCTATTTCTAAAGTCAACATAGCTCAAACAATTTCCAAGAGAATCGATCACAATCATGGCCCAGAGTAATCGACAACTATACATACTCTGCAATACATTTCTCTCAGTGTATTTACTCGTAATTTGACAACTGTAGTTTTTATAGAGCCAAGCGGAATAGACATAAATTTACATAGCTTTATTAACAATAAAATTTTACAATGCGAAGCATGAATACGCTTTAAACTAAGAGTGGAATGAGTACACACTGAGTGTATACTGCTTGGTATACCCTCTAGTACCCGACGTCCGAGTATCTGCCAGAATCTCCAGAGCAAAAATAGCTAGATTTGGGGGTAAAAATTGCTAAAAAATTGCTAAATTATTAAAATGTTCGTTTTTAACGAATATTTGTGTGTAATTAGGAAGAAACTGTAAATTAAAAAGGAACATAATTTCATATCGTAAGCAATTACCTAAACACTCAATTAAAGAATACTTAAAATGTTATCTTCAGATTTTTTGAGGTGGTGTGGTGGTTCATGTCAAAGAGCTTTGCCCCTATTGTGCATTTACAATACGTACAATACGCTCTTTCTGGATCAGTGCTATCCTTCACAAGGAACACCATTAACATAGTGACCTAATTCACTAATAATTTCAAGTTGTTTATATAATCGAACAAAACAAGTTCCGATATCTTTGCGAACTATTATTAATCGAAATTTTTGCAATCAATTGCAAAAATAAGTAAATAAAAGCAAAAATGCTTCGACAAAATTGAAAATTCCTAGTTTTTTAACAAAGTTGCTAAAAATTGCTAAAGAAAAACAAAAAATTGCTATATTTGTGGCTAATAGCATTTTCAAAAAAAAAAAGTTGCAAATAATTTTAAAAGTTGCCAGATCTAGCAACTAAATTGCTAAAATGGCAGCACTGCCCCCGACGTACTAGTTCATTATGCAGGGCATAACAATTTCTTTAAACAAGAGCATTAAAAGTAGCAAAACGGCAATGAGACTAGGACAAGTCAAAACGTTTTACTCACAGAATTACACACACACACACACACACACACAGAGTAGTTTTCTGTGGGAGGGGGAGTGGGGTTGCCTTTTGTTTTCTAAGGCTTATCTTCATAATGTGCCGTTGTCTCTGCTGCTGCTGCTGCTGCTGCCGCTACTGTCTCTATTGCTCATTGTGAGAGTAACTGATAGCAGCTACAACTTTTACCAGGGCACACACACTCGCACACGCATTGATACACATGTGCTCGCATTTTGTAGCATACTTTTGTGAGCCAGAAGCAACTTTAATGAAACGCCAAAGCGCAAAACTTTCGCTTTACGTTTTGCCGGCTGATAAAATGCCTGCATCACTGTATTTATCGCACATAAACACCCTCCCACACACACACACACACACACACTCAACACACACACACACACATGCGAGCGCAGATGGCACGCATTTCCCTGCCGGCAGCTGCATCGGACAGCAATGCCATATCCCATAACCCATATCCTATATCCCACATGCCCAAGTCCAGACTCATCCCAAATGCGACTACAACTACTACTATATGCCACACATTCCATGTAGGCCCACATGCCTCTCTCTGGTGGCACTCTCCCCCTTTCCCTGCCCCTTCCCACTCGCCTTCCATATTTCACAGCCATGTCCACATGTCCTGCCCATGGATTTTAGCATAGATTTTTCGCTCGGCATCTGCGATTAGTGCCAAATGGCTTAGTCATGCTGCTCATGCCCCACTCAACCCAGTCTTTCTCTCTCTCCCCCCTCTATTCACCCTTTCCCTTGTTCTCTCTCTCTCTCTGTGTTTTCTCTTAATCCCTCTGCATGTCTCATTCTATTTGTTTACGTGAGCTGCGCGTCGGTTTTCACTTTTGCCTTCGCTTTTCACTTTTGATTTGTGCCAATTTGATGCAATGCAAATTGCAGCATGTGGCATGTGGCATCTGGCAGGCTGCAGGCGGCACACGAAGCTTGCCAAATGACCTTGGCCAATTGATTAGGTCGAGTTCATGGATGACATGTTAGCAAGTAATGCGAAAATCAACTGTATGCATATGACACTGAGGTAAGCTGCTAAATAAATACCAATCACTGGAAAAATACCAAATAAAATATGGTAAAAATATACTGAAAATAAACTACAAAACTGTTTGAAAAACATTCAACAGAGTTAATGTACCATTCCTTGTATGAACTCTTTGAATATAGACTATATACTTATATATTTTGAATATAATTACCTTGCTCAATTTACAATTGGTTTATTTCAGTTTAATTTGAATCGTTTACATTAATAATTATCTTATATTCACTTTACAATCACTGGAAAAAATACCAAATAAAATATGGTAAAAATATACTTTTTTTTTATTTTTTTTTTACTTTTTTTTTTATTTTATTTATTAAGTGTAGAACCTGTACTAACATAAAATGTACCTTAACAACACATGGACAGGAAAATTATAGATGGACCAAACCTTATATCTAGTAAGAGGATTCTTGTTATATTATATTATTATACACTATTATATATTCTATATATATACTATTATATATTATTATATTCAGTAAAAATATACTGAAAATAAATTACAAAACTGTTTGAAAAACATTCAACAGAGTTAATGTACCATTCCTTATATGAACTCTTTGAATATAGACTAGATACATACTTATATATTATAGATATAATTATCTTGGCTTATTTCAGTTTAATTTGAATCGTTTTCATTAATAATTATCTTATATTCACTTTACAATCACTGGAAAAAATACCAAACAAAATATGGTAAAAATATACTGAAAATAAACTGCAAAACTGTTTAAAAAACATTCAACAGAGTTAATGTACCATTCCTTGTATGAACTCTTTGAATAAAGACTACATACTTATATATTCATGCCTGGTCCCATTTTCGAATTCGTTCATTCGATTTACGTTTTGAAAAAAATGACCTTCCTAAATTCGATCTATGGTTTTCAAGAAATGAAAATGTTTATTGTACTTACACACGAAGCTAATCTATTTCGAAATGGACCAAATATGATGCTAATCGAAAACGATGAATTGAAATTTGAAACCCCAACTTTTTCAAAAAGTGAATCGAATGAACGAATTCGAAAATGGGCACAGGCCTGATTATGAATATAATTACCTTGCTCAATTTACAATTGGTTTATTTCGGTTTAATTTGTATCGTTTTCATTAGTAATTATCTCATATTCACTTTACAAACAAATGGCAATTAATCTTCAAGCAAATACTAAACAAGTGCTGCAAATATTTAATCTAAGATGAATAAAACCTGCAAACTTAGTGACTAAGCACTCTCTAGACAAACGAAAAGTTCTCTAAGAGCTCTAAACTAATTATAACTTTACCACAAACTTTGACTACTCAAAAATTATTCAAGAAACACGAAATGAATGCGTATTAAATGCTGATTTATGGCCTAATAACTGCAGACTGAATGCATTCACAAAAACTGAATAGAGCATTCAGATACGAGTGTGCCACTAATTTGCCCAAAGAGTTTTCAGCAAGAGACAAAAAAGGAAAAATAAATTTTTAAAAATTTCGAAAAAACATTATAAATAGTAAACGCGGAAAGCCACAGTCGGATGCTACCGACAGTAGGAGACTCTGTACCTTCCTTTGCACACACACACGCTAGCAAACACTCACACATGCACACATACCGTAAAGTACATAAATTAGGTGCATGCTCGCACTGCTTGCCCACCTTGCCTAGTACAGGAAATTGAAACTTGAATATCTCCGCTGTTTATTAACCGATTGGGTCTCAATTCACAGCACAGATGAAGGAATCCATATGTTTTCTGTATGCTGAAGCACAAGTTTGTACCTTCATTGTGGCTGTGGTGGTTTTTTGCGGTTTTTGGTGGAGAGGGGAGAGGTATCAAAAATCTAACACAAACTTGATCTGCTTGCACTATAGAGGCATCTAACTGCCAAATATGATGTCTCTAGCTCTTACAGTTTACGAAATCTGGGTGTTCATACAGACAGACAGACGGACAGACGGACGGACAGACAGACGGACAGACAGACAGGGCTATATCGACTCAGCTCGCCGTGCTGATCAAGAATATATATACTTTGTGGGGTGTGCCACGCCTCCTTCTGCCTGTTACATACATTTCGGGCTTGCACAATCTTAATAGACCCTTTTGTACTTTTTTAAAGTACAGGGTCTAAAAAAAGACAGCAACTTGGTTTTACTACAAATACCAGAAACTTTAAGTAAATTATTGTGTAAAATATATTGAGGTACATATATAGTACTATGGCAAGAATTTGTTTAATCTATTTGTTTGCATAGCAAAAAAGAAGAACAAAATACTCAAAGTGCAACAGGGAAATTTTTAAATTTTCAAATGAAATTTGGCAAAAATGCCACAGCTAAAAGCACAGGGGGTGGAGGAGCAGCAAGAGGCACTATAAAGACTGAGAGGAGTATTACAAAAATACCACAAAATGCCAAACGAAATGCTTGCAAAGTTTTCGCAAAAACCGCAAAACAATGCAACACCAGCTGATGCGACTCAGAAACTACACTCCCCCTCCCCCTCCCCCCGTGACTGCTCACGCTGCACACACGCACACACCGTTGTGGCTTCTTGTCTGCCACTACACTGAGCAAAAAATACGAGTAGATTGTAAAGCTGAAAATTGCTGTACTTATACTTAGCTTCATACTTTTTTAAGCCATACTTTTTTCTATCTCAAATGGGCCTGTTAATCAACGCTGACTGCAGGAAGTGTCTAACACGAGGGAAGATGGAGACAATGGAGACAATGGAGACACTGGAGCACATGTCCAGCACCAACTAGATCCCGCATGAGACATGTACGGAAATAAACAAAACTTTTTCAAGTCAGGAGGTCTTCCGCCTTAGACCAAACACGAGGCTTATTCCAGCTTATTATTCGGTCTATGTGTGAGACAAGATCCCTGCCTTTTTAGACCCTGTACTTTAAAAAAGTGCAAAAGGGTCCATTAAGTTTGTGCAAATGACGTTTGTGTGTAACAGGCAGAAAGAGGCGGAAGAAGGTAGAAGGAAGCAGACCCCATAACATATATATATTCTTGATCAGGACGACGAGCTGAGTCGATCTAACCATGTCCATCTCTCTGTCCTTCCGTCTGTCTGTTCGTCTGTCCGTCCGGATGAACACCTAGATCTCGGACACTGTAAGAGCTAGAGACTCAATACTTTTTTGTTTGGGTCGTGTGTTACATAGGCAGGCCAAGTTTATGTTTTTAATTTGATATCTCATCCCCTCCTCCTCAATTGTTCTTAGCAAGTACAGTTTTAGAGTCACTGTTTTTCTTCTTTGCATGAATAATGTTTTAGATGCTTTGAATGTTTGGTGCGATTTGCAGCCCAATCGGATAATAAACACCAGAGATATTGGACTATCGATTTTCTGTAGTAGGCATTTGGCTGGGGGAGGGGGGAAGCCACAGTGTACGTGGCCACTAGGACTCATACGTGATTTTTGCGTGTAAGTATGAATTTCTGTATGATTATTGGTTATCGTTTGTATTTGCGCGTATATTTGTATGTATAAGTGTATGTGTGTATGTATACACACATATGTATATATGTATGTGTATGTTTTTGTGAGTATGTTTTTTGTTAGCCTCGTGTTTAGCATGAGCAGCACAAGTTTATGTTGGATTTTTCTACTTCAAATGATGCAGTTGCACTTTTTTCTCACAGTGTACTACTGCCTAGTTTGTGCCTCTGCTGCTGGGGCATCTTTTAGGTTTACTATCGCCGGACTTGGCGCCTCTGGTATGCTTCCGCTGAAAACTTTGGGGCACAAATCGCGGCAGCTTACTGTGTGGGTGTGTGGGTGTGTGGGTGTTGCGTGGGCAATCTGTCTGTCGGCCAAAGCCTGCAGTAGAGCAGAACTCGCAGGGTACAGGTAAACAAAACAGAAACGGTACCTTGACTGCATTAGCATTAGCCGCTAGTTGCCGCCGGCACTTGCAACACTTAGAAAATTGAATTTCCCAGTCAGCTTGCCAGCTGGTGACAGTTGCACGGTGCACGGTGCACGGTGCACGGTGGGCGTGGCAGCTGGCCATAGAAAGATGCGTGCAAACAAGTTGCAAACTTTAAGCGCTGTTTTCATTGCGTTGAACGTTGCGTTGTCATTGCAATTTGCTGATAAGGCAAAAGGGCGAAAAAACAGTCAGCATGGCAGACTGTTGACCACGCTGCCCAAGGGCGTGCCACATCAGAAGTCACTCAACGCCCCGTCGGGAGAAAATTATTTTCAAACTGTCTTCAGCAGCTCACGATACGAGAGTGCAGGCCCTCCCCCCTCCCCCACCCTCTCCCCTTCGCTCACTCTACTTAATACTTATCTCTCTTGGTTTCAGCACTCGTTGTTGTTGTTGCAAATTGGAAAATGGGGGAGCTGGCTGCGTGGCAAGCCTGACCTTGCATCACATCACATCACATCACTTCGCATCGCATCGCATCGCAGCTCTTAATTCCCTTGTACGAGTAAATGCATTTAATTTATTATTTTTATTAATTTAAGCCATTGCCATGGCATGTTGCAATAAATTTTGTGAAACATTTAAGCATACAAACGGCAATAATCAACTCACCGTTTGCAATTGACAAATATCAGCTAAAATATACCCTATAAAAATGCACTTCCTGTATAAAAGAAACTCGGAAAGCTACAGTCGGATGCAACCGATAGATAAATGCAACATATACTATTATGAAGAGTGTTTATTTAATATTATAATTATTATAATAATAATTTTATAATAATATACCAAAAAGATAACAAGATGCTTGTAGTATTTCCAATTAATATAAAGGCAACTTAAACGACGTAATCAACTTAATTTCAACTTAAATGACAGCAACTTAAACAACGTATTTTACTTATTTCAACTTATGCGACGCCAACGATACCGACTGTTGCAACTCTCGACCAACGCTGAAGTGTGTGTTTGCTAATCGATAGTCGTCATCGATATATAGGTGATACTGTTGGTTAACAGCACTCTGTTAACCGGCTGGTACCTCTGCTACTTAACATAAATGCAACATACATTTCGGACTTGCACAATCGTAATAGACCCTTTTGTACTTTTTTAAAGTACAGGGTCTAAGAAAAGGGGAAAGAAATTACGCATTCCCACCGAATGAAATGAAACTTTACTTTACTCTTATGAAGCACAATATTCCTGGTGCAATCCCTAAATTCTCATTAAGTGCTTTTATTATATCAAAAGGATTTGAAGTAATAATATTACACAATACAGTTTTTACAGTTCTTAGAGGGCCTTTAAGGACCATGATGCATCATCTTGCGAAATATTAGGTTGCTCTGTCTTACCATTTGACATCAGTGCATTAATAGCAGTCAATCAGTCAGTCAGTCAGGACAAAGATCATCATACAGATTAGTTCAAAAACAATTCTTCATTCACAGAAATTTCAAATAAACTTAGTTTCTTGTTTTAATAGAAACTCAGGTATTCTAGAATACAATGGCGTTGCTTCTGCTTCCCCTACTGAGTGTGACCAGCTGCCAATAGTCTTAATAATCCTTAACCAGTGTATACACACGTGTAATTGTATAAACAGCGCATAATGCTTACAATAACTAAGTATTAGCTATGACATAGACATTTGCGTATAGATATTTAAATATATATATAATCAGCAATACTTTTTGGACCCTGTACTTTAAAAAGTTACAAAAGGGTCTATTATATATTCTTGACCAACATGACGAGCTGAGTCGATGAAGCCATGTCCGTCTGTCTGTATGAACACCGAGATATCGGAAACTATAAGAGCTAGTTTCTAGCTAGCTAGCTATGTTTGGTTCGTGTATTACATAGGCAGGCCAAGTTTATGTTTTTAATTTGATATCTCATCCCCCTCCCCCTCAAATTTATAAAAATGTTCTTAGTATATACAGTTTTAGAGTCACTGGATTCATTTTTTGCAGGACTAAAGCTTTAGATGTTTTGCATGTTTGATGCGAGTTGCTGCCCAATCGGATAATAAACACCGGAGATATTGGACACACAATTTTCAGTACTAAGCATTTGGCTATGGGGAGGGGGGAAGCCGCAGCGTATGCGGCCACTAGGGCGTATACGTGATTTTTGATTGTGAGTATGAATGTATGTATGAGTTTTGGATATTGTTTGTATTGGCGCGTATATTTGTATGTATAAGTGCATGTGTATGTGTATGTTTTCAAATAAAACTGCCTTCATTTAATAACCTGAGCAACTCCACAGTTTCTGCTGAATGCAGCCAGTAATCCAACATCATTCTACTGCTCGTGTGTACATCTTCTATAGGGCACACAGAGTGTCATAATGAAATAAGGGAAATCAATTAAAAGCGAACCGCAATTGCAGCTTCCACTTGCTGTCGTCACTCGGCACTCGATATGCGAAATTTTCCACAAGTGATAACAATGATACCACTGTCGAGCCATAACTAATGAACGTACTCTCACAACGAGTGGTAAGTATTATGCGAAAATTGTAAAGGAAAAAGGAAAAACAGATATAGTAGTTGGTACAGAGTGTGGTTGATTACCTTGCGCTTATTCAAGGGAAAAGCAAATGATGAAATGATGTGCTAAGCACGAAGATCAGGGTAAGGGGAGATGGGATGGGATGTTGCGTGTAAGTGACACTGTGATTGATTTCTGCTGCTGTTGCAAGGACAAGTGCTCAGCTGTGTGGCTCAAGGACTTGGCCTGCACAACCCAGCGAAAAAGAAACTGAAACGAAGCCTCGGATGGTGTCGGTGTTGGCGGCTTGGCTAATTGGACGCCTAGCAATATGGCAAGAGGCCACTGCGAGTCGAGACATGGCTTCATTGCCAGAGTCAATTGGCGAAAGTGGGCGTGGCCAATCAGCCCTGTCTGCCTTCGAATAAGTACGCTAAGCTCTCGGGCAGCAGCAAAGTAAATATTTTTGATTTATGACCGGCGACTGGCTGCATCAAGAGTCGCTTGTCTGCCACACACCCACACACACACACACACACACACACAGGCAGACAGACTCCCCCATTGGGTGGACATCGTTGTGGGTCCACGTCATTTGCGAACGATGTCAACGCATGCATAAAACATGCGCCAGAAATCCCAGCCGTAAACTTATGACAGACAACAGCAGCAGCAGCATGCTACATGCAACTTACAACTATGCAAATTGCGCGCTTTTAGCTGGCACAAAGCGTACCCCATTGGGGAGCAGGGGGGCGGGGTGGTTGGGTGGTGTACAAATATTCATAAGTGCCAGGTAGACAACGGCAGCGACTGCAACAATAAGTACGGACAACAACAGCAGCAGCAGCAGCAGCAGGACCCATGCGGAAGTTGATATCGCATTATGAATTACATACATCAGCTGCAACGGGGGCAACAACACGCTGCGTATGCGTAATGTGACGATAGGCGGAAACTATTTTAATTATTGTCGCATAAAATCGCAGTGCAACAATCACAACTTGCAGCTTATAGTGCAACGTGCCACATACAACATGCCACAGCAGACTAAACTTAAAGTTGCACCTACAGTTGAGAGAAGTAAATGTAAATGCATCAACAGAACATATTCATTATTTACCTTACACCTGGAAAGGCTGCAGTCGAACGCAACGTACAGCAGCATACTGTTGTTTAAATATCTTTTCTATTTCCTAACTGAGCGAAATTACATGTGTGGGAGAGAACTAATAAATCAAATTGACAAATATGCTTCTTATTGAGGTCTGACTCGAGTGAAATGCCAAATGAATTGAAAACAATAGGCCAAATAATAGACAGATTAGTCATAATCAACTGGAATTTTAGAATGCGAATACGGAACAACTTAATTAAAGTTATAAAAAACTTTTTTGTAACTTTTTTTTAATTATAAAAAGTTTACCTTACATTGAAATCCAGGATCCAAATCAAGATATAAAGATATTTATAACTGTTAGTGGGTTAATCATAAAAACCCAGAAAGCTACCGTCGGATTTGACCGACAATAGGAGACCCTGTAATTTCATTCCTTTGCACACACAAACGCTAACAAACACTCACACATGCACACATATCGTAAAGTCACACACAACAATGCATACACCCCTTGCCTAGTACAGGAAATTTAATATCTCTGGTGTTTATTATCCGATTGGGCCTCAATTCACAGCACAGATTAAGAATACTATAGGTTTAATGTATGCTGAAGCACACAATTTTTAAGTTTGTGGCTGTGGTGGTTTTTCGTGGTTTGTACGGGAGGGGGAGGGCTCGACTGCCAAATATGAGGTCTCTAGCTCTTACAGTTTCCGAGATCTAGGTCTTCATATGGACGGACAGACAGACGGACATGGCTATATCGACTCAGCTCGTCCTCCTGATCAAGAATATATATATTTTGCCTGTTACATACATTTCTGAGTTGCACAAACCTAATAGACCCTTTTGTGCTCTCCTTTCTTCTACGGAGATCGAAATAGTTTGCATTGCTCTATATAATGTATATATACATATATATTTTAACAATTATAAGCGAATTGTAGTCTAAAACGTTCGACTAAGTAAATCAGCATTCAGGCAAGTATATCAAAATGAAATTTTGTCCATGAAGAGAATAATATATATAATATATATGTATAAATTATTATATTATATTATATATACCACATATTTTGTGTGGTAAAGAAAACTTAATGGAGGCAAATCGCAGCTATCAGAAACTATGTAAGTAAAAATATATGAAATAGAGTCCCCGGAAAAACGGGGAAAATGTATGGGGAAATATGCTCGCAGATCGTCAGCGTATAAATAAAAGCAAAGTCAGCCAAAAGCGTAATGAAAGTGACTGCAGAATGACATTTGATCGATAAGAAAGATTAAACACTCACACAGATATAGTACTAGGGGGGGAAGGGGGAAGGGGGTGCTAGCCTGAGTGATATATGTACAGAGTCTGCGGTGCACCTGTGCTCGCGTCAGTAGGCAGCTGTGACTGAGCGGCGGATGGTCAGGGGGTCGGGGGGTCAGGGGGTCGGAGGGCGTTGGCAAGAAGTTGGAAAATCGCCGTTAGCTGGCAAAGTAAATAAAAATCCAACTAAATTGAATTTCGCAACACATTTCGTACGATATTTTGCATATGCCAACAGAGAGAGAGCCACGCCCAGCTCTCGCACCACACACACACACACAGTTACACACAGTGCCACTTACTGCTGCTGTTTGTTTTTTTTTTTTTTTTTTTTGTACTTTTTTTTTAATTTATCGACATATGAAAATCTACAACTCTTGGCTATGCATGCAAATTTTGTTGGTCAGCTGAGTTTTTCGGTCAGCAGTCTAGGTCCCCTCCCTCTCCTCTCTCCCCAGTCACCACTCCACTCTTCTCCGTCGCACGACCCCTTGCCGTCGCTTTGATAACCGCAAACTTGCCGAGATTGAAAGCAATTTCAGGCTGCCATATGCCATCCTGGGGAGGAGCAATGGGAGTCCGCCTTCACTCTTGGGAAGGACTCATATTTCATGGGGATCACACGCTGACAGCTCCCCAAAGCAATTGGCGGGGAGATGTTTAAAAATTCAAGCCAATGGCTGAAGAAAAATGCGTGAACAGCAAATGAGTAGTCGCAAACACCTGGCAAAAGCAAAGGAGGGGAAGGGAGGGGAAGGCAAAGGAAGGGAAAGAGCAAAGTCATTGCATAAATGCATGAAATGAATGAGTAAATAACTGGAATGACTAACTGCGGTGCTTAGTCGTCTCAGGCGGCGACTGAGCCTCGATTTTGCAAATTACGAGTAGGAAGTGACGCTGGAGGAGAAGTGAAAGTGGACAGAGAGGAGAAACTGAGAGCGAAAGCAGAACCAAAACCAAACGAGTGAAAGCGCAGAAAAGTAAAATCTGGAATGAGTGGAGAGCGGAAAGCGGGAAGCGGAAAGCAGAAAGGTGTAAAAATGCCAGCGTGAGACACATCTAACACCTACAGACTTCACACCACACACACGCACACACACAAAGAGCAGGGCATGAAAGTGTCGAGGCCTGAGGCCAGGCAAATGGCATTATCAAAATTTACATACAAGCATATCCTGATTATCCTTTAAGCATGAATTATTGAAAGCGTAAATACCGCCAGAGACGACAGTTGCCAATGGGGGAAGACAGCAATCACAATACGACAAAAGTTGTGTATGTTGTAGCTTTTTGGTTACGGAGAATGCCAGAATGTGTGTGTGGGTGTGGGTGTGGGTATGGGTGTGGCATGAGAAATGTGCGTGGCAAGACTCCTTCTTCTGCTTCTTCCAAAGAGATGGCTTAATTTTCACATGACAAACCGTAAGACAAACTGCGAGACATTTCCAATGCATAGCTGTCAGGCCGAGACAGAGACAGAGGCAGAGAGTGTGAGTCACGAAATAGAAATAATCTGCCGCCAGGCCAAGTGTCAAAGTGGCAAGTGGCATGTGGCAAGTAGCAAGTAGCAAGTGGCAAGCCTCTGCTAACAACGACAAGATGAAATTTGCGCGTAAACTGATTAATTTGCACCAAGGTGAAAAGAAGAAAATAACACTTTATATATGACATAAGTACACGGAAATTAATATATAATGCACTCGAGGATAACTTATGGCGACAAGCAGTGCTGCCAGCATCACTAATACTTCCTTCCAAATTACTTTCTTAATAACTTTTATCAGCCGTTTATATGCGTAAAAGCTGAGACTGTAAACCAGTAAACAATCGATAGTATCGATACAGTTGGTGATAAATATCGATAGTACCTGCCAGCATCACTAATACCTTTTTCCAAATTACTTTCTTAATAACTTTTATCAGGTGTTTATATGCGTAAAAGCTGAGACTGTAAACCAGTCAACAATCGATAGTATCGATACAGTTGGTGATAAATATCGATAGTACCTGCCAGCAGCACTAATACTTCCTTCCAAATTACTTTCTTAATAACTTTTATCAGGCGTTTATATGCGTAAAAGCTGAGACTGTAAACCAGTAAACAATCGATAGTATCGATACAGTTGGTGATAAATATCGATAGTACCTGCCAGCAGCACTAATACTTCCTTCCAAATTACTTTCTTAATAACTTCTATCAGGTGTTTGTATGCGTAAAAGCTGAGACTGTAAACCAGTAAACAATCGATAGTATCGATACAGTTGGTGATAAATATCGATAGTACCTGCCAGCAGCACTAATACTTCCTTCCAAATTACTTTCTTAATAACTTTTATCAAGCGTTTATTTGCGTAAAAGCTGAGACTGTAAACCAGTAAACAATCGATAGTATCGATACAGTTGGTGATATATATCGATAGTACCGGAATATGATTTATTTGATCTAGTTTCTGCTTGTTTTTTTCATCAGCACAGTTATTAATCAAACAATTCTACATAATTTTGATAATAAGGATAATATCCACGGATTTTCGATTATCAATGTTTTGCTGAAATGAGTTAGCAATAAGAATTGTGCTTTATACTAGTTAAATTTTAGTTCAGTTGTTCAATTTGTAGTGAACGAACGAACTAAAGGAATCTTTCGCCTCGTTTCCAGTCATCGTTCATTAGTAATCGTTCACTGGTTTCTTTCACTAGTCTGATTCATCTGGCTCGTTCAACTGACTCGTTCAACTGACTCGTTCAACTGACTCGTTCATCTGACACGTTTATCTGACTCTTTCATCTGACACGTTCATCTGACTCGTTCATCTGACACGTTCATCTGACTCGTTCATCTGACTCGTTCAACTGACTCGTTCATCTGACACGTTCATCTGACTCGTTCATCTGACTCATTCAACTGACTCGTTCATCTGACTCGTTCATCTGACACGTTCATCTGACTCATTCAACTGACTCGTTCATCTGACACGTTCATCTGACTCATTCAACTGACACGTTCATCTGACTCATTCAACTGACTCGTTCATCTGACACGTTCATCTGACTCATTCAACTGACACGTTCATCTGACTCGTTCATCTGACTCGTTCATCTGACTCGTTCATCTGACTCGTTCAACTGACACGTTCATCTGACTCGTTCATCTGACTCATTCAACTGACTCGTTCATCTGACTCGTTCATCTGACACGTTCATCTGACTCATTCAACTGACTCGTTCATCAGACACGTTCGTCTGATTCGTTCATCTTACACGTTTATCTGACTCGTTCATCTGACACGTTCATCTGACTCGTTCATCTGACTCGTTCATCTGACTCGTTCATTTGACTCGTTCATCTGACTCGTTCAACTGACTCGTTCATCAGACACGTTCGTCTGATTCGTTCAACTGACACGTTCATCTGACTCGTTCATCTGACTCGTTCATCTGACTCGTTCATCTGACACGTTCAACTGACTCGTTCAACTGACACGTTCATCTGATTCGTTCAACTGACACGTTCATCTGACATTTTCAACTGACTCGTTCATCAGACACGTTCGTCTGATTCGTTCATCTTACACGTTTATCTGACTCGTTCATCTGACACGTTCATCTGACTCGTTCATCTGACTCGTTCATCTGACTCGTTCAACTGACACTTTCGTCTGACTCGTTCATCTGACACGTTCATCTGACACGTTCATCTGACTCGTTCATCTGACTCGTTCATCTGACACTTTCGTCTGACTCGTTCATCTGACACGTTCATCTGACACGTTCATCTGACTCGTTCATCTGACTCGTTCATCTGACACGTTCATCTGACTCGTTCATCTGACACGTTCAACTGACTCGTTCATCTGACTCGTTCATCTGATTCGTTCATCTTACACGTTCATCTGACTCGTTCATCTGACTCGTTCATCTTACACGTTCATCTGACACGTTCATCTGACTCGTTCATCTGACTCGTTCAACTGACTCGTTCATCTGACACGTTCATCCGACTCCTTCAACTGACTCGTTCATCTGACTCGTTCATCTGACTCGTTCATCTGACTCGTTCATCTGACACGTTCAACTGACTCGTTCAACTGACACGTTCATCTGATTCGTTCAACTGACACGTTCATCTGACATTTTCAACTGACTCGTTCATCAGACACGTTCGTCTGATTCGTTCATCTTACACGTTTATCTGACTCGTTCATCTGACACGTTCATCTGACTCGTTCATCTGACTCGTTCAACTGACTCGTTCATCTGACACTTTCGTCTGACTCGTTCATCTGACACGTTCATCTGACACGTTCATCTGACTCGTTCATCTGACTCGTTCATCTGACACTTTCGTCTGACTCGTTCATCTGACACGTTCATCTGACACGTTCATCTGACTCGTTCATCTGACTCGTTCATCTGACACGTTCATCTGACTCGTTCATCTGACACGTTCAACTGACTCGTTCATCTGACTCGTTCATCTGACACGTTCGTCTGACTCGTTCTCAAGGCTCGTTCAGTAGTCTTTTTGTTCAGACATGCTATTTAGTGTGCCAGTTTCTTTTGTTCGCTGTTTTAAGTTTAAAATCTTGTTTAATCGGAGGCAAATATTTCAAGTTTATTTGGAACTTGTAAGTAAATTCAATTGGGTTGCTATAACTGTACATCGAAAGCATCGATAGTCCTAAACCTCGATGAATTTGTAGAGCTAATTCAAAGATTAATCTGAAGACGTTTAAGTGCAGCTAAGAAGAGAGACTTCCGAGGCGAATCAAGTCCAAATGCCTTAGGCATGTCTAAAGCATTCCTAAGGAAATCATTCGCATTACAAAAGTGACGCAATTGGGGAAATCGAAACGAATGTAATGAATTTGGTTAAGACAAAGGAATTACAATATGAATACATTCATGGCAGCTGAGCATTCGAGGCTCTGCATTTCGATTCATTGAAAGCAAAACACAAGTTACGATACACACATCCGTTTGGACTTAATGTCGCCACCCACACACACTCGCACACTCGCACACACATGGATACAATTTGAAATCCACTCACTTGGATAAATATGTTTTGAACTGTTTGTATTTGTATATCCTGCGATGCTGCTGCTGCTATGTCGCCTCCTGCTGAGGAATATTGTGTGGTAAAATCCTGTTAAAAGTTTGCCATAAATCCTATTTACATATTTCGGGTGCTGCGTCTTGGTCTTGGGCTTGGTCGTGGTCGTGGTCTTGGTCTCGCCTCAAAGGCTTCAGCAATGCGTCGCCATGACCTCTCTCTCTCTCTGCTGTCGTCGTAGTCGTCCCCCTCTCCTAATGGCCCATTACTAGTCGAGAGGGGGCAAGGGGGGAAGGAGGTGTGTGTGGGGGAGCATATCAATTGTTTAGGCAAATAAATCATAAGACTTCCTACAGGTCAGAGCCCCACCTGCTCCCAGTGAAGACAGCTCCGGCTTGCGGCTGCCTTTTTTGGCTTTGGCGTTGGCTTTGGATCTGCTTTTGGCGTTGGCTTTGGCCATTGTTGTTGCTCTGTCAGTTGACCTCGTTTGCAGTTCATTTCGGGTAAAATTCCTCTCGCTGCTCGCTCTGCAGTGTTTCCTTCCTGCCATCCTTCCTGGCCTCGGCTTCTTTCTCCCACCAATAGTAGGAGCCGCAGAAGCAGCATCGATTAATGTTGCCAAACGCCATTCTCTCCCACTCCGCGCTGCGGTTTTACTTCACGGATTTGTTTACCATACTAGGAGGGGGCGGCGGTAGAGGGGGAGGCATGGCAGTTACTTACGGCCCGCCGGCCAGTTGTAGAAGCGTATAGTCATCATACTGACAGGGCGCCTAATCCAGAGCCTGCGCTGCCACTGGGCACATTTGTTATGCTAAAGATTCACTTTGCATATGCTTCTTGCCCATATTTTGAATAATTGTACGACCCACCGACCCACCGACCCACCCCCCCAACGCCTTTGTGTGTTTCGCTAACTGTAGGGGGTTTTCCCGTGGGGGTGGAGCGGGAATGGAGCGGAAATGGCTGCGACTGGCAGCTGCCACGTGGCAGCGTGTAGTCTGTCCCTAGCCATAGGCCCAACACCTGATATCGTATGGAATATGCATATACACAATATCAGAGACTGCTCAATGGAAATTGAAAATTCGCTCAAGCTGTCATTTGCATTTCACGAAAAACAAAAAAGAAAAGAAAAGGAAACGATTACTTTCAGCGTATTATGCTTATATACTCACTATATATATACTATAGTATACACATTCGTCAGATGTCAGAGGCAGTGGAGTGTTATTGCAATATGCTTGCCGCAATTTCAATTTCAAATGTTGCCACATAAAGTACAGCGAATGAGCTGCTAAATCAAAAGAATCACTCACTCTCTCACACACACACACACACACAGGCAACACTTTTTTGCCTAAACTCAATTAGTTGCCATTTTTTGTAGCAGCAGCAGCTGGTACTCTGTTGCTGGCGCTATAAAAATGTGGCCCTGGCCCCCTTGGTAATTGAAGTCGCAACTTGAAGTCGCACTTAAAGTCAAAGTCTCGGTTTCAATTGTGCCACATTGTGGCACAGACTGTGCAAGTACGAGTACTCGCATGCGTGTGCGTATGCCCCTTGGCAGTGCATACAAACACAGACACAGACACAGAGCTGTGTACATACATGCTATGTGCTAACAGGCCTACACACACACAGATGACAGCTCCCCGGAGGGGTCAGAGCATGAGAGTGGCAGGGAGTTGCACGAAGAAACCACTTAACAAGCAGCAGACAGCAGCAGCAGCAACAACGTTAACAATAACCACAATAATAACACAGGCAATAACAGTCAACAGCCAGAGCCAGAGCCACAGTCTATACCCTATAGAAGGAGCCGTGTCAACGGATGCATGCCAGACCTATCAAAAATGGACACTACTATTTGGTAAGTGTATATGGGGCAGGCCTAAGAAAAATGAGCATAAAAATACAAGGATATGAATGCTGCTGCTGCTGCTGCTGCTGCTGCTGCTGCTGCTGCTGCTGCTGCTGCTGTTACTCCTTTCTGCTTTGTTGGCCAATTTCCCGTGGGAGCCTGCACAGAGCTTACGCAAGTGAAACACATATAACGCTTATTATTTAAAATGTTGCCATAAACACACACACACACACACAGACTGAGAGAGTGAATCCGCTAAGAGCAGTGCAAAGGACGCGTCGCAAATCTCAAAATTCCTTGCGGTTGCGGCCTTTTCAATGCTATTAAAAAGTTTCGCGTACAGGAAAAACGCCTCCAACAACAGCAGCAACAACAACAACAACAATACGAGTAGTAGTAACATGGAGGAATACAAAAAAAAAACCCGAAAAGCTACAGTCGGATGCAAGCGACAGTAGGAGACCCTGTACTTTCCTTTGCCGCAGGTAATGCTAGCAATGCACACACACAAACACAGGCTCGTTAGGCGCATAGAACGGAAAATTCGATCTCGAATATCTCCGGTGTTTATTATCCGATTGAGCGACAATTTACAGCACTGATAAAGGTTACCATAAGATCATTCTAGGCTAAAGCACAAGTTTGCATCTTTTAAATTCTGGCTGTGGTGGTATTTCGCGGTTTTTTAGGGAGGGGGTGGGGGTAGATATCCAAAATCTAACACAAACTTGATATGCTTGCACTTTAGGGGCATCTAACTGCCGAATATGATGTCTCTAGCTCTTATAGTTTCCGAGAGCTCGGTGTTCATACGGACGGACATGGCTATATCGACTCAGCTCGCTGTCCTGATCAAGAATACATATACTTTGTGGGGTCTGCCACGCCTCCTTCAGCCTGATACATACATTTCGGAGTTGCACAAACTAAATAGACCCTTTTGTACTTTTTTAAAGTACAGGGACTAAAAAAGAAAATTTATTTTATTATGATGATTTTACTCGTTGGTCGTGTTGCTCTTGTATTTTATGCGTCGTCGACTGCGACTGTCAGGCGAAAATACACATGAAAAACCGCAGCAAAAAGAACAGATAAAAAACACGAGAGCAAAGAGAGAACAGAACTGAGCGTAAGACACGGTATACGGTATACGGTTGAACTTTAGCAAATAGGAGTGTACGAGGGTGCCCCCAAAGGTAATGAAAACGGATTAATGCAAATACCAGAAGAAAAAATTAATTAAAATTTGCGAGTAACAGAGCTTCAACACTAGACTACACGTAAGCCAAACACAACGACAGCTAACCGACAGCTAATCGACTCCTAAATTAACTAAATTTTGTTCTACATATGTATAACATACCCTGTGTACTCACTACATGCTAACCTTTGTTATATATTTGGTTTGTATTAAGCACCTGTACTTTAAAAAAGGGCGAAAGGGTATATTACTTTGGTGCAAATGACATTTGTGTGTAACAGGCAGAAGGAGGCGTGGCAGACCCCACAGAGTATATATATTCTTGATCAGGACGAGAAGCTGAGTCGATATAGCCATTTCCGTCTGTCTGTCCGTCCGTATGAAGACCTAGATCTCGGAAACTATAAGAGCTAGAGACTCAATTCTTTTTTTGTTAGGTTCGTGTATTACATACGCAGCCCAAGTTTATGTTTTTCATTTGGGAATGGGAGAATGAAATATTCACCTCCCCCTCCAATTTGCAAAAATGTTTTTTAAACACTAACCGCATTCACAGTTTTAAAGTCACTGGCTTATGATTTTGTGTAAACAAAGCTTCTAATGCTCAGAATGATTGGTGTGAATGTAAATCGGACCTAAAACAAAGAATTTATGAAGGAAAGTAATGGCGCATAATTTTCCTTAATACGCTCGCCTTCCGATTCTGTAGCATAATTAATTTTAGTTTTTGCTTATTTAATTTATATTTTTGTTTCTACTTTTTAATTTGTTTTTCGAGTTTATTATGTTTTTTTTTTTTAATTTGTGCCTTGTTTAAATTAAATTATATTGAGATGCTAACGTCCGACTGTAGCTTTACGGAATGTTTTTTTTTTGGCCAATTATCATATTTAAAAATCAAAAAAATTAAACTTATCTATTCATATTTAACGATCTTGTTTTATTGAAATTACTTGCCCGATAATACAATATATACAAACGCAGTAAATCTTCTATAAAAAATGTGTCAATTTAGATGCGATAGTATCGTGTGACTATCGTATAACTTAGTGACCTTAACACGAATCTAATTTTTGTGAATCATTTACTACACAAGATAGATATGCCTTAGTTAGGTATTTCTGTCGCCCTTTCCAACACTGTTTTTCCTGCCACGCTCTGACATTGTGTACCCCTCTCCCCCCTCTCTTTGCCTACTGCTACTTCCGTTGTCTCTCTAGCACTTTATCTGCCGGGAGGGTCCGTGTGATGTTGCTCTTGCTGTTTTTGATTTTATTTATTTTTATTGGCCCTCGCGTTTTTTACACATTTTTCATTTCCCTACTCAAAGTTTCGTTGTTGTGTTTTTGGCTTTCATTGTTTTGTGTTGCAGCAATTAAAATTTTTATGAGCAAACAAATTTTGCGCTACAAACAACAACAACAACAACAACTGCAATAAAATAGTAATAAAAAAAACAAAACACTCAACAAAAATTCACGCGAGAAAAGGAAAAGTGAAAAGTGCTAATTGGTTAATTGTCCGCGTACAGGTAAGTGAACACACACACGCTTGCACACTCCAGCATACATGCGAGTGTATGTGTGTGAGTGTATGTGTGTGAGTGTGTGTAAGAGAGACTCGTTTAAGCTGCTGGATTGCTCAATAATTCACCAAGCAAAGTGGTCGCATCAGTTTACTCCAGATGTACTGTAGTATACGATAGGCAGTTACCCTACGCAAGACTACGTTTAGTCTAGTATATAATATAAATTCCGGTATTTGTACTACAGTTTAAAAAACTAAGCCAAAAAAATCGGAAAGCTACAGTCGCATGCAACCGACAGTAGTAGACCCTGTACTTTGATTTGCCCGGGCTTCGATAATGCACTTATACAGACAAATATAGGCGCAAGTACAAACAATATCCAATACTCATATAGAAATTCATACTCACAATAAAAATCACGTATACGCCCTAGTGGCCGCATACGCTGCGGCTTCCCCCCACCCCAAGCCAAATGCCTAGTACTGAAAATTGTTTGTTCAATATCTCCGGTGTTTATTATCCGATTGGGCTGCAACTCGCACCAATCATGAAAAGCATCTAAGGCTTTAATCCTGCAAAAAATGAATCCAGTGACTCTAAAACTGTATATACTAAGAACATTTTTGCAAATTTGAGGGGGAGGGGGATGACTTTTCAAACATTTGAAATAAACTTGACCTGCCTATGTAATACACGAACAAAACAAAAAAAAATACGTCTCTAGCTCTTTTAGTTTCCGAGATCGTGGGTCTGCCACGCCTCCTTCTGCCTGTTACACACAAATGTCATTTGCACAAACTTAATATACCCTTTAGTACTTTTGTTATCTGAACTTTAACTGACCGTATGACTTATCAGTAAATCCATAAGGTATGGCTGCATATAGCGTCGTCATCCAAAGTGTATGATGCTATGAATACATACAACTATAAACTGCCAACTTATCTTGGCAAATACTTAGTTTGCATCAAATACTATCAATAGCACACACTATCGGAAATGATGGTCTCAGATCCGGTAGTATCCCAGCACTAATACTGACAATATCACATAACGGAAAAATGAATTTCCTGAGTAATTCCTGTCAGGGTTGCGAAAGGGAGCAAAGGAAATGCACAAGATTGGATTAGAAACTACACTGAAGTAGCAGACAGTGTAAGACTGACAGCAATCATTAGTTGGCTTTGCTTTACTTCGGTTTTTGAAATATTGTAAGTAAATAGTCGCAGAATATGTGAATACAACTGACAGATTTTGAGAATGCCTTGCCGTTACACATACCCCATTAAAGGACATAATATTTTACAGGGTATAGCGGGCTGTCTCAATCACGTGCTGCATGTAGCAGTGCTCGTTCAATGCCTTTGAGTAGGGTATAAAAATGGCATATGATGCGCCTGTTTACGAGCCGTCGTGCGCCCGTTTAAGGCGTCAGCTGCTGCACTGCGGACAAAGGCATTGACACGCCCTACAAAACGACAAGAAAAAGAAGAAGAACAACGAGAAGAAGAAGGAGAAGACACAAACGACAGCAGCAGACCCTAACTCCCCTCCCTAGTCCGTCCCAAGCCAGGCTGAGCTAGTTGTTAGTTTAAACTGATTTGCAGTGTTTGACATGGCCATAAAAAGCGAACGAGGAGCCGGAGCAGACGACTGAGCTGGACGGCAGTAGAAGGTGATGAGCGGAGGGAGCGGCACAGGGGGGGCACAGGAGTGAACAGGTCAGATCAGCGTGTCTGCTCTGTTTAAATGTGTTTTCCTCATTGCCTTCGCCTACTTCGCCTCTTCTTCTTCTCCTTCAAACACTGGGTGGTGGAGAAGGGGGGTGAAAAGGGGGGAGTAGGTCGCTTGTACTGAGTCTCAGTCTCAACGCCTGCTGCCGTGTCCTGGTGGTCATTTTACTAATCTCTTCATTTTGCTCATCGCAGCAAACGTTTTTTCCCATGTTTACAATTTATTTGGTTTTACTGTTGTTGTTGTTGTTGTTGTTGTTGTTGTAGCTGCTGCTATTATTTTTGTTGTTGTCTGTGCTCATACGCCCCATTGTCCGTGTTTTCGGTGTACTCTTTTGTTTGACCAGAGCATTCAAGCTGAGACACAACATGCAGTGTGGTCTCCCCTTACTCCCCCACTCCACTACTCCCCTACTCCCCTACTCCCCTACGCTCTGCCTTGTCCTAATGTTAAGTTCATTCATTCATTACATTTCTTGACGCAAATCAGGGGAAGCTGCTTGGTGGGGTCAAACAACGCTACAGCACGCCCCCATTTTTGGGGTCTCAATGTATTCTCTTGTTGTCGCTTGTCTCTGGATATTATGCCTCTGCACGTCTGCTAGTTGTAAGGGGAGAGAGGGGAGCAAGGGGAGCAAGGGGAGCAAAGGATGTGGAAAGGACCAACAATTAAGTAAAACGATTAATATGCAAAATAGTCAACGCCAATGGCTCAGGAGATTTGTTATGCTCGTTGTTATCGTTGTTTCGGCCCATCCTCCTTTTTTCTCTCTGCTTCTTTCATTGTTATGCTCCGATAAGAGTTCAATACCCAAATTTAGCTCGATAATGCCCTAAACACCTGTACATTTCTGTCTGAGCTTATACCTCAGATGGTACTGGCGAAACTGCCTAATTAGATACAATTAATACAAAAAGATATATATCTATTTTATTATAAATCGTACACACATATGCATAGACACATACACTTATACACACACACACTTATGCATTCAAATAAACGCGCAAATACAAACAATAACCAATACTCTCATATACATTCTTACCCACAATCAAAAACCACACATACGCCCAAGAAGTCGCTTCCCCCTACCCCAGCCAAATGCGAAGTACAGAAAATTGATTGAAAATGGAATATCTCCAGTGTTTATATTCCGATTGGGCTGCAAATTGCATCATACATTCAATGCATCTTAAACTTTATTCATGCAAAGAAGAAAGACAGTGACTCTAAAACTGTACAACTTAATAGAGACTATCATAAAAAGAAAATAATAGTTGAATATGAGAATTATTCGAATAAGAATTTGTAATCAAAAAATTATAAAATGTGTCTTAGGATGTCAAATTAGTTGAATCTTTTACCTATTTACTTAAAATAAAATTTTATATAGGTCACTTTCTCCAATTCATATATTACCCATTTACTATATAAATATTCAACATATTTTAAGTGTTTTTTAATCAAACAATCGACGCCTATCGAATACGAATATATTCTTTAAGATGGTCAACTTTTCTTTAATTAAAAAGAATAAAGAAATTGATGCATAAATTTAAAGCACAATTAAATGATTAAAATAAGCAACAAAAGACACACCAAGCCTCTGTTATGTTTGAATAACACATTGGTGAATGTTTATCCAAGTATTATATACAGTGCGTTTCATAATCATAAGACACTTAAATATAAATTATATTTGGTGATTAAACCTTTCTAAAAATCTAGTTTCATTCTCATAAATAAGATGAAACATTTTATTGCATTTTTTTATATTTAGTATATTTTTTTAGACTTTTGAGAACCTCTACCAATCGGTTTGACAAGAATCTTATTAATTTTATTTTAATAAATTCTAAAGTGTCTTATGATTATGAAACGCACTGTATTTTCTATAACACTTGTGAAGAATAAATTTATGCCTTACACATTACTGCATACATTTTCGTTGAGACACTTGAAATGAACTGAAATTTGTAAGGAATTGACTGTAACTATGGTATATAGTTCATCTCTTATTCATACTGTAATGCATTCCAAGAGCATAAGCTACAATTTGTATTGTAAGTAAACAAAGTGTAGTAACACATAAACTGTAAACTGACTTCAAAGTGTTTGCCTATTATTTAGGCATAGAGCTTGAAGTAAACGAACTATTTCCATGTTTACTTAAGTGGCATTACACACTGCATTCTGTGTGAGTGTGCGGGTGTGCGGGTGTGTGCATAGTAATAACTGTAATCCATTAATATGCTTTTAATCTGCATTAAGCATTAGATACAACTAAATCATGCCAATTCTTTTGGGGCTTTAGCTGATGTAAGCCTCTGTTGCCATGCCCAAAATGTGGCTATTGTTATAACGGTCACAGTTCTTGACCCCCACTGTTACATTACACTCGTGTACACACACACACACACACACAGTCGCACACTCACATGCATATAGTATGCAGGGGTTTTGTTTGCCTCGGGCTTTTGTTGTTGCATTTAATTAAAACCCTAAAATGTAGGCACACGATTGCATTTGGCAGACTGGCTCGATAAGGCCAACGAGAGGGGTGTGCGAGTGTGTGTGTGTGTGTGTGTGTGTGAGTGAAATTGGAAAACCAACAACAAAATAAATAAATGTGAAACTGCTGCCATTTTGGCAGCCACAGCACCGAATCCGTATCCAAGTCCCAACCAAACTGTCTCCCTCTTGTTCTGCCTTGCCCTCAGAATCTCTTCCACTCCTCCTCCTCCTCCCTTCCCACTTTCCACTCACCACTCTCTTTTCCCCCTCTTTTCTGTATAAACGCTCAAATTGCTGGGCAAACATTTCGAGCAAATTGTTAAATAATTTCATTATGATACCATATACGAGTAGTACACCACTTGCAACTGTGATATGCATGAAAAATCTCTATGCAAAATTGTTTTTACAATCAACCCCGCCCCCCACAGCGCCACTACCCGCCCACTACCACAAAGAGAAAGGGATAAAAACCCGGTAATAAAAACTGTTATCAGCCTAAACCAAGATAAACTGACCTAGACCAAGTTATTTTCATTTGATTGGCTTATACTAAATCCAATTCAGTTGGGCATAACTATCAGAACATTTTGTGAATATTCCATTTAAACGGAAATCCCACTGAACGCTGCAGTCGAGTGTGCTTGACGAGTTAATGCATGAACTAAGTGCAAATAGAAAGTAAATAAATTAAGTAAATAATAGAAAACTCGGAAAGCTACAGTCGCATGCAACCGACAGTAGGATAGCCTGTACTTTGTTTTGCCCGGGCATCAATAAAAGCAGTGTTATATATGAACATACTCACAAACACACACACATGCACTTATACACACAAATATAGGCGCAAATTCAGACAATATCCAATACTCTTATATAAATTCAAACTCAAAAATCAAAAATCACGCATACGCCCTAGTGTCCTGTGTCTTCCCCTCCCCCAGCCAATATCTCCGGTGTTTATTATCCGATTGGCCTGCAAATCACACCAAACATTCAAAGTATCTGAAGCTTTATTCATGCAAAAAGTGACTCCAGTGACTCTAAAACTGTACATGCTAAGAACACTTTTGCAAATTTGAGGGGGAGGGGGATGAGATATCAAATTAAAAACATAAACTTGGCTTGCGTATGTAAAATACGAACCAAACCTAAAAAATTACCTCTATAGCTCTTATAGTTTCCGAGATCTCGGTGTTCATACAGACGGACGGACAGACAGACAGACGGACATGGCTAGATCGACTCAGTTTGTCGTGCTGATCAGAATATATATACTACCACGCCTCCTTCTGCCTGTTACCCACAAATGTCATTTGCACAAACTTAATAGACCCTTTTGTACTTTTTTAAGTGCAGGGTCTTCTTAGTTTCGCCTGGTTTATAGACTTGTACAATTCTTATAAATGGCTTAGTCTACTCTCAGAAGACCCCACACTCATATAGAGCAAAACTTGTATTTCACAAATAATCAATGAAATTTAAACTATAGTATATATAAACTAGAGTTTAATTTGTAGTAAAAGTTATTTCAGTTAACCAAAGCTAGGAATATCATTTGTTAATGTTTCCCTCAAAAACTTTCGAACTACAATTATAACTAAATAACTCGAGATTAAACAGAATAACCTGACCAACTTTAAACATATATCCACTAAAATTCTAATCTCTCAACTCATAAATCCACAACTAAAATGAAAACTAAAGTCTGGAAAAAAATGTTGCGTCAAATTACATGAAGTATTCAAAAAACTGGGCGACGTGATGGAGCAAACGAAGCAAGAACATCTCTTCCACTTGGTTTGGTTAAATGGACTCTAGACGCAGCTTTGCTGGCCGTCCAATGTAATATTAGTAGAGGTAATAGTTTACTGCATCTATTGCACCCAATGGCCATAGTGAGAGTTTAATTTTGAACTGAAAGAGGCTGCAATATATTCCAAAACGGAAATTAAATTTGTATAAAATACAGAGATTGCTAAAGCTCACTTGTGGCATTATTAAACGTAGTTTAGTTTAAATGTATTATTATCTTAATGGCACTTGGCAACCCTGGCAATTTGACAAGCAAAAAGAATGTAGATTTATCTCAACTTTGGCTCGGTCCTACACAGAGAGACCACAAAATCAAACGTCTCTCTCGGTCTGTCTGTCTGTCTGTCTGTCAGAGTGTGTACAGTTACTGTAATAAAATATCTTTAATCTTACCTTGGCACAAAATACTTCTAAGAACTGGGGAAACTGCGATGTCTGCAGAAAAGCAGAGAGAAGACAACAACAAAAACAAATCGTTTCCGTTTTCCGTTTTCACAAATCGTTGCTGGTTTTTCGGTTTTCGGTTTTTGGATGTGTTTTCCTCTCTTCTGCTTCGCTTTCAATTTGTTTTTGCTTCGCTTTGCATAGAGTTTTGCATTTTTCTAGTTGATAAACTTCAAATATGTGCACTACACATATATAGTATATATCTATATATATTTATTGGCTTTCGAACAGAAACAAAAAGTAGAAAAAAAATGCTGCAGAGTGAGCTGCCGTTTTTCCTTTTCCTTTTTTTACAGTCGAACGCTGAAAAACAAAAAGCCCGAATCAATTTTCCAATTGCAATTGTTTCTGACATTTCGTGTGTGCTGTCATCAAACAGCTGAGCAGCAGCAGCAGCAGCAGCAGCAACAACAACGGCAACAAGTTGATTTAATTAACAATACGATCTATATTAATTTGGCTTGCAATCGATTACGACATTTCGACATACAATTCGGTATTTATCGCATTATTATGGCTGCTGCTGCTGCTGTTGGCTTATCTTTGCCTTGGTGGCGACCTCCACAGTGACCGTGTAACAATTTTGCAGCACCAACAGCAGCAGCAGGAGCAGCAGCAGCAGCAACAACAGACAATGGCAAGAAACGCGCGCGCGCCTCAAAGTAGGCAACAATAATCAGCTGCGCGCCTTTTATTGTCAGTATTATTATGATTATTACTATTATAGCTATAGTTTCATATAGTTATGTTTTATGTCAAGTTTCTCAGGCATTCTCGTTGGCTTTTTGGCGGCATTTACTGGCTTAATATTGCTGCAGTTACTGTGCAACAACAACTCACACACAAATCTTATGTAAGCGTTTTCTGCGCGGTTTTTGTGCGTTTTTCTCTCGTTAGCACTAAGCCAGTTGCTGCTGTTGTTGTTGTTGTTGTTGCTACTGCAAATGCTTGTTATTAGCTGTTTGTTGCCATTGCTGCTGCTGCTGTTGTTGTTGTTGTGGCAATGGAGTATTTCATTGAGACTCACAGCGACAGAACAGAAAAAAAAAAGAATAACCAACGCAGCTGGCAGTCACATGCGCGACAGACACAAACACTCGCAGACAGGCACACACACAGACACACACACACGCACACACACACTACACACACGCACACACACACGAGAAACAATGACAACGACAACGACACAACGGCAACTGCTGCGAACTGCGGCGACGACTACTGCGACTGCGACTGCGACTGCGACTGCTGCGACTCTCGCGTTTGATTCACTCGAAGCGAAACGCGTGCCGTCTGCGCTGAGTCCTGTTTCATACTGTCATGCTGTTGATGCTGCTGCTGCTGTTGATGCTGCTGCTGCGGCACAAGAATTTCCCCTATGCTGTGGCACTGTTAAAATTTCCCTGCCATGCGCACCGTGTCTACACCGGCAATGCCGACCAATGCCCCACTGTATGACCCACTGTAACGCCATTTGGCCCACTGTCGCACCACTGTGCACTGGTCTCTGTTCACACTGTGCACACCCAAGGCACATTGCCTTGACTATGGTAATGTTAACGTAATGCCAGTTGTTAACAGCCTTCATTACAGCGGAGGCTAAGCTCAACGGAGTACACGGTTAAGGGTATGCTTTGCTTTAGTCTTGTTAGAGCCTTGTCTTTGGCCTGATGCAGTTCATTCAGCATTTGCAACTGTTGGCCGCAATTAGGGAAACACACACACGCACACACACACGCACACACACACACACACGCACACACCATCAATTTATTTATGAGCAGAGCACAGAGTACTTCGCATTGCTCTTACTGCAACGGCAGCGGCATCCTCCACACGTGCAGAGCATTAATGCAAATGAGTTACTGCTACTGCTACTGCTGCTGCTACTGCTCCTTGCTGCGGGCGGAAACAGCTCGACTTGATGCCAAATTGAATTATGTTGAATGCCAAAAAGGTTAATGAAAGCGCCAAGCCACCGCGCCCGCGCCCGCTCCATCTGAATTGTGGATGAGCCAACCAACGTGCCACCGTGTAGCAAACCGCACATAGATGTGCAATCTGCAATGTTGTGGATGCAGGATGTGGCATGCAGCAAGCGGGTTGCGGCTTACGGACTACGGGTTACGGACTACGGACTACGGACTTCGGACTACGGGCTGTGGGATTGTGCGTTGTGCCTTGTGCGTTGCGGTAGCTGCTTGCAAATTGATGGCTTTTGTTGGGACTTTACACTATCTTTAGCTGACCAGGCAACTTGATGCCCAGCTACTATACAGTGGCAGCATCGCGCTAATACAATAGCCAGACAGCCATACAATTTACACTATACCACTATATATTCCAGGGTATTACAATATAGAACACACACCCACACACACTGTGGCAGAGACTACTTCCATTATTCTTGAGCACAAACAATTGTCAGAGTCTTTCTTAGCTGGAGGCTTTGTGGTCTACGTGAGCCGTAAGACAGGGCTGCAAATTACAGTAAATTAAGCATTTATTCTGTTTGGTATTTAAACATTCAACTACACTGAGAGAAACCACATGCAATGCGCATGCAATTTGCATCTATGTTGTGAATGCAGCGAAAAATCCAACACCAATTAATACTCCTACACTGAGCAATAAATTGAGTATTTAAAATAGATTAATCGGATGATTACTACGAGTGATATGTTCAAATTGAAATCAAATCCAATTAAAATGAATTTAACTAAATCAAAAAGTAGGGAAAGCTACAGTCGGACGCAACCGACAGTAGGAGACCCTGTAATTTGATTTGCCTTGGAAGTCGATAACAGCAACAGCATATATGTACAGTTATGGAAAAAATAATAGAAACGAGCTTGTTGTGTTTTCGCAATAAATTTTAGTTAAGAAAAACTTAACCGATTTACTCCATTTTTTTTTTTGTTTTACCATATATGAATTCAATTTTAATAATAAGCAACAAAAATGATAACAATTAAATTCCTTCAACGAATTAAATTAATTATATTTTTCTCCATTGGAAAAAATAATAGAAACAAAACCGAAAATTAAATTAAATTAATTTTTTTTTTCAATATTGAGATTGAATTTGATATTTATATTAATATTTGGTTGTGGAACCACGGCTTTTAATTACTGCTGAGCACCGACGAGGCATGGAGTTTACCAATTTGGCACAAATAGAGGGATCTATGGCATACCACTCCGCCTCCACTTTCTTCCACAACTCTTGCCCATTTTTGGCTTTGAAGGCTCCAATTCTTTTCTTGAGGATCCCCCACCAATGCTCTATGGGGTTAAGATCACATACACATACACATGCACTCCCAATGAACCAAAAAGCTCTTAAGAGATATCGCTAACGATAGTTACGCAAAACAAAAACGGGCAAAACATTCGCGAAAACCCTCGTTTACGATCAGAAAACTACTCGCCCGTCGCTCAGTTTGTGGCAGAAAAAGTTTCGAACGCGATAGCTCGAAAAAGATTCGTTAGCGAGCCTTTTTCGATAGTTTTTGCGAATCATATGAGAAGTCGTTTGCGAGCCTTTTTTTATATCTTTTGCGAATCATGTGAGAAGTCGTCGACTAAGCTCGTCGTGCTGATCAAGAACATATATACTTTATGGGGTCTGCCACGCCTCCTTCTCAATGTTACACACAAATGTCATTTGCACAAACTTAATAGACCCTTTTGTACTCTGTTAAAATACAGGGTCTAAAAATTAAGGATCCGTGATGTTAATAATGTTTGAAATATTATAAATATAATAAATAAATAGGTATGTCAGTTTTATTAAAAGGAAAGTATTCATTATAAGTTTAATATATTAAAATTATAGGTAGTTAGAAAATGAATACGTTAGTAAATGTATGACAAATTCCTAGGACAAATTCACAAAAACTGGATTCAAAGTTTTCTTATTGGATACGAAATATTCTCCTGAGTAAATGTTTATAGTACTATGTCTTTATACTAGCCTAAAATATTAAATTCCTTAAATTCTATGTTTAATTTAGTAATAACCTAACCTATAGCCAAGCATAGTCTAAATTAAGGCAAAGGAAATATGTAAATATTACGAGATCTGTTTAACTTACTTTAATACGAAATTCTCTCACTTTAAAAGTGACTTAAGCAGATTCTCAATTATTATTCCTGTTGAAATTATTACGCCTACCCCTTTCTAATAATATTAACTCCTTTAGTTTCTTTTTTTCAGTGTACACTCCTACGGCATCAGCTTCCATTAGGTGACAAAGCAGAAGCTAAGCTCTGGCTCGATTAAGTGTTTCTCGGCAATGAGTATAATTAAAAAATGTTTCATCTCCAGCACACGGAAGGCGCTTTGCCATTAATAAACATGTCCTAGCTAATCGCAACGCATTAAAATCCCGTTAAAATCACGTCACTGTGCAAAACGATAAACATAAAAGTCCCCCACACAGAATAGCAACTCATTATAACCGTATTTTAAAACAGATTTTAGTTAGTATGAATCGAAATTAATCATTATGGTGTGGTAATATTTTAAAAAAAAGTCAGCACAAATTTTTAGGCAAAATAAAAAGCATACAAAATTTTAAATTCACTGCAAAATTAAGTAGAAACAATGAGAAATTATATATGAATTAAAATTAATAGAAAAAAAGTTGGGAAAGCTACAGTCGGACGCAACCGGCAGTAGGAGACCCTGTACTTTGATTTTCCTTGGGCGTGGATATAGCAGCAGCATATATGTAACCAATACTCATACAGAAATTCATACTTACAATCAAAAATCACGCATACGCCCTAGTGGCCGCGTACACTGTGGCTTCCCCCCTCCCCCAGCCAAAGTACAGAAAATTGATTGTCCAATATCTCCAGTGTTTGTTATCGGATTGGGCTGCAAATCACACCAAACATTCAAAGCATCTAAAGCTTTATTCATGCAAAGAAGGAATCCAATGACTCCAAAACTGTACATGCTACATGATTAACTACTTTTTTTTATAGTATTTATAAATTAAATGAATTTTACTTTGACTGCAATTATATTGGTGCTTTCGACTGTAGCTTTTCCGTAAACTATAAAAGAAATGCTACTCAACTTTAATTTAAACATATTTTTATAATTAGTTAAATTTGATAAAAATTATTTTGTATATTATTTTTAGATATGATTTATGAATGTTTAATTATATTAATGCAATTTTCTTCGTTCTTTATTTAATTTTTATATAGTTGACCATAGATACTCACTTTATAGCATTCATTTTGTTTAATTGATTTCCTACTTAAATACCCGTGCTTGACAAGCATAAAAGGGTATGAGGATTGTGTGCTTTTGAGGCATGTTTTAGTTGGCTTAGTTACAGGGTATGGAGCAGTGTAAACAGTGTCGTGTCTTCATTAGTGATCATTACGCGTCTCAGCTGCTGCCTTGCCCTAGTTCCCACACCACCCGCCACATGGAATACATTCCACACTCCACGCACCACACCACACCACGCCAGACCACACCCTCCACACTCCTTCGTCATCATCTGCTACTGCAAATGATTATTTATGTATGTGCGACTGCTTTATGTCTGCGGTTTGTCTAACGAGGCACGAGCCAACAGGCATATTGTTGCAGGGGCAACAACAATGGCAAAAGATGCCAGATCCCTGCCAGAGATGGAGCGTGGAGGAAGGACGTGGTGTGTGACTGGTATGGATGACTCGACTTGACTTGAGACTCGACAATAATTAAATTAAATAAACTTGCTTAAAATGTTATGTAAATGCAGCACTGCGCGACTAATTGAGTCGTCCTGCTGTCAACAGATCTCTCTGCTCTGCTATATCCTTTTACCCTATCCATGGGGTTGGTGGGACCTGAGCATCACCATGTCCATGGCATAAATGATGGATGAACTTCATTTTTATTCAGCGACCTTGGACGAAGCCAAAGTCTTTGCAGAACCCAACAGCAAGAACAACAAGGGCATTGAGCCTACGATATTAACCGGAAGGGAAATATCAATCAGCATTTTACACTAGAATGCCTCGCCAGCAAGTCAAAGGGAGGGGCATGGGGGATGGGGGAGGGGCGTACCGACTTCTCGTCATCATCATGCCACCAACTCCACCCACTCTTTAGCTGGCATTAAAACAAAACATTTTAATTAATTGAGGCGGAAAATTTGGTTGCTGCTGCTGCTGCTGCTTTTTGGGTTCCGCATTCGCTGCATGCTGTCAACTCAATTGGGGCGCAGCTGGCTCTGTTGCTGGGGCTTGTGGGCGTGGCCGGGGTAGACGTCTGACGCGAACATCAGGCTAAAGTGAAATTGGCTTTTTGATGTGCGCAGACAAGGGAACTGACGGATGGATGGACGGACGGACGGACGGACGGAGTGAGGCGAAGCGGTACGTAAGACAGCAAACGATTTGCTACGTTTTATGCGCTTAATGGCTACAAAAGATGTATGAGTGTGCGTGTGTGTGTGTGGGTGTGTGTTTATGTGTGTGTAAACGATTAGACGCACTTCTACCTATAGGCACGCTAATAGCTCATTTTAAGCGATTGTCAACGATTAAGCGATTGCGCTTGACAGGCGAGAGGGTCTGGAACGAAACGGCATGGAACGGAATGAAATGGAATCGAATGGATATGAATGTGTAGGAATACAATAATTGAAAGGAATTCGTCGAATTGTAGTATATCAAATTAATATGCCAAGGAATTGATCCGAAGGCCCACTGTGCGATGCATACGAGTATAGCAATTAACGGCGTGGAACGGAATGAAATGGAATCGAATGGATATGAATATGTAGGAATACAATTAAAAGACTATGTCGAATTGTAATTTAGTACCCGTTATTTAGTATATCCAATTAATATGCCAAGAAATTGACCTAAAGGCCCACTGTGTCATGCAGACGAGTAAAGTATTAACGGCGTGGAACGGAATGAAATGGAATTGAATAGATATGAATTTGTTGGAATACAATTAAAAGACTATGTCGAATTGTAATTTAGTACCCGTTATTTAGTATATCAAATTAATATACCAAGAAATTGATCCGAAGGCCCACTGTGCCATTCGTACTAGTATAGCAATTACCGGCATGGAACGGAATGAAATGGAATCGAATGGATATGAATGTGTAGGAATACAATTAAAGGAATTCGTCGAATTGTAGTATATCAAATTAATATGGTATATCAAATGTATATGCCAAGAAATTGACCTAAAGGCCCACTGTGCCATTCATACTAGTATAACGGCAATTAACGGCATGGAACGGAATGAAATGGAATCGAATGGATATGAATGTGTAGGAATACAATAATTGAAAGGAATTCGTCGAATTGTAGTATATCAAATTAATATGGTATATCAAATTAATATGACAAGAAATTGACACGAGAGCCCACTGTGCCATGCAGACGAGTATAGCAATTAACGGCGTGGAACGGAATGAAATGGAATTGAATAGATATGAATTTGTAGGAATGCAATTAAAGGAATTCGTCGAATTGTAATTTAGTACCCGTTATTTAGTATATCAAATTATTATGCCAAGAAATTGACCTAAAGGCCCACTGTGCCATGCATACTAGTATAGCACTTAACGGCATGGAACGGAATGAAATGGAATCGAATAGATATGAATGTGTAGGAATACAATGAAAGGAATTCGTCGAATTGTAGTATATCAAATTAATATGGTATATCAAATGTATATGCCAAGAAATTGACCTAAAGGCCCACTGTGCCATTCATACTAGTATAACGGCAATTAACGGCATGGAACGGAATGAAATGGAATCGAATGGATATGAATGTGTAGGAATACAATAATTGAAAGGAATTCGTCGAATTGTAGTATATCAAATTAATATGGTATATCAAATTAATATGCCAAGAAATTGACCTGAAGGCCCACTGTGCCATGCATACGAGTATAGCAATTAACGGCGTGGAACGGAATGAAATGGAATTGAATTGATATGAATTTGTTGGAATACAATTAAAAGACTATGTCGAATTGTAATTTAGTACCCGTTATTTAGTATATCCAATTAATATGCCAAGAAATTGACCTAAAGGCCCACCATGCCATTCATACTAGTATAGCCATCAATGTATGAATGGGAACGGCATGGAATGAAACATTTGAAATCTATGAAAGATTTCAATTTTATACTCGTTTCGGCATTGGCGATGACTTTAATGACCTTTGTGTTGTGTGTACTTTTCTCTTCTTTTGCTCTAACAATGGGAGCAAGTTGTTGTTGTTGTTGTTGTTGTTGCTGGTGTTGTTGCAGCAAATTGCGTGCGGCACAAGCGCAACTTTCAAGGATGCCACTTACAGCCACTGACAGCTAACGATGTTGCCCAACGCTCTCAACGTACTAGCATACTCTGCTGGCAATGCCACGCCCCCTGCTCCTGCTCTAAGCACCAGCAACAACAACGCCTCAACGCCCCGACCCTCCCCATGCATAGACCTAACTAAAGATCAACATCCGAGCGCAAAACTTTTGTCATTTACGAGCCGAATTTGCTAGCAGAACAGACAGACCGACAGACCGACAGAGAGACGGAGTGACGGACGGATAGACAGACAGACAGAGAGAGAGTTTGGCTGTAGAGGAACCAGGGGAGGCATGGTAGGGTAGCCCTGGAATGTGCCGTAATTGAATTTTCACTACGGTGCTCTACGTTGCGAATCGTAAAACAAAAAGCCAAGTTCGGCATGACATCTAGGATTATACGAGCATTACGGGTAATCTGTCAAGGTTATCAGGCTGTAGTTGTTAACATATGTAAATCAGGTACACTGTTAAAAAAACTCGGATATTAAAAAACATTTAAGTATTTTCGGATATTTTTTTATGTTTTTATTTATATTAACCTTCTGTATGATATATTCGTTAGACCCTTTACTTTACAAAAGTACAAAAGGGTCTATTAAGTTTATGAAACTCCATGTTCCATGCCATGTTCTGAAGCCCCTATAGTGCAAGCAGATCAAGTTTGTGTTAGGTTTTGTATACCTCCCCTTGTGCTTCTGCATACAAAGATCTTATGGTAACCTTCATCAGTGCTGTGAATTGTGGCTGAATAGGATAATAAACACCGCAGATATTCGAGATTAAAGTTTCCGTTCTAGGCAAGGGGGACCTGCGAGTACTTAATGTTGGTTGCGTCTGACTTGGCGATGTGCGTGTGTGTGTGTATTGTTAGCATTGGCTGCTGCAAGGGAAAGTACAGGGTCTCCTACAGTCGGTTGCATCCGACTGTAGCTTTCCGAGTTTTTCTTCTTATATGTGTGTGTATATATGTACATATATGTATCTCAACTGGCGTATGAGAACTTGGACAGTTCGACCACTGAAATAGACCCTTTGGAAGAAGAGGCAAGTGTTGAGTCTATTGTGGAGGAAGCGATTCAGACCTCTGTATCAAAATCAGCTTGATCAATCTACCCTAACCTTTTAATCCTTCTTTTCCGAAAATTAGAATTAGATCTAGATTTTTATGAAATATTTCTCATCTACGCTATTACTATACTACTGTATTAAAATTGATAATAATTTAGATTCTTGTTTAAGATACCGCATCTTAATCCAAGATTTCCATATTTTTAACAGTGTACATAGTTCTACATACACTATCAGAAACAAAAGCCCTTCTCAGGTGTTAATAGGAGCGCCATAAAATGTACATACATATGTACTCCAAATGCCAAGGGTAAGGGTATACACGCTTCAAGCTAGTAGTCGAGGCACTGAGAAACTGAGGAAGCGACGAAGCGAAGACTGGCGACCGAGGTGAGGTACAGGAAGAGAACGCTCGAAGATGAAAGAAGTGTAAAATTAAATGAAAATGAAAAATAAACAATGAACATGGCGCAGCGAATTGAATTGAAACTCTAGCGCCAAGTGGAGATGAGGAATGGCATCAGATGCCAACCAGGAGCAGAAGCAGAAGCAGGAGCAGCAGCACGAGCCAGAGCCAGAGTCAGAGCCAAAGCAGCTGTGGCAGGATGTGAAGAAGAGCGGCAAGTGCTGGGCAGCGAGGGAGCATGGCATGGGAACAGCTAAAGCTGCCATTGTGGGGGCTTCCATTTTGTCCAATTGTCCAGTCCGGTTTTTCATTTTTAACACACGCCAGCTAAAAATGCTGACATGGCCAAGAGTAGATGACAGCGGGAGGGGAGTAGGGGGAGGGGGAACAAAGTATATCACTAGCTTTACTATTTGTATGAATTACAAGCGACACACATTCTCGACACTCGACTGCTCTCGCTGCAGTTCGTTCAGTGGTACTAGAGCTCACAGTACTATATAGTAGTCCTCCATTCCATACCACTCCGTGCTGTTCTGTGCTATGCTATGCTATGCTGTGTGCGCCATTTCCGTTTCCGCTTTCCACTTTCCACTTGCTGGGTATTTAGTGTGTCCACTCACCACAGTAACCCTCCCCTCCCGCTCCGCCCCGCCCCGCTCCCATCATCCCTTGGCGCATTTGAACTGCTCTTGTAATTGTTGTACTTCTGTACTTCGCTTGTACTTTCTGTTGTCGCTGTGATTTGGATTGTCGGCTTCGCTATCCAGCCCACATTCCGCACCGCCCCATCCCCATCCCCTCAAAACTGTATGTGCCACGTGTTTGACAAGGCAACGGCCATACATGCAACCTAATTGAGTTTCCCTCGACAGCAAAAAATAAAGTATCTTATGGCTAAAAGAAAAAAAGGCACAGAACAAGCATAATTAAAAAAAGTAAAACGGTTTCATCATCTCACACGGAAGGAGGTTTGGCCGTAAAAAGTATGCACGGGCTAATCGCTGCGCATTAAACTCCCGTTAAATTGCGACAGTGGAAAATGCCTAAAGCGAGTATGCATCAAATGTAGTAGACAATCGCAAGAATCCACTCTCGACTGGCCCTTACCCTTTTCCATTTATTATGACATTTTACTTTTCCTCTTTTCTCATCTCAGTTAAATGTGTTTATACCAGTCATACTCTCAATTTGATCCACTGTACCGAACACTGGAGTTGTGCTGTCGTTAACGCACGCGTAAAATTGAATCGTAAAACGATTTTAAAATCAAAATTCACATAGCCATAAACAAGTAAACTCACCCGAAAGCGACGACATGAAACCCACATTCACAGCCTATGAAACCGAGAAGGGGGAACTCAATCTGAATGCACAGACCAGAGCACCATAATCCATACGCTTATCGGTGTCCATAAAAATCATCCAGTTTTCATCATGCTCTCAGACATGTGGTCTAGAGATTGGTTTTATTATAATACCCTGGAGAAGAGTAGTTGAATGAATACTTCAACTACATATTCACTTCGCCTGCCAATAGCAACAAAAAAACACGGAAAGCTACAGTCGGCTGCAATCGACTGTAGGAGACCCTGTTCTTTATTATGCAGACACACACGCTAAAAACACTCGCTCGCAAAGTGACACGCATTATGTTACACTAAGTGCATGCTCACACAGTTCCCCCTCTTGACAAGTATAGAAAGTTAAATCTTCGGTGTTTATTATCCGATTTGGCCACAATTCACAGCACTGATGAAGGTTACCATAAGATCATGCTAAAAACACAAGTTTGTATCTTTAAAATTGTGGCTGTGGTGGCTTTTCGCGGTTTACGAGGGAAAAGTAGGGAAAGGTATCAAAAATCTAACACAAACTTGATCTGCCTACGCTATAGGGTCATCTAACTGCCAAATATGATGTCTCTAGCTCTTAGAGTTTACGAGATCTAGGACGGACGGACAGACGGACATGGCTAGATCGACTTAGCTCGTCGTCCTGATTAAAAATATATATACTTTTTGGGGTCTGCAACGCCTTCTTCTGAGTTGCACAAACCCTTTTGTACTTTTTTACCTTTTGTACTTTTTTAAAGTACAGAGTCTAAAAATGACGTACAGAGAGCATGCACAACAATAACAACACTCGCGTCGGTTTTCGTTGTTTCCTTTTCTTTGCTGTTGTTTTGTTTTATTTTTTCTTTAGCAATAACTGCTAAAGTTTTATTAATTTCTCTTTATGTAATAAATAAATAATAGGCGAATTCCGTTACTCTCGCTCACGCTCTCATGTGCTGGAGCTCTTGATCGGGTGTTGGTAATGCCGTCGCACAGTGGGAAAACCGCTAAAACTAGGTGGACATTCATTCATGTGTGAAACTTGGGAAAACTTTACTTGGTATTATAATAAGAGATATCCAATGATAGTAAAAATGCATTTTAATAGCAAATTTTTATGTATATACTATCTGAAAAAGGCAATTATTTTAAAGCATTTGATATGAAGACTAAAACCGAGCACAACGAACCCCTGTTTAAAATTGTCATAATGGCCAAAGCAACACAAGCTTATTTGTATATTTTTCACTCTGCTTTTGAAAGTCAAGCTGAACAGTTCGTCTCGCAGATTGGTAATGCCCCACTTGAGAAGCGATCTTTTTGATGTGTGGCTATCGCACAAAATTGATCAAGAAGCATGTGTTAAAAATTTTGTAGAAGAAAAAATAAACGTATTAGGCATAATTGATAAAGAAATGAAATAATATTGCTATTTATTGTTAAAGAATTGTGTTAAATATTTTCAGCTTTTATTTTATTCTTTACTTTTAACTACTCCGTTGCTAGGCCATTCATGGTACCTCTATAAAATCTATATTTTCCGTCGCAACTTTATCATATTTTTCATAACATAAGTTAAATGTCTCCTCTATCTGTGTTCCAAATTTCACGCGTTATGTCAATTTTTACAGAAGTTATTAGCAATGTCCATCTAGTTTTAGCGGTTTTCCCACTGTGCGTAGAGGTGTAGAAACATCGAGTGAAACATCGATGTTATCGATGTTTGCAAAACATCGGAACCATCGATGGTTTGTGGGCCACCATCGATGTTTTTCACGCAGATGCAATAATACTAGCACTGAGGCAACACCTTGAAAAAGAAAATGTTTCAGAAAATGGTGACCCGCTAATATATTGGGAGGTAAGACTTTTAAACTATAACGAGGAAAATGTTAAATATCAATATTTTTTATAGATGAGTACTGACAGTTCCTGGAAATTGCTGGCAACCAAGTACTTGTGCATACAAGCCTCTTCATGCGAAGCAGAAAGAGTATTCAGCAAAGCTGGACAAACTGTATGTGACCGCAGGACGAGGCTCAGTCCAGAAGCTGTTGATAAGCTTTTATTTCTTAACATGAACATGAAGTTCAATAATACTACTGATACTGAAACTACTGATCTTAATTAAAATCTTTTGTTATTGTTTAAACTGCATTTGTTTTTTTTTAGAAACATCGATGTTTCACTCGATGTTTTTTTTTTAAATATCGAAAACATCGATGGACGCACACATCGATGTTTCTGCATCCCTAACTGTGCGTCACTGCATTTGTCGCTTGCCGTTGTGTGAGCTGAGCGCGCTCTGCTCGTGCGGATAACGGTAATAAGGAAACAGACAAGTGACAGTGATGCGCAAGAGCGTGCCAGTGATGAGCAAAATGATGATAGTGAAATATTATTATAGTAATATTAAATATACCCTTAGCTATCATAATGGTCGTATTTTATATGAAATGAATAGGTTGTGCCTACTCCGTTCCGGTCATCTTGTATCAGTCTCTATAATTAAAATCCCCAATGTAAATTCCATGTAAATTATTTGACAGGGATTTACAAACGTAGTAATTAGTTTGAAGTTGATTTTCAGTTGGGCAGTGGGTAGGAGGCAGAGGGCTTATTGTTGAAGTTGGTCTAAAATGGGGATTGTGTTTGCTAAGCGATGATTATATTGGGCTTAATGACTCAGTTCTGTGATCAATGACAAGTCGAGAAACCGTTAACTGACAACGTTAAAAAACTTTGCACAAATAATTTGCACAATTCCTTGACGCTAATACAAAAGCAATAAAATTCCTAGTACACAAAGTCAAATAAATAGGGCGAAGAGCCAAGAAAGTAGGAGATGGGGGGAGGACAGATGAGATGATGGGATGATGAGGCGGAGGCACAGCAGATGGAAGACTGAAAATGTTCAATGCAGAAGTGAAAAGTCAGCCTGGCGGCAAATCGAACTGAAAGTTTCACTTGGCTCAAGCAGCAACCGGGCGAGGAGAGCGGTGTGGGGAGGGAAGGGGGGCTGTATGGCAGCACAAACATGCAAACTGCCATTAAAAGTGACAAAAATTACAACAGCGTTTACAGCAGGGAGCAACAACAACAATTGAAAGAGCGATGAGCACCACACAAAGTTTTATTCGGGTGTGTTAATCAAGCATTGAGAGCAACCACATGACAGCCGGGGTGTGGACTGGGGGGAGGCAACTGTTGAAGTATGACGAAATCAGGGCGTCTGGGCATAAGGGCGCTCACCTGTTGACGCCACGACCCCTCGCCCTCGCCCTCGCCCTCACCATCGTCCTCGTCCTTTGCCCTCTGTCTCAATTGTCGCGACAGGAAATGGCCCAAGGAAACGAGCACAAACTTTCTCTGGACGAATCACACTCAATGAACCGACGAGACGAACTGTTCCCAGTGGAGAATGTGATTAATTTCGGTAACTAAAAAATCTAACAGAACGACTCCATTGTTCTTTAGACATGGCGGCAAAGGTGCCACAATAATGCCCATCTGTGTATGCCACGAGTATTATCTTAGGCTATATTCCAGATATGTAGACACCTACTCTTGCTTGGAAACATATTTCTGTCAGATTAATGATAGGAATAACGATAAGAGTGACCTGCTTGGGTCAGCCCTTCTTGGAGGTGATTATAAAGTATTTTCAATCCACGGTAAACGCTAGTTGATACCGATGAATGGGTCTGTAGACATCTAGAGTACTCCATGATTGAAATATAGAGAAAGCAGAATGAATATTAATATAGAGGCATGCAGATTGAAGTATACAGTGCGTTTCATAATCATAAGACACTTTAGAATTTATTAAAATAAAATTAATAGGATTCTTGCCAAACCGATTGGTAGAGGTTCTCAGAAGTCTAGAAAAATATACTAAATATAAAAAAAAACAATAAAATGTTTCATCTTATTTATGATAATGAAACAAGATTTTTAGATATGTTTAATCACCAAATATAACTTATATTTAAGTGTCTTATGATTATGAAACGCACTGTATATCATGAATTAGAGATCTATAGATTGATTTGTAGTTTGAAATATAGATCGAGAGATCTCTGTGATTGAAATATAGACTAAACTTGTGGATTGAAATATATAGATAAAAGAAAACCAGAAAGCTTCAGTCGGTACACCAAACTGAATCTCGAATATCTCCGGTGTTGATTATCCGTTTGGGCCACAATTCACAGCACAAATAAAGGTTGACATATGCTACTTATATGCTGAATCACACGTTTGTAACTTTAGCATGAATTAGAGATCTGTAGATTGAAATATGGAGAAATCAGATTGAATATAGAGATCTGTAGTTTGAACTATAGATCTAGAGATCTCTATGATTGAGAAAGCAGAATTAAAATATGGATTTATAGATTGAAAATTATAGATATAAAAGCACGAATTAGATTGAAGCATGGAGAAGAAGGGTAGAAGTTGTGAAAATACAAAGGGAGCAATGACCAGCGCCACGTGTCAAATGGAACACCAAGAGATAGCAGCAACTCCAATTGCTTCCCAAGTCGACTATTAAATACACTTTTCATAGTCACACGATTCTATTACACTGTGCAGACGAGTTAGAGTGACATTCAGAGGGACCATGGCAAGTGTAGAAAAGAGGGAAAACTTTTTAGCTGTTGCTGATTTTTGTGCTTGTTCTTTAAGCCCCCGTCCCCCGCCCCTCTGTCTATGGACACACCCCTGTGCTTAGCTGGCGACGCACAACAAAAATAAATAAATAAATCAAAGGCATTTAATTTCATTTGATAGGCAGCGGGCGAGGGGGCGTGGCATATGTGTCGTGGAGTGCGTGACACACGCTGCGTATGCGTAATCGCAATCTGGCGGAAGAGCACACACGCACACACACGCACACACACACACAACAACACACACATTTCGATCAGAAATGGGATGCTGACTGAAACTAAACTATTGGCTAACAAACATAGCGATAAGCCAAATGTCGATGCCTAGACAGTGGGAGGAAGAACAAGAGCAAGACACCAAGTCGAGGATGGAGAAGAGCGGGCAGCAAGGGGGCGTGTCAAGTTCACTTTAACGCCTTTGTCAATTTGCTCAACGTTGCCCTTTGTCCAACTTTGCGACGGGCGAGAAACCATGTCAAGAACACAGTGTGTGTGTGTGCGTGTGTGTGTGTGTGTGTGTGTGTGGCAAGCAGCACGTGCCACATACGGCAAATGTTCATGCCTTACGTTGCTGCCGCCTTGTTGATTTTCGCTATCAGGTGGCAATTTATTTAAACTACGTTTGCATTTGAAATTCTTTGGCCAGCGCCATGAATGAAAAAACAGAGGCAAAAGTTTCCTTTTCGTTTCGTTGCTTCGTTTCGTTGCTGTTTTCCTTCTTCTTCTTTTTATGTGCCACAGTGATTTAAGTGGCCAGAAACACGGCAGAAGAGATTACCCGAAGACGATTCGCAAAATGCGACACAATACTTGCTATAAATTATCACAAAGAGACTGCCAAATTGACCAGAGACTGAAGCAACTAGCCAGAGCCTGCAATAAGAACCTGTTTGAGACAAGTTACTTCTTTAGCCTGTATCTCATCCAGTAGATTGCTAAACAGAGATTAAATGACATTTAATTCATTTTGAAGAAAATGTATAGAATATTTCTGCAAGATATCAGAATGAAGTACTAGTTTCATTTCAGTTTTAACTTTAGTAGTTCAGTGCGTTTCATAGTCATAAGACACTTTAGAATTTATTACAATAAAAAAGTAGGGAAAGCTACAGTCGGACGCAACCGACAGTAGGAGACGCCGTAATTCGATTTGCCCTGGGAGTCGATAACTGCAGTAGCATATATGTACATACACACATACACACTTATACATACAAATATACGCGCAAATACAAACAATAACCAGTACTCATACAGAAATTCATAATCACAATCAAAAATCACGCATACGCCCTAGTGGCCGCGTACACCGTGGCTTCCCCCCTCCCCCAGCCAAATGCCTAATACAGAAAATTGATTGTCCAATATCTCCGGTGTTTATTATCCGATTGGACTGCAAATCGTACCAAACATTCACAGCATCTAAAGCTTTATTCATGCAAAGAAGGAATCCAGTGACTCTAAAACTGTGCATGCTAAGAACATATTTTCAAATTTGAGGGGGAGGGGGATGAGATATCAAATTAAAAACATAAACTTGGCCTACGTTCGTGTAATACTATGGGGTCTGCCACGCCTCCTTCTGCCTGTTACACAGAAATGTCATTTGCACAAACTTAATAGACCCTTTTGTACTTTTTTAAAATACAGGGTCTAATGAATAGGATTCATGCAATACCGATTGGTAGAGGTTCCTAAAAGTCGAGGACAATATACTAAATATAAAAAAAAATGCAAAAAAAATGTTCCATCAAACGGTTCTTGGGTAAAGGATGGGTGTCTTATGATTATGGAACGCACTGTAGTTGTGAGTTTATAAATACTATGTGGGATTTGTGCTATAAATGTAATTTGGTAACTCTACCGATGTTACCTAAGAGTGCAGCCCTGAAATCATCGAGGAGTATCGAGAATAGTTGAAGACGAAGAAGATAGTGAGGCAGACGTTTAAGTTGAGCAGCAGAATAAAAGTTGATTTAAAGTTGTTACTAATTTGAAGTTGCCTTGAGTAATTTGATTTGTTTTTCATTATTATTGTTCAACACATTACATACTATTACATACTATTATTATTTAAATAAATACTGAAGATATTATAAATCTTAGATAAATATATATTTTATATTACAAATTGAATACTACTACAGCAGACATATGCATCGAGTACATATGTATATGTAGGACTAGTCAAAGCAGTTGTTCTGCTCTGCTTTGGAGTTGCGTGTCCTCCCACGCAGGACCTGTGGGCTGTGGCCTACTATGGCCAACTAGCAGCAGCATCAGCAGCAGCAGCTTGTTAATGCCAATTGGAAACTTGTGTGTCACACTTAAACACACACACAGACACACACACACACACACACACATGATATGTTATAGCAAATGCTCCCCCATCATTTGGCAGCAAAGCCAATCTTCAAATGCCATTGACGTGACTTTTTTGCTAGCTGTTTATTTGACAGACTGACTGAGTGACTGACTGACTGACTGACTGACTGACTGACTGACTGACTGACTGACTGACAGCCTGCTTGTATGACATTCGTACTAAATTGAGGCGTCATGCATGTATCAATGTGTGAATGCCTCTTGCCTCCTGCCACCGCTTGAACTTGCTTCATCTTTTGCTACACACACACACACACACACAGACAGACACACACACACCTTTTCTATAGGCTTGACAAATGTCTGGGCCAACTGTGTCGCCAAAAATGTTGCTGCCATTCCTGTTTCCCATTTCTCATTTCCGTTTCCCCCCGTCAGCCCCTCCTCCCTCCTCGTTGTTGCCTCGTAAAAGTGTGGAAAACACGTTTTGTGTTCGCTTCTTCAACATTTTTATATTCTCTTCTGGAACTTTGCTTACGATTTGATTTGCGTTGGGCGCATATGCTGGAGAGTTCTTGTACACATTCCATTTGATAGCACCCTAGCCACCTTCTACCTCCTACCTTCTACCTTCTACACTCCCCTTACAATCGGCCTCCTCTGTATTGTATTTCGTACGTTCTTTGGGTCAGTCTGCTTAAAAATTAAAATTTTATTTGCTACTAATTTTCATTTGGGTTCTTTGCTTTATGACCCACTCGAACTGGACGGAACAGAAGACCCACTAAATAATGCAACTACCCATAAATGCCCTATCAAGAGGTGCTTTTACTTTGTTCTCTTTATATAATGCCACAGAGCGTAAAATATATTTGCCACTTTTAGTTAGTGTTATCATTATTTCGCTTTCCTTACCTGTGACGGACCAACGTATCCTTGTGATTACTTATCAAATTGCACAATGCACTTGAAGTTGAAATTGTATTTTGTTATGATGTGTTTATCATTTATGCATGGAGGCAGTAGTAATTCAACTCATGCCCCCATTGTAAGCAGTTTGTGCTCTTCTATGGGACAGGCTGGATTAGGAGACTTCACAAGGGAAAGCTACAGTCGAATGAAACCGACAGTCGGAGACCGTGTACTTTCCTTTGCAGACATATCGCAAATACACACTCTTGTCTAGTACACAAAGTTGAAGCTCGAATATCTCCGGTGTTCATTATCCGATTGAGCCACAATTCACAGCACAGATAAAGGCTACCATAGGCTCTTTATATGTTGAAGCAGATTGAAATATAGATATACAAATCACTATGATTGAAATAGATCTATAGATCTCTATGATTGAAATATGGAGAAAGAAATATGAAAGAAGTAAATTAGGAGACTTCTTCTTCATAAAGGACATCCAGGTTTTTCTGCTGCCAAATACTAGGCTAGAGAAGACACATCTTAGATTAAGTGTAGTATAGTGTATGACCATTAATGACTCACATGCTGTCATTATATAGTAAGCCATAAACCTAATACTAATCGAAAGTTAGTTTTCACTTTTTACAACACATTTGAATAATTAATATTACTTGTGATTAGTTTTAGATGGCTTGAAGTTGCTCTATGCTCCTAAATTGTGTCATCTGCCAGCTCATTATCCCCGCTCTTCGTGATGGGAGTGAGACTTGGGATTGGGTGGTTGGGTATTTGGGTGCTTGCAATGACGCTGCAGCAGGAGGCATCATTAGCCAACGTCATGCAATGAGTATATTGATGAAGCCATTGGCTAGCCATATATCAAAAAATTGTAGCACGGAACGTGGCACGACGCGCTAATTATTCAACGTCATTGGCATTAATAATGCAACGGGACAATGGGACAATGGGACGTCGGGGCAGGCGAATTGAAAGGAGCTTTAGAGTTAAAGCTTTGAAGCTGTTGTCCTTGTGGCGTAGATTATTTATAAGTATGGCAGGTGAATGGGGCAGATCATTAATACGCGCTGCACACACACACCCACACACCCACACACATACTGACACAGGGTCCTGCCAACGGGTTGTCTGAGGTCGCCTCGTGGTCCCTTTTGCATATTTTAGTGCTTAGCCAGGGTAAAAGTTTCAAGTTCTCGCAAAAACTAAACCGACGACGTCGTCAAGTTGATGGACATGGCCAACGCTAACTGACAGACTCCACCCCTCCCCTCCCCTCCCCCTTCCCACCTCAGAGCTCAGTGCATTCATGCAGCCGTCCGTTGGTCCACTCGTTTGCCCGCTGGCGACCGCTGGGAGTTTAAACGTCGACGCACTTAGCGGCTGCCTTGGCGAGTTGTTAAAAATTTTATTTCTAAAGTGCTGGAAAATTGGCGGGCGCCCACTTGATGTGGCAAACAGAGACAGCCAGTGAGTGATAGAATGAAAGAGAGCGAGAGCAGATAGTATCTGCACAAGCTCAAAGCAGACCTAAATCATTGCGCTGGCCCGCCGAGAATCCGTGCATCCCCTCGGCTATTGCCCCGACCCGACCTAACCTAACCACAAAGAACTTTTCGGGCCAAAAGTCGTTGTTGCAATCAAGTGGCAAGGCAATGTGGCACGGGTGTCCTATGCGGGTTATACCCCCATACCCCCATACAGACGCAGCAGGAGTTGCAACCGAACTGCTGTTGTGAAAGGCGGGAACAAGTTGAGCTGGATGCCAGAGTAATGGGTGCAAACGTCAGAAACAGTTTCGCCTGCACTTCAGTTGGCTGCGCTTGACTTTCCTCCTCGTTTCATATCGCGTCTGATGCTTTCACTTTGCTCACTCTCAGCACGCCGGGCATATCGTTTACTTCCTTTACTACGATTCACCATGGGCAATTGCTTTATAAAATATACTTATTACAAACATTTTTATCACACCAATTGCCAATTGATTTCATCGGACAATTGATAACTTCTAGGGTTGAGCAATAGCCGACTTCCACTAGACTCTCATCCATGTCATCCATGTTGGATGATGCTGAATATTACAATCCCAGACCTACATATATGGATGGCCTTGCTTTCATCGGACAATGTATCGATTGACTATGGGAAAATATTCACAATTAATAACTATTATTTAGCGTTGAGTAAATGAATTGAATAACACCCAAACACATACAAATTGACTTGAAGTTTGTATGCTTAATTCGGCCATCCAAAATGGCTGTGGGCATGTGAATGCCATCTTCCATTTTCAATGATGCAGGGGGCAGTCAAAGCAACCTATTAAGAAAAATCTCGGAAAGCTACAGTCGGCTTCAACCGACAGTAGGAGACCCTGTACTTTCCTTCGCACACACACTCGCGCTAACAAACACTCACACATGCAGACATCCCTTCAATCACATAGTCGCATATACACGCATACACGCCTATACACTTAAGTATGTGTATCATCAGCCTGTGCGAGTGTACACAGGCACGAGTCGAAAACCGGTTTGGCTACGACTAAATCTGTGTATGCGAGAGCGCAGCTGACTTACGCTAGCTCATATGCTTGCCCCCCTTGCCTATTAGAGAATAGTACGAAAACTTGAATCTCGAATATCTCCGGTGTTTATTATCCGATTGAGCCTCAATTCACAGCACTGATTATGGTCGTTTTTCGCGGTTTTTGGAGGAGAGGGGAGAGGTATCAAAATTCTAACAAAAAACTGGGAAAGCTACAGTCGGCTTCAACCGACAGTAGGAGACCCTGTACTTTCCTTCGCACACACTCGCGCTAACAAACACTCACACATGCAGACATCCCTTCAATCACATAGTCGCATATACACGCATACACGCCTATACACTTAAGTATGTGTATCCTCAGCCTGTGCGAGTGTACACAGGCACGAGTCGAAAACCGGTTTGGCTACGACTAAATCTGTGTATGCGAGAGCGCAGCTGACTTACGCTAGCTCATATGCTTGCCCCCCTTGCCTATTAGAGAATAGTACGAAAACTTGAATCTCGAATATCTCCGGTGTTTATTATCCGATTGAGCCTCAATTCACAGCACTGATTATGGTCGTTTTTCGCGGTTTTTGGAGGAGAGGGGAGAGGTATCAAAATTCTAACAAAAAACTGGGAAAGCTACAGTCGGCTTCAACCGACAGTAGGAGACCCTGTACTTTCCTTCGCACACACTCGCGCTAACAAACACTCACACATGCAGACATCCCTTCAATCACATAGTCGCATATACACGCATACACGCCTATACACTTAAGTATGTGTATCATCAGCCTGTGCGAGTGTACACAGGCACGAGTCGAAAACCGGTTGGACTACGACTAAATCTGTGTATGCGAGAGCGCAGCTGACTTACGCTAACTCATATGCTTGCCCCCTTGCCTATTAGAGAATAGTACGGAAACTTGAATCTCGAATATCTCCGGTGTTTATTATCCGATTGAGCCTCAATTCACAGCACTGATTAAGGTTACCATTAGATGATTGTGGTCGTTTTTCGCGGCTTTTGGGGGAGGGGGGGGAGGTATCAAAAGTCTAACAAAAAACTCGGAAAGCTACAGTCGGATGTAACCGATAGTAGGAGACCCTGTACTTTCCTTCGCACACACACACGCTAACAAACACTCACACATGCACAGATATCGTAAAGTCGCACGCAACAAAACATACGCTCGTGCTGCTACCCCTTACCTAGTACAGGGAATTGAATCTTGAATATCTCCGGTGTTTATTATCCGATTGAGCCACAATTCACAGCACAGATAAAGATTATGATAAGATTATTGTATGCCAAAGCACAAGTTTTTTTTAAATTGTAGGTGTGGTCGTTTTTCGCGGTTTTTTAGGGAGGGGGGGAGGTATCAAAAGTCTAACAAAAACATGGCTATATCGACTCAGCTCGTCGTCCCGATCAGGAATATATATACTTTATGGGGTCTGCCACGCCTCCTTCTGCCTGTTACATACATTTCGGACTTGCACAATCTTAATAGACCCCTTTGTACTTCTTTAAGTACAGGGTCTAAACATGAGCGTTCGATAACTGTTGCGGCAGACTGTTAGTTTCCCTGTGGAGTGACATTGAATAAGTAAATAAATGTGCCATCACGGCAGGGCAATCGGCATGTGAGTGTAGCCGAAGCAGTTTGGCATTTACTTTTGGCAATTCTGGTATTACTTTCACTATTACTTTTCACTTTAACCGGCAGTCGAGCAGTTGAGCAGTTTTAGTGGAAGCCGAGCAGTTTTGAGTGCTGGTACTACATATTCATTTATCATTGATAAGAAACATAATCAAGGAAATGAATGAATGGCTGACTGAACAAATGAATGAATGAGCCAGAGCCAGAGCCAGAGCTAAAGTGAAAGCTAAATACATATACTATACTACATACTATACAGATGTATGTACATAGTCATAACTGTGCATCGAGCTGAGGCTGGGTCGTGCGCCATGTGGCAACTGCGTTTCCCCAAGCTCCTACTCTACTCGTACTCACATCATTCATCGCACAGCTCACATCAGTGGCGCCATTTTCTGCGGGCATTCGCTTTGTTTCCGCTTCCGTTTGCCTGTTTTGCTGTTTGTGTTTTGTTGCCTTGCCCTCGCATCGGATCTTGGTCAGCATTTGAAACGTTAACATTGATCTTTAGCCATATGCATGCCACTTGCAGCTGCTCCACAATTAATTACTGCCCACGTGCCACGCCCACTTGTCGCTGACAATTATGCAACGCCCCCCACGGTGCATACAAAATTAATGGGCACGCGATATGCGAATGGGTTCGAGGGCATTGGATTTCGGCAAAGGGATATTAGTTGGCTTTCGGCTTAGAGCAGTGAGGGGTGTGTAGGGTGTAGGGTGTAGGGTGTAGGGGGAGGGGCTGAGTCTCTCATGTGCATGGTTAAAAGTCAATTAGTCTAATTACCCGAAATTGCAATGAATGTCAATTTTAATGGGGCCAGCGCACATGGACAGCAGCAGCATCAAGCAATTGCACCTCCCCTCTCCCCCGCCCACTCAATTAGCTGGATGCCTCCCAATGGGTTACTAAAAGCTTAAGGGAAAAAAGGAATCTAAAAACTCAAAGCCAAAAAGCTTTGCTCGAGACAACTTTTCATCATTCAACATTAACAGCAGCAACAACAACAACAACAACAACAGATACGAGTACAACAGTAAAAACTCGGAAAGCTACAGTCGGACTCAACCGACAGTAGGAGACCTGGTACTTCGATTGCGTACATACAATTATTCGCTCAAATACAAACAATAACCAATAACATACATTCATACTCACAATCAAAAATCACGCATACGCCCTAGTGGCCGTGTATACTGTGGCTTCCCCCTCCCCCACCCAAATGGCCACTACAGAAAATTGTTTGTCCAATATCTCTAGTGTTTATTATCCGATTGGGCTGCAAATCGCACAAAACATGCAGAGCATCTAAAGCTTTAATCATGCTAAGAAGAAAGACAGTGACTCTAAAACTGTACACGCTGGGAATATTTTTGCAAATTTGAGGGGGAAGCGGATGACTTTTCAAACATTTGACATAAGCTTGAGCTGCCTATGTGATACACGAGCCTACCAAAAAAAAATGTTAAGTTTTTAGCTCTTAGAGTTTCCGAGATCTAGGTGTTCATACAGGCAGACAGACGGACAGACAGACAGGGCTATATCGACTCAGCTCGTCCTGCTGATCAAGAATATATACACTTTATGGGGTCTACCATGCTTCCTTCTGCCTGCTACACACAGATGTCAATTGTACAAACTTAATAGACCCTTTTGTACTTTTTTAAAGTACAGGGTCTAAAAAGGACACTCGTAAAATTTGCACCTCACTTTGCTAATGTGGCAGCTTAGCTGAGGGAGGGGCAACAGCATTTTGTTTGGGTATAAACAGAAATTCAACAAACTAACACACTAACAAAGCAAATGCCATTAAAAAGGTCAAAGGTCGACACTAGTGAAGAGATCAACAAAGTGCTTCAGCTCAGCACTCTCAGCGCAGTACAGGGGTATGCCAAAAGGGGGGCCCGAGGGGGTTTAGAGGGTGCCGAGGGCCACTAACCGAAATTATGTGCCAATTAATTAAGTTAATTTTTGAAGTTTTATGCAAAGATTTGCAAAAGTTTTTTGCTGTGCCCCAAAAAGAACAAAAAAAAACTTTTCTACAGCATAATCAGCGCCAGCTCTACACTGAGCAAAAAAGAGTTCAATTAAAACCGTTTGGGCCTGAGTTTTTGTTGCAAATGGGTTTCAATAAAAGGAGTTGAAAAGAAATAAAGTATAATTCTTTTGTTTCAAAACTTTATACGTTTCTCATCCTTAATTTCAAGATTTGGTTTTTCCAAATAAACATATGATTGCAATTATTGTTTAAATGTTTTTAATCATTTTAAAATTATTTATAAATATTTTGCCAACACTTACTTCACACAAAATAAATCAATTCCCAGAAACCATTATATATAAAATCGTTTGTCCTGACCGACTGACTGACTGACCACAAAAATAGAAGCTTAAGTAGCTTATGGTTACCTTCATGTATGCTGTAATTACTTTTTAACTTTATAGATTTTGAGTAGTTTAATTAAGTGGGAATAAGGTCTAGAAAAACAATAAAATTTAATAATGCTTAAACAGCTTTTGAATATTTCAATTACATCGTTGTAAATGTAAATCAAATATTTGTTGATGCTTGCGAATTTTAAGTTATGCGCAGACAAACAATGTCATTTTTTTCTTTACGTGTAGTATATTGAAGAGGTCGATGCTGGGTGCGGGTGTGTGTGTGTGTGTGTGGTGTTGTGGCTGCCACTGTGTGGGCTGTGGACTGTGGACTGTGCGTGTTGCGGCTCTCTGCATTGAGTTCATAAAGAGGCCACATTTATGCAGGCAACGCTCCAGCGGATTCTGGAATCGAGTTACTCGTACCCCAAACTGAACTGCAGCTGCAGCTGCAACTGACTGCAGCTGTTGCACCAGCAATCGATATGTTTGTCTGTGGCCTCAGTTCAGGGCTAGGCCAGAGGCATGTGGCATGTGGCATGGGGCAAGCAGCAACTGGAGTTCGAACTGAGGGCTAAACAATGCATAAATTACGTACTGTAATTCAATTAAAAGCAATTTGTGTACATGCACTACCAATATAACCAGCAGAGCCCACACACACACACACACACACACACACACACAGAGAGAGAGCTGGCAGCAGCAGACCCCCAAAAACAGGAACAACTCATCCTGGCAATTCTGCACTTTTGGACTTTTTACACTCGTGTTTTTCTACTTTTGTTGTTGTTGTTGTTGCTGTTGTTGTTTTTCCTTTGGCAAATTGTTGACATGCTACAACGGCATCAAGAATGAGCTCTATTGAGCTAATAATAGCCAGCAAAAATATCACCAGCATCAACAACACCATTGACTTTATGGCGTGTTATTCATTTCACAGAAAATTCACGAATTTTCGCAACAAAAAAACTCGCAAAGCTACAGTCGGATGCAACCGACAGTAGGAGACCCTGTACCTAACATCTTAATATAATTTAATTTAAACAAGGCACATTAAATTATATTAATATGTTAAGTACAGGGTCTCCTACTGTCGGTTGCAATATTTATTAATTTAAATTTAAATTTATTTATTTAAATAAGGCAGATATTAAAAAACACAAAAAAAATAAAATAAAAATGTAAAAAAAAGCAAAAATATAAATTAAAAATCATTTTTGTACGTCCGTCCGACCGCGGAATCGAACCCGCAACCATTCGACTTCAAGACCAAAGCTCTGCGCAGTAGACTACAGAATCGTAAGGCGAACGTATTAAAGCAAATTATGCGTCACTACTTTCCTTCATAACTTCTTTGTTTATGTTCCGAATTAGCTTAAAATCGCACCAATCATTCTAAGCATTATAAGCTTTGTTTATACAAAATCATAAGTCAGTGACTTTAAAACTGTGAATGCTATACGCGTTTAAAAAATATTTTTGCAAATTTGAGGGGGAGGGGGAGGAGATATTGGTTATCAGACACACACTTCACCTGGCTATGGAATGAACCTAACCAAAAAAGAATTGAGTCTCTAGCTCCTATAGTTGGCGAGATCTAGGACAGGCTATATCGACTCAGCTCGTCGTCCTGATCAAGAATATATATATACTGTGTGAGGTCTACCATGCTTCCTTCTGCTTGTTACACACAAATGTCAATTGCACAATCCTAATAGACCCTTTTGTACTTTTTTAAAGTACAGGGTCTAATGAAACAATATGGCCAGGAAATTATACAATGAAGCAGTTTTAAAGCTTCTGGATTCTCAATTAGATCAAAATTGTTTACATATTGTGATTGAATAGACTTTCAGTTAATTTTATAATTTATTTAAATGTAAATATCAATATTCAGTATTTTAAATTAATTTTATATCTTATTTGTTATTTATTTTTTAGCTTAAATGAATATAGTGAAAAACTGTAGGACTATGCCTAATAACATGATAATTTCAAGAACAATACCTGCTTCCTTTTTTTATGCTTCTGGATTCTCAATTAGATCGAAATTGTTTACATATTGTGATTGAATAAACTTTCAGTTAATTTTATAATTTATTATTTAAATGTAAATATCAATATTCACTATTTTAAATTAATTTTATATCTTATTTGTTATTTATTTTTTATTTTATTTTTAGCTTAAATTAATATAGTGGAAAACTGTAGAACTATGCCCAATAACATGATAATTTCAAGAACAATACCTGCTTCCTTTTTGTTCACAGTGTACTTTTGTTTTTTGCTGCATCGAGTGTTAACACTGATTTGATTTCAAATCTCATCTCTCTCCCTTGCAGATCCATCAAGCTGTTTGACAGGTGGCGAAAGGACAATGTCAATTAAAGTTTAATACACTAATGTCGTGTCGTCGTGTACAGCTAATTAAATTGAATGAAAAATCGTATTGAATCGAATCAGATATGCAGTAATCAAATGATTAAAGTGTGTGCTCCAGTTTCTTATTAAGTTGGCATGAATTTGTTGTGCCTCTTGTTGTTATGCACGTTGCTCTAATTTTGTTTTTGCTCAGTTTGGCGTCAATAGGTTCGTTTGTCAATCTGATAATCAAGGCACAGCCAGACAGATAGATGGACAGACAGACCGACAGACCGACACAGATACAAATACAGACGCAGAGATATAGTATGTAAGCACGCAGCATAGAGGCAGGCACAGGCTCGTCAACTCGTCAGTGACTGAGTCAGTGGGTCCTGTGTCCTGCCACACAACAACAATGATGCTGATGCTGATGCTGATGCTGATGCCCCTGCCACCGATGCCCGGCAGCGCAACGCAGTCAAGTGCGCCTATTCGTAGTATATGGCGAGTCATGTACAACGCATCATCATTTATCAACGCGCGGCAACAATTCGCAGTCTGACAAGCCAGCAGTGGGGCAGCATTAACAGCAGCCCCACGACATTTCAGATTTCCCAAAAAACAAGCACAATAGTGACCTACACCTGGAGAAATAATATAACTAATAATAAGAAAAATAAAAAACATATATTTAAAAATTACAAACAATAACCAATACTCATACTCATACAGAAATTCAAACTCACAATCAAAAATCACGCATACGCCCTAGTGGCCGCGTACACTGTGGCTTCCCCCCTCCCCCAGCCACATGCCCACTACAGAAAATTGTTTGTCCAATATCTCCAGTGTTTATTATCCGATTGGGCTGCAAATCGCAACAAACATTCAAAGCATCTAAAGCTCCAATGCCTCTAAAACTGTACATGCTAAGAGAATTTTGGCAAATTTGAGGGGGAGGGGGATGAGATATCAAATTAAAAACATAAACCTGGCCTGCCTATGTAATACACGAACCAAACAAAAAAAAGAATTTAAACTCTAGCTCTTATAGTTACCGAGATCTCGGTATTCAGACGGACAAACAGACGGACATGGCTATATCGACTCAGCTCGTCATCCTGATCAAGATTATATATACTTTGTGTGGTCTGCCAAACCTCCTTCTGCTTGTTACATACATTTCTGAGTTGCATAAACTTAATAGACCCTTTTGTACTTTTTTAAAGTACAGGGTCTAAAAAGTCTATATACTCGTATATAAAATTCTTTGTCCTGGCTGACTGACTGACTGATAAACATAGTACAGCATAAACGGTAAGATATAGCTACACAATTTCTCCACGAGATTGCATCCTATGGGCGCTAGATCTCCTTTAAGGTCGCAAATAAACTACTATCGGTTACTATCGATATACCCCCACATTTCTATGGCCTCGTGCAAGGGTGTTATGAAGGACCAAGGGCATGCACGTCTATTTATAAATATATATATGTTCTAATTCTAAACATTGATAAAATATATAATACTAAATCAAATTGTGAACAAAATAAATAAATTTTCATTGGAAAACAGTCAAACGTTATAATTCGCAGATGCCTTGGAATTATATGCCCTATAATATTTTAGCCCAATATTCTAACCTATGTACCTAAACCCAAGCACAAAGAAATATTTGCTGGTAATAAAGTACTTTTATTTTAAGAAACTACTGGAAAGTTCTTTCTCTGCATTTTTAGACCCTCTACTTTAAAAAAGTACAAAAGGGTCTATTAAGTTTTGGCAAACGACATTTGTGTGTAACAGGCAGAAGGAGGCGTGGCAGACCCCATAAAGTATATAGATTCTTGATCAGCATGACGAGCTGAGTCGATCTAGCCATGTCCGTCTGACCGTCTGTCTGTATGAACACCGAGATCTCCGAAACTATAAGAGCTAGAGACGTAATTTTTTTTTTTTTGTTCGTGTATTACATAGGCAGGCCAAGTTTATGTTCTTAACTTGATTAATTTAATTAATATGATTTTATTGTGTCGATTCCTTTAGTTTGATTTTTTTTATTTATTTGTTTTTTTTAGTGTAAGATTGTAAGCTGCTGCCGCAGTACCGCAATCCTTAATCCGCCGACCCCTGAAGCCGAACCAATACCGTCGCCATTTTCTTTTGCTGGTTTTTCGGCAGCAGCGACGTCAACGTCGACGTCGACGGCGCTGGCAATGGCAATGGCGGCGGCTTATCGTTAGTTGGTGCTGTCATGTAACGGTTAAATCTGCATGAAAAATTAATGCTGTGTATGGAGCGTGCATGAGGGTGGGGAAAGGAGAAAAGGAGGGTGGTGATTGGGTGTGCCTAGGGCTATTGAAATTAGTATTGCCCTGTGGCTGGACGCACGTTGCCCAGTTGCAAGCAGCGCAAGTGTGGTTTTTTTTTGGTTTTATTTATTTTTTATTTCTTTTATTCACGTTTGTTGTATTCTAATACATAAATTTTTGTTTAGCCCGTCGCAAGGCATGGGAGTGTGAATGTTCTTTCGGTGTTGTCGGTGTTGTAGGTGTTGTCGGTGTTATTGGTTAGGTTTAACATGGTGTTCTGCAAGTGGGTCAGCTAGGTCAAATTTGCATCCTTCATTGGTCATCGTCTTTTCTTGCAACAATTTATGACTTGCTATAGTAGAGAGAGAGAGCATATTAATGTGGAATTGCAAAAGGGTTTTTACACTGAGAAAAAGAGGCAGACGGTGTCAAAAATAGAGTTACTTGCATACATTTAAGAAATCAGTGCTTAAACTAAGCACCAGACAAACTAGTTATTGTATTAAAACAATTATAACATGTAAAAATAAGTTTAAAATATTCTTAAGAAAACGTATAGCAATCTTATTTCTAGCGTAGATTTCTTTAAATCTCATTTAGGTTGTTGAAATCTGGAAATTCGCATGAAGTGTTTCTGAAAATGTAATATAAAATAAATGATCTTATTTAAGCACAAATTCTCAAAATGTAATCTTGACATATTATTATTGAGTGTAATAAGTTAAAAACTGAATTTAATATACATTGTTTAGAGACTATTTAAGCCATTGACAAGTACTTTTCAAATTCCTCGGAATTCTTTATTATTAAGTGTATATACATAGTATATACAGTAAAAACTCTTTAGCGGACACCCCTTCAATCAGGGCACCAGTGACTGACTTTAATGAACACTTTTCACTCCTCTTTGGGGAAGACTCCCCTTGAGCAGACGATAGTGGGTGTCCGCTGTAGAGAGTTTTCACTGTATATATTCAGTATATATATTTTTCTCCTATCTAGTATGTATACTTACCGATTGCATACATATATACATAGTATATACAGTAAGAACTCTTTAGCGGACACCCCTTCAATCCGCTTTGGGGAAGACTCCCCTTGAGCGGACGATAGTGGGTGTCCGCTGTAGAGAGTTTTCACTGTATATATTCATTATATATATTTTTCTCCTATCTAGTATGTATACTTACCGATTGCATACAGTAAAAACTCTTTAGCGAACACCCCTTCAATCCGCTTTGGGGAAGACTCCCCTTGAGCGGACGATAGTGGGTGTCCGCTGTAGAGAGTTTTCACTGTATATATTCAGTATATATATTTTTCTCCTATCTAGTATGTATACTTACCGATTGCATACAGTAAAAACTCTTTAGCGAACACCCCTTCAATCCGCTTTGGGGAAGACTCCCCTTGAGCGGACGATAGTGGGTGTCCGCTGTAGAGAGTTTTCACTGTATATATTCAGTATATATATTTTTCTCCTATCTAGTATGTATACTTACCGATTGCATACAGTAAAAACTCTTTAGCGGACACCCCTTCAATCCGCTTTGGGGAAGACTCCCCTTGAGCGGACGATAGTGGGTGTCCGCTGTAGAGAGTTTTCACTGTATATATTCAGTATATATATTTTTCTCAGTTCCACTCCTATATAGACACTTACCGATTGTAGCGCCAGGATTGCTCATAGCTCTTCTGCTGCAGCTGCTGATGCAAATTCTTCTGCTGCACATGCTGGTAGTAGCTCGGTGCGTTCTTCTCTTTGGCACTCACTGAGGTGTCACTGCAGCTCTTCGCTGGAGACGGTTTATTGCCATGCTGCTGCTTTTGCTGCTGCTGTTGCTGCTGCTGCTGCTGCTGCTGCTTTGGCTGCAACATATTGCTAGCCTGGACAGGCGGCTTATGCTTGGTCACCGAGTGTATTGTGTCCATTGGCATCGCTTTGGACTGCATGGATTGAGCAGTGTATGTGGAGCTATGCGCATGCTTTAGAGCTGTTGCTGCAGCCATTGACGGCTTCGGCTTGGAATGCTTCTGCTGCTGCTGCAACTGTGTCAGATGCGGCAGGTTGTACTGTGCCTGTACCTGTTGTCTTAGCCGTTGTTGTTGCTGCTGTTGTTGCTGCTGCTGTTGCTGATGTTGCTGTTGTTGCTGGTGATGCTGATGATGTTGATGCTGTTGATAGTGCTGCTGCTTTTTCGGTTGCTGCTGTTGCTGTTGCGGCTGCTGCTGCTGCTGTTGCGGCTGTTGCTGTTGTGGCTGTTGCTTCTGTTGCGGCTGTGGGCGTCCGCGTAGCTGCTGTCGACGTTGTTGCTCATTTTTGAGCTGTTCCGGGGTCTTGAGATAGACTTGATGCTTGGTCATCCCCAGTAAAGTGTCGCCGTTTGGCATTAGGGGGCGCTGTGTGTACGTTGGCTCCTGCACGTGCTTCTGCAACATCTCCGCCTGCTTCTTCTGCTGCTGATCCTTGGCAGCACGCCGCTGGGCAGACACTTGATTGGCACTGGCCGCTAGCAGATGATTGGTACCCTTTTGGGAACGTGGCTGATCGGGCACCGCATTGGGATCGGGCTTACGTGGCGCCTCATTGCTGCGACGCTCCGGCTGCAGACGCTCCAGCAAGCGAGGATTCTCGGCCGCCTTGGCCTTGTTGTAGTTGAAGTAGTTGTTGTCCTGTGGCAGATGTGGCATGTGACTGGTGCGAGATTGCTGATTGTGTGCGGCTGTTGGCGGTGGCGGCGGCGGCGGCATATGTTCAGTCGAGTTGGAGTACTTTGCTTTACCCGCGACGCGATTGAGTTGGGGGTTCGATTGCGGCTGACTGTATGGTGGCTCCGGGATTATACGCGTATCGTTCCGCTGAGCATAGGCATCTGTGATTCTCACTGGATTGGGCTGCTGATGCTGCTGTTGCGGCGGTCGTCTGTTGGGCGCCACCTGCTTCAGCGGCTCCAGCGGCCCCTCATCACCTGCCCCATGTTGCTGCTTCATCTTCAACGAGACAACATTTGTTGTGGAAGTCGAATTCGAATTGGAGTTGGACTTGGAGTTGGAGTTGGACTGTAGCTGCTTTTTGAGCTGACGTTCTCGCTCTCGTTTCAGCTTATGCTCCAAATTATTCTGCACATGCCGTGAGCATTCTCGCCTCAGATCGATCTCATGTTGCCGCTCCTTCTGCTGTTTCCGCTGCCGCTGCATTTCGTCCGATGGCTTCGCTTTCAATGATTCCACATCGGATGGTCGCTTCGTGGCGCTTACTCGTTTCGCTGAGGCTCGCTCCACTGGCGTCTCCTCCTGGCCGCCTCCTTGCTGACCAATATGGGTCTCGGATCGAGACAGTGAGTTCATGCTACGCTGCCTGTAGTTCGTGTGGAGCACATTGCGAAAGCTGAGGCAGGGCTGCTGCTGGGGCAGATGCTTACTGCTGCCGCTGAGCTGAGAGTTACGACTGCTGCCGCCGTGTCCCTTGCGACGCATAAAGGCGTATCCTGTGACGGGTCCATCGGCAAATTTAATATCCTTAAGGTGGCCCGAGCGATCGCCAAATAATTGAAAACCTGTCTTCTCCTCTATGATTGTACTATCCCGATCAGATGCATGCCGTGAGTGATGATGCTGGTGATGGGGACGATACAGCATCTTCAAGCGACTCTTCCGCAACACCAGAGGCGTCGGTTCAACCGGTTTTGGACGGTTTACGGCCAACCGTTCCTTCAGCGTCTTATCGATGACCATCAGGGTGCCATTCGATTCCGATGAAAACTCACGTTTCTGATGTTTGCTCAGTGCTGCGGCAGTTTCCATCTTCGACTTTTCCATGGCGTTTAAATGATGCTTATGACTAGGCGTATTTGCCGCCAATCTGGACATCTGCGATGGCCTTACCATCATATGCTTTCCCCGGGATTCTTGTGTCTTGAGGCTGTGTTTGTCAAATGTAATACGGCTAATGTCTCTACTAATGTAGACATTTGATTTTCTATCTCCCGGGAAGGCGATTAACTTTAGGCGACTATGCCGGGGGAAACGTCCTACTGCCACTGGGGAACGGTGTCGGTTCACCTGTTTCATCACAGTCTTGAGCAGATCATTGTCATTGGCGAAGGCAGCTTCGTCCACCATCTCCTTATGATGGCGCAGAAAGCGCATCTGAGAGCTTCGATTCCTTTGAGCCAAGAATGCTCGCACTGGTCCCTGATTCTCCTCGCGCACCTTCACCACTTGAGCGACTGTTGGCAATAGTAGTGTGAGAATATAAGAATGTTGTAATAATAATAGCATAAAGTGATAGTAAAAAGAAGGTTAAGCTAACTAGTTTATCGATAGTACAGCGAGACTAAACGATAGTAGGTTGAGAGTTAAGTAATAGCTAATAATGTTAGTAAGACAAAGAATTTAATAAGCAATACTAGTATGATACGATAGTATGTCGATATTATAACGATAGTCAGTCATGCTGTACTGACAGGCTGAAGACGCTATGTAGCCGACAGTGTGGTAATAGGGAGAAGACGATAAGAGCACAGCTCCCACAATTCGGCACACACTGACTTCCAACTGTGCATGAATAAAGCTTTTAATGCTTATAATGTTTGTTGCGACTTGCAGCCCAATTGGTTAATAAACACCGGAGATATTAGATAATCAATACTCTATACTAGGCATAGCCGCGGTGTATACTGTATCAGAGAGAAAGCAAGTTCTCCTGCTGTCGGTTGCGTCCGACTGCAGCTTTCCTTTTTTTTATAAATATTAATATAGTACATCGATTGCATATAACATACCTGGGTCATAGGGTAACAAATTGCTGCGCTTGTATGTCCTGATAGTTGAATTGTATATTTGATTCACTTGACTTAGCAGACCGAGACTCTTGCGACCATGGAGTCGTAATATCCGTTGTGCCTTCATACTGAAGCCGAATCTCGATGGGTTCTTCTTGAACGTAGTCTCTCGTATTGGCAGAACCGATTGAACCTTTTATAACCAATGGCATTCGATGTCCACCTTTGGTACGCGCGACTATTACAATTTTAGTCACTAAATTTTGGCTGGGCCCGAAAATACTATGCAATAAATACTATTTTAAGACGGCAATGCAATTTCGGGAGATGATTTTTACTTCTGGCAATTTAAAAACTGTTTAAAAAGAACTTTTTTGTAAATTTCGGAATATTATGAAATTTTTCTGTAATTATTTTAAGTACAACAATATAACAAAAGTGAAGTGAAAACTAAACAGTTGACTAAAAATACACAAATGAAAATTTGTTATGCTCTGTCGGCATATCGATTCCCATATCCATAGCCTGCTTAGATCAGTAATTTCGCATTTTTTCCCCTTTATACCAATTTGCAGTATTTCTAACGAATTTTTTAGAAAAGTACACGAAACGAATCATGGAGCTTTCCGTCAAACATACGTTCGAGTTTGTCGATATACGAGAGTGATAAGGGCTGCAAAAACATCGATGTCAACATCGTGGTAATCGATGTTTCAATCATTTCCGATGTATCGATGTTTTTTTTCAACATCGCTGCATCGAATCATTGCATTACAGCACGGGTAAGGACATTTTAATAAAAAAGTTTATTTTGTTAAATTATATCAATTCTTTTTACAGTTTCATCTGGTTGGCGGTTACTAAAATGGAAAAGTTTTTAAATGTATCAAGTAAGTAAGAGTCAAAACGGTTTTAGCGTAATATCTTTCAAATTTTATTGCGTTTTATTAGCAAAATCTTCACCGAAGCCAAAAGCTCTCAATGTGTTTTTAGACCCTGTACTTTAAAAAAGTACAAAAGGGTCTATTAAGATTGTGCAAGCCCGAAATGTATGTAACAGGCAGAAGGAGGCGTGGCAGACCCCATAAAGTATATATATTCTTGATCAGGACGACGAGCTGAGTCGATCTAGCCATGTCCGTCTGTCTGTCTGTCTGCCCGTCTGTCCGTCTGTCCGTCTGTCCGTCTGTATGAACACCTAGATCTCGGAAACTGTAAGAGCTAGAGACATCATATTCGGCTGTTAGATGCCCCTATAGTGCAAGCAGATCAAGTTTGTTTTAGATTTTTGATACCTGCCCCCCTCCCCCAAAAACCGCGAAAAGCTGCCACACCCACAATTTTAAAGATACAAACTTATGTTTTGGCATACGATAATCTAATGATAATCTCTATCTGTGCTGTAAATTGTGGCTCAATCGGATAATAAACACCGGAGATATTCAAGATTCAATTCCCAGTACTAGGTAAGGGGGGAGCAGCGCGAGCGTATATGTGGTTGCATGCGACTTTGCGCTATGTGTGCTTGTGTTAGCGTGTGTGTGTGCAAAGGAAAGTACAGGGTCTCCTACTGTCGGTTGCATCCGACTGTAGCTTTCCGAGTTTTTAGACCCTGTACTTTAAAAAAGTACAAAAGGGTCTATTAAGATTGTGCAAGCCCGAAATGTATGTAACAGGCAGAAGGAGGCGTGGCAGACCCCATAAAGTATATATATTCTTGATCAGGACGACGAGCTGAGTCGATCTAGCCATGTCCGTCTGTCTGTCTGTCTGTCCGTCTGTCCGTCTGTATGAACACCTAGATCTCGGAAACTGTAAGAGCTAGAGACATCATATTTGGCAGTTAGATGCCCCTATAGTGCAAGCAGATCAAGTTTGTTTTAGATTTTTGATACCTCCCCCCCCTAAACCCCCAAAAACCGCGAAAAACTGCCACGCCCACAATTTTAAAGATACAAACTTGTGTTTTGGCATACGAAATTCTTATGATAATCTTTATCTGTACTGTAAATTGTGGCTCAATCGGATAATAAACACCGGAGATATTCAAGATTCAATTCCCAGTACTGGGTAAGGGGGGAGCAGCGCGAGCGTATATGTGGTTGCATGCGACTTTGAATAGTTCGATATTTTTAAACATCGAAGCTTAAAGCATCGATATTTCGATAAAAATGGGTATACTCTATCGGAAAAATGTGATTTCGATAGCGATAGCTGGTTTTGATATCGCAACTTAATTGAATTGAATAGCAGTTGCTTTCTAACCTTCCTCTTTCCTCTTATTCTTTTATGTATGTATTTTTCATACACACACACACACACAATGTACCGTCGATAGATTTTGATAGCACCAGTGATTGCTTCCTAACTCTAATTGATCTGGCTTTCTGCTGTCTCACTTTGAAGATGAACCAAAAGAGAGATGAACAGGAGGCGAAGGACAAGCGAAACTCGTGCAATTTTCATTGCCATAAATAAATAAAAATCAAATGAAATTAATTCCAAGCCCGCTGTCGACTGGCAACCTCCCCAACCTCCCCACCACCACTTCCCTTTTGCATCAGTAAATGCCCGACAGAGCGCAGCGAAGCAGCAACTGAGAGATACACACATAAAAGGCTATAAAATTAAATCAAATCAAATGAAATGCGCATATGTATGCCGTTTTATGAGATGCGCCGACTACCAAAAGGGGGAGGGGGAGGAGCAGGACTGCGGTACTCGCAAACGGAAAGACAACTCAACCGGAGTCCGACTCCGACTTCAACTCTGACTCCGACTCAAGCACAAACCGAACGCCAAAGCAACAACCAAAAGGATTAAAGGAAACCACACAAAAGAGCGCCAAGTTGGCAGCGAACGTGCAACCTGCCACAGCTCTGGTCACCCTGGCAACCTGCCCCCCGTCGCCCATCTGCCCATCAGCCGCCCTCTGCGAAGAGTAGCTTCAATTTTTGTGTGCGTTGCTGCTTGGTGCGTTTGGGGTAATAAAATAAATCCACCGCAAAGCCGCTGCGGCTAGATTGCTCGGTTGACCCGAAACTCTGCTCTGTGGCAGCTCGAGCAAAGCACAAAATAGAAGCCAAAAAGAACCAAAGAACACCCCAGACAACAAAAGCATACACAGGGTATGCTTAGTTTGTGTGAATACAATAGGCAGTTTCACAACAATTAATTGTGCATTTTGACATCAATTTCAATGAAATGAAAGTTTGTTTGGTTTTTTTTACTTTTCAATGTAGTCCTACTAGAACTTATAGTCTTTCTAAGCCCGTTTGACACCGTTTACAAGCTACTACAAGCTTAATATAAACCACATGCATACTTCAAAATGCTTCTAAACTATGCACAAAATTTCATTGCAATCGGTTAATAAAAACAAAAGTTATGCAAGAGATAACTACAGAAATAAAACCGTTGTCTTGCTGGCGCCATCTAGCGTACATGGTGTGTACACGGTTGCCACAATGACATTGCGCGCCCAAAGTGGTGTTTTTTATTCTTACTGGTGTTATTAAAATTGGCTTAGATTTAAATTTGTTTTTTTTTTATTTTAATTATAAACATACTACAAATTAGCATTTAAATATTTAATTTGTGCCAATATTTATTTATTTATATAGAATATCAACTACGTACAGTTGATTAAAAATTAAAATTAAATTTTTAAATTAAACTATTAAAAATATTTAAGAATACAATTTTAAAAAATAAAAGTTCAAAGTGAACGAAATTAAAATTAATGTACTGGGCACTAAAATAAAAAAAGATTAAAAATGACTGGTCCAGCATTTGCTGCATGGATTGGGGAAAACCCAGAAAAACCCAATCAGGAATCTCAAAATAAAGAAGAAATGAAAGTGCGGGAAAAGAGTTATGCAAACAGGATAGTTAAGGATTAGTTGGCGAAGTTAGTTGCACTACGAAGATGATTAAGGAGTGAGGATTTAAGAAGGAAGGTTAGTTGACTAAGTAAGTTAGTTAGAACTACCAAGATAATTAAGGAGTGAGGATTTAAGCAGTGGAAGAGAGAGTTCCACTGATACAAGATGATAAAGAATGTTATCTTATACTTATATATAAAATAAATAGCAAAATAAGAATAAAACTTTAGTTAAATGCTAGTTCTCTTTTCGAAATTGCCTTTTGCTTACTGTTGGTATCTAAGTATGTGCCCTGTCGAGTGCGCACTACCGTAGCTGTTTTAATGGCGTCTAATTTCGCGTTCTTCGCTTGTTGTTGGTGTTGGTTAATGCAACCGGCAACCGGCAAACGGAGAGGAGAAGGACCGGGAGAGACAGTTAAAGACAGTTGCACATTGTCGCATAATGTCCGAGTTGCCATTTCCCGTGCAGTGTTTCTGTTGCATGACACTTGTTCCCTTTCCCAGCAACTCGTTCTCTCTCTTCCTCTATGTCCCTCTCTCTCTGCCAGACGCTTTCCCTTGTTCGCTCTGTGCTTGTCACTCGTTTTTGTGGTCATTTCAAATTTTCATTTCATTTGCCATAAAAAGGAAATTGGTTTTGTATGCTAGTTGCCATTGCCTTTACCATTTACCATTTTCCGTTTTCCGTTCTCCATTTCCCTGCCCCTGCCCCTGACTGAGTAGGGAGCTCCTTTAAGTTGACTGTCATTGCCTGACTAACTGCATGTCCAAGACACACACACACACACACAACAAACAAACAAACAAACACACACATACACGCACACACACACACAAAAATGACATACACTGACAACAAAATGGCTGCCAAGTGGCTAGCGCGTACCTGACGTAGCTTAAATTTGTATTGTTTCTAGCTTAAAGGCTTTTGGGGCCTCCTCTAGGGAGCTGAGCAGTGGATTCCGTTGAGAGTTCTCAGCCAACAGAGACGGACAAAGACAGTGGGGGGCGAGTGCTGGACAGCTAGCATTGCCAGGTGAGTTTCGACTGCAACTGAGACACTCTGGCAACGCCACCCCGTCTCCCACTCAAAACGGAAGTAAACGGGGTCCAAGGGTCAGCAAAAGCAGTTAATACATCTCCCACCCCCCGCTAAGCAAATCTCTCCACATCTGTAACTCTAGCTTGGACAAAACTATTAACTTGGGCAAAACCGTTTGTAGCAGAAGGTATGACAAGTCTTTGATACCCTGCAAAACAGTTGCAATGAATACATACACATGTACATAATAGAGGTGGAGAACTATCGATAGTCGGCGCCATCGATTGTGCTTTATAGTTTCCATAAACTATCGACGATAGTAAGAAAAATCTATCGTCGATAGTTGTCGATAGTCCAGTAAGTAAATTAAAAATCTATTTAATTCGTTTTTGAAATAGTCTTTTGAAATATTCCTCATTAATTTAAATTTACATTTACTTTAAAAGAGTATAAAAATAATTTTCCAAATGTTTTTCTTCAGCAGAATAAATTTAGATAACTATTAATTATTCGAATATTGATATAATTTTTTGTATTTTTTAGGCTGACCTTAACTGCTATTTATATAGTTACTTAACAAATTTTTTTTTAAGAAATCGTAGAACATTAATATTTTCGTCCTTATGCCTTTCTTTCTTTTTTTCTTTCACAATTTTAATGCAGAGATGTAAAAACCAAATTATCGACGACTATCGACGATAGCGATCGACCACCATCGAGAGTGAGCGCCGCTATCGATGGCGAGTCGATAGTGGCCAACCATCGATAGTGTCGATAGTGCTATCGATAGTTCTCCACCTCTAATGTACATAGATATGTATGTATGTGTGTTTGTGCATATGTTTGCAACTACTTTTTGGTATTTTAATTTGATTTAATTGATTACACACACGAGTACAGTAATGCATATTCCCTCTGCCCTTCCCACTTAATTCCTCCTTTTGACTTGAATCATTTTAAATTTACTTTTTTTGCGTAAAGAAAAAAAAAACAAATATTAAATTACCACTTACCAGTGCAAGTGCATTTCGCATCTGTGTGTGTGTGTGTGTGTGTGTGTGTGTCTGCGCGTTTCGCTTTCTGATTTGCCACACACACGGAAAACAAAAAGAAAATACAAAAACTGCGCAAAATTTTTAGAGTTAAATTCAGGTCAGGGTTGCCAGGCACCGCGATGATGATGATGATGATGGCAATGCCAAAGCGGCCACAGCAGCAGCAACAACAACAACAGCAACTGCAACTGCAACAACAATGTGGGCAGACATACCAACACATTCGCACACACACACACACACGTACTGCGAACGAAAACGCACAGCGAAAATTTAGTTCAAAGGCTTTGGGCACAAACAAAAGTAGAAATGAAAAAAGATTAAAAGAAATGAAATAAAAGCAAAAAAGATGGACACACAATAATTGAGTGTGTCGAACACTTAATACCCTACAAATAAGGCATAAATAGTAGGGTTCATTTTGAAATTGAAATATTGAAAACTGAGACAACAGCTCGTTCTCCACACACACACACACACAATAAAAAAGTTACAGTTTTGAATGCATTGGTATTTTGTGCTTACAATTATAGCCAAACTCCCAGCAAGCATTTTATGAAGAGCTTTCTGCATCAATCACAAAGACTCTTTTCGAGTCTCCTTTCTGATTAAAATGAGCATAAATGCGCTCGTTTTCTGATCAGAAATGATCCCCTCGGCGGGAGAAAATGGTATGCTAGCCGCGACACTTCCAGAAGAGTCTTATTTAATTCCTTTTTTTTTATAATAAGCGACTCATATTCGAGTCATACATTCAATCGAATTTCGATCGTCTATGGAATCATATTTCTGCTCGTTGATTTTGTCTGATTTCTTCTTATTTATGCAACCGACAAATTAAGAGAATAAAAACAGTCTAACGGCGACTTATCCCGTTACTTGCACAAATCACAACGCTAACAATTACGATTGTCAAGTCCCCTGGATGATCCGTTGACTATTTGGATTGCTTTACATTTTCTTGTTCCTATTTCATGAAATAGATCAATATTTTATCAGAATCATGATTCAAACGACTCGAAATAAGACTCTTCATATGACTGAATATGAGTCGTATATCGATTGCTATAACGTTTTGTTAGTGATTGATTTCAATGAATCATATATTAAACATGTGTCGCGGCTAGCATACCATTTTCTCCCGCCGAGGGGATTATTTCTCATCAGAAAACGAGCGCATTTATGCTCATTTTAATCAGAAAGGAGACTCAAAAAGAGTATTTTTTTATCAGAAATTTCATAAAATGCTTGCTGGGCTGTGTTCAGGGTTTATACAAACAGGCAGACAGACTAAACTGATCAAGAATACATACATACATACATATGTATATATTTACACACTAATAGACCCTTTTTTACCATTCGTTTCGTTTGCTGGCAATTAAAATTGGAATGTCTGACAAACAAATAAAAGAGTTTCATAAATGAAAGCGTATTCAAATAACAGACAATATAAAAGAGTAAACATTAAATACAATTTTAAAAAAGTAGTGCAAAATTTAACTGCAACAATTAAGAAGGCACTACAGTGGAGTATGCTCAACCACTTGCAATGCGGTGAGCATGCTCGACCAGAGTGCTGCTATTGTATTTTGCTGTTTGCATATGTACATATGTATGTATGTGTGTCTATCGTCTTGTGCTTGCTTTGCTTCTTCTTCAACTGTCTCTATCACTGCTTTCCCACTCTCCCACCCCCACCCCCAACCCTAACCTAACTTCACTTATATTCTTACTCTGACAGTTGTGTTGTGCATGTTACAGGCATTTGGAATTTTACGTTCAATTGCATAAGGAACAAAGGCTTTTGGGGCGAGTTGTTTGCTCAGTCTCAGCTTGCCACGTGCCGCACGAGTGGTTGCTGTTGCTGTTGTTGTTGTTCATGTTGCTGCAGCTTAACTGCTTTGCATAGTTATTTGTGCGAGTCGCTTATTGAAAATATCGGTGTGTGAACACTGTTTCGTTTGAGGCGTCTGTATCAGTGTTGCCAATTTGTCCTTTTTCCGGACAGATCTGTCCTTTTTTAAACTGGTATTGCCGGAAAAATTCTAAAACTTCCCTGTCCGGAAAAAATGCCTTTTTTTTAATATAATCTATCCTTTTTTCATCCTTTTTTTTATTTTTTTAAATCGCTCATACAATTTATCATTAGCAATAACATGGCATCGCTTTCGTATTATTATTTTACGCTTTCGATAAGCATTTTGATTGTAATCGAAATTATTATAGGCTTATAATGCATATTTCATCTTTCCCAAAGAGAAACAAATTAAGTTCCGCGGGCCATACTCCAAGTATTGCAAGTGCAGTTTAAATGCAAAAATTTACAAATTTACCAAAAAACGAGCGATGACCCAAAAATAAGAAAAAAAAGTAGGGAAAGCTACAGTCGGACGCAACCGACAGTAGGAGACCCTGTACTTTCCTTTGCACACACACATGCTAACAAACACTCACACATACACACATAGCGCAAAGTCGCATGCAACCACACATACGCTCGCGCTGCTCCCCCCTTACCTAGTACTGGGAATTGAATCTTGAATATCTCCGGTGTTTATTATCCGATTGAGCCACAATTCACAGGACAGATAAAGATTATCATAAGATTATTGTATGCTAAATCACAAGTTTGTATCTTTAAAATTGTGTGGCAGTTTTTCGCGGTTTTTGGGGGAGGGGGGGCAGGTATCAAAAATCTAAAACAAACTTGATCTGCGTGCACTAAGGGGGCATCTAACTGCCAAATATGATGTCTCTAGCTTTTACAGTTTCCGAGATCTAGGTGTTCATACAGACGGACAGACAGACAGACGGACAGACAGACAGACGGACATGGCTAGATCGACTCAGCTCGTCGTCCTGATCAAGAATATATATACTTTATGGGGTCTGCCACGCCTCCTTCTGCCTGTTACACACAAATGTCATTTGCACAAACCTAATAGACCCTTTGTACTTTTTTAAAGTACAGGGTCTAAAAAGCATGCTAAATGCAAATGTTTTTCGCTTAGGTGAACAAAATACCATCAACACCAGTTTTAACTTCTGCCGTTCGTCAGGAAGCAGCACTGTCAATGTTAACCGTTAACCTATGTTGACTAATGCTCAAGTACTGTATGAAAATAGTCAATTTCTATGAATAAATATATGAATATTAATAAAATAAAGTTGTCCTGCTTTTTTGTCATTTTTTTTAAAGCTATCCTTTTTCTGTCCGTTTTTCCGGGCTCATCTGTCCTTTTTTTTTGGTGAGGAGTTGGCAACACTGGTGTGTATACACAGATGGAGACATACATACATACATGATTTCTTGTCCGCTCTTCTTGAAAAATGTGCGAAAATGATCAATTTTGTATTTTGTTTTTGTTTTTGTCACACAATAATAAATAATATACTTAAATCATACTGAATTTTGTTTATACTTGACATACAACTCGGTTGACTAAACTAAAATTTGAAAAATTACGAAAAAAAACATGAATAAAATCTGCATTTTTGTGACAGTGTACTATAATACATTCAATATTTGTGCTCTCAGTCTTTCCATCATATATTTACTTTACAATTTGAAAAAACAGTACATCAAGTTGCCTGACAAGCTAAACTATTATCGATAAACTGTCATCGATAACTGCTGCGATAAGTCATCGCTACTGCTGCATAAGCTCGCCTAGCTCATCGAGCAGTTGCTGCCAGTTGAAGCCCATCCTACCATCGGTCAGGTGGAGGCGACAGCGCTCGGGTATGTGCTCGAAGAGTCGCCGAAAGGGTCCATACTGCTGCAGGCAATTGACATCGCCGAGCAGGATTAGCTTGTGCTTGGCCCGTGTTATGGCCACCGTGAGACGCCGCTGATCCTCGAGTATCTCAGCCTCACGCGAGCGTTCCATATCGTTGCCGGCGCCGGTCTTGGTGCAGCTGTAAATGATAAGATCCTTGTCACGTCCCTGATACTGATCGACCGTATTGAACTCCACGTTGGCCAGCTGTTGGCCCAGTTTGCGAAGTAGTTCCACCTGTGCCCGATAGGGCGCAATGACACCGATGCGCGCGTCATCGTAGCCAGACTGCAGCAGTTGCCGGAGCAAGTGCAGCACAATGGCCGCCTCACAATAGTTGCTATACTTGGGTCGACGTGGTGTGAGTCCAGTAGCTTTACTTTCGGCTTCACCAAAGTGCTGTTCGATGCAGGCGCTGGTATCATGCAGCTGCTTTGAGCGTGCCACAAAGTCCAGACAGCGTTGGGCACAGTCTCCAGTATCCAACAGCACCACCGCCTGCTCCAGATGAGTCTGCAGACCTCGCTGCACCCAGAGGCCCACATTGCTCAACGGCGCTAGCTGTAACTTGGCCAGTGCCACCTGCTCGTCGGCACACCGCAGCGCCTGGCCATAGGTGAGATCATTGGCCAGACGTGTGATGGTGCGATTCATGCGATACTGCAGGCTGAGCACTGTGGTGGCCGCATTGCAGTCCAGACGCCGGAACAGCGTTTCGTCTGCGCCACGGGAGCGCGCATCACGACTGCGCACCACTGGCGCCAGTTGTTCGGGATCACCGACCAGTATAAACTTGCGGCAGTGCATCAGTGGACGCAGCACTGTCGGCTGCAGCACTTGCGTGGCCTCATCCACGATGCAGTAGTCGAACTTGCGCTGCTGGAAGAGCGCATGACCAGCGCCCAGGCAGGTGACGCCCACAATGCTTGGCTTGTGCAGTGCCTCGGTGAGCTCCTCCAGCGTGCTGCAGTTGGCGGTGAGTTGTGCCTCGCTGATCCCCTGCAGCAGCGGATGTATCCGGGCACTGCTGCCCAGCCGCAGTAGCGGCAAATTATATGGCAGCAGACGCAACAGCAGATTATCAACGGCAGAATGGGTGTGCGCTGTGATGAGCACACTGCGCTCGAGCAGATGCAGCAGACGCACAATGGCCACCAGTGTCTGGGTCTTGCCAGTGCCGGGCAAACCCTTGATCAACAGATACGAGTTGGTGGTCAGCGCACGCAAGACGGCCACCCGCTGCAGCTTGTTCAGCGGCCGCAACATGGGACCACCCTGGCTGCCAATGATGCGTGGCAGCACCTTGGTCTCCTGGGGCGGCACACGCTGCACCACAATGGCGCGCAGCTGGGCGGCACAGTCATTGGCCTCCAGCAGCAGCGCCAGATTTGTGTAATTGAAATTCGCAAAGCTCTGCGATTCGTGCTTGTCCAGTATAAAGGATTCCTGCGCGTAACGCTGGCCAAGATCACGCTCCAGCTGCAGGCACAAACGACGAGCCTCCAGTCCCACGATGAAGCCGGCGGCAATAGCTAGACGGGAACTGCAGCTAACGATCACATACTCCCCCAGCTCGAACTGGAATTCATTAGAGGCATTAGAGCAGTCTGAGTCGATTAATGCTTTATCCTACTCACCCCACTTAGTGTCAAATTGAGCTCATCATCCGCCAGTGACGACAGCTCCAGCTGGTGCTCATAGCGACCGTCCTTGTGGACCGCCTTGTGACCAGCGGGCAGCTGCAGGTGACAAATGGCACGTCCTTGCCGCTGTCTCCTGTCCGGCGTCTCCGTCCACAGCGTGCGCAACTGCTGAGACTGGCGTGCCTGTTGCTCCTCCAGCGCTAGAAGACCACACCAATGCAGCACATACTCGTGATCTGGCTCCGCCAGATGTGCCAGAGTTTGCGGCATGAGACGGCGCAATGGATGGCTTTCACTGAGTTCCAACTGGGCATCCGTGCTGGCAAAGCTGCAGCAGAGCGTGGCATAGGCACAGTTGCCACACGCGCTGTGATGCGAGATGGGCTCGGGCAGCTGAAACGGCTGCAGCAGCTTGCCGAACTGATCGGGCAACTTCAGTGTGGGCTGATCGGCGGGCGGCAGCTGGGCGTCGCGTGTCAAAAAGTGGGCCAGATCATTGCGGAGCAGCACAAGATCACGCTGCTCATTGCGACCCTCGGGCACCTCACGCATGATGCCTTCGCGCAGGTATAGCAACAGACCACTGCGTGTCTCCCGGCCCATGGCGGTGTGCATCAACTCGTAGAGCAGCAGTTGACCCTTGTGCTCCATGGAGAAACTAGCTCGTCCTGTCTTCAGCTCCAATGGAATCGGATACGGCTTTTTGTGGCTGCCAACACGCACGCGCACCGACACATCCACCTTGCCCTTGAGCCCCAACTGTGGCACCCAGAGATTTTCCTCAATATCGTGTATTTCCTCAATGCGACCACGATACATCTCTGGCGGCAACGACGATGGCTGCACACCATCCAAATACTGTGCCACAAAAGCGACAATTGGTTCGACGAATTTATGCAGCTGCAACTCAATCTCGGCACGGTTCAGCTGCCCAGCGTAGAGCTCGTGAGCGAGCGAAGTGCTCTTCAGCATCTGCTGCAGTGCATCCTGAACTTGTTCACGGCTCCGTAGACGCTGCGACAGCACCGTTTGTAGCAGCTCATGGACCAGTGTGCCAATAATCATCTGGAAGGCAAATACTCAAATTAAAAACGAAACTCCGGCACGGACTCTGTGCACTTACCACAGCATTAGTGGAGTCCACGCCACGAAAACGATCCTGCAACACCGCTTTGCGCCGGCAGAACAGTGAACCGGTGACCGTGGTACTCGATATGAGAAGATCTGGATGTATGACACAGTATCCCTGCTCTTTGTTAATCACATAGGCGGAGAGTGAGGGCTGCCATTCACCCTGCAGCGACACAATATCACCTGGCTGTATGGGTGTTTGATTCCAGGGTCCTTGCAGACGGCATACGGCTGTCTCGGGAGCAGAATCCTCACTACTATTGCCGCTCAACTGCAGCACTAAATCAAATGTTTTAGCCAGGCGTTCCACATGTTGCACCACGCAACGTTGCCAGCGACTCAAGTCAAGCTTGTTGGCTGTGATCACTGCATCCAGTGCTTGCAAATCGAAATCGTTGTCGTCGTCCAATAGAAATCCAAAATTCTCCTCGTCCTGCTTGTGACGCTCGGGATTTAGCTGATTCCTAAATTTCTTACTGGGTGTCGGAACATTGTCCGATTTGCTGGGTGACAGCACACGCTTCGCTGACTGCATATTGCATATGCTTCAATCTATTTTATTATATTAAATTTGCTTTAATCCATTTAACGATCATTCTTATTATTCGCGCCAAAAAAATCACTGATACAGTGTGTACACACCACGTACCGAATTAACGCACAAATGAGCGCGATACGCATGTGCGCTGAGGAGCTATTATCGATGTGCAGCTGTTCGAGACAATCGATATATCGGCTCAAATCAGCTGTTCACCTATCGATAATGAAAAGGGTAAAAATGGGCGGTATTTTTAAATAGATGCGTAAAACTGATTAGGCAAGTAAGTGCAGTCCTTGTTTTAAAAATGAAAATTTAAATACCGTAAAATATTTATGTATAAACTGAAAGCATTGCAATACACTACATTCTACTGACACACATCGCTTGCAGACTTGTAAATTGGTTTTATGCATGTATGGATGTGTGTGCTAGTTTGTGTCCCTTGTCATTTGCCGCCTGCATTTTTTGCTTATTTTGTGTACTTCTTGCATTGCCCTTTGCATTTGCCTGCAGTCTGTGGTCACGACGTCGCCTTGCCTTACGACCCAACAGTTTGGCTGCTGTTGTTGTTTGTTTGTTATTGATGCCTGCCACCCGCTATGTATATCTATGTATGTGTGCTTTTCTTGGCTTTTTATGTCAAGCTTGCAGTCATTTTTATATTTTGTCAATTCCTCAATGTGTGTGCGAATGTGTGTGCATGTTTGTATTCGCCCGCCTGACAAATGGTTTGTTTTTTCCTGCTGCTACATACATACATATACATACATACATGTACATACATATATTTGCATTGAGCTTCAGTGCCGAGCAGTGGCCACTCGTGTTCGCACACACATACACAAAAGCACGCAGGTATACTTAAAAAAACACTTTAAATTAGTTATTACATTTAATTTTATTTAATGAATAAAAATATATGTAATTAAACTTTTTCTTTTATTACAATTTTGCACAGCGTATGGGCTTATGTGCTGCCATAAGCTTTACCCACCGTTGCCACTTAAAAAATTCACTAAATTTAAATTTAAAAAAAACTCGGAAAGCTACAGTCGGATTCAACCGACAGTAGGAGACCCTGTACTTTCCTTCGCACGCACACACACTAACAAACACTCACACATGCACACATATCGTAAAGTCGCGCGCAACCACACATACGCTTGCGCTGCTTCCCCCTTACCTAGTACAGGGAATTGAATCTTGAATATCTCCGGTGTTTATTATCCGATTGAGCCACAATTCACAGCACAGATAAAGATTATCATAAGATCATCGTATACCAAAGCACAGGGGTCTAAAAATAATAATATTCTTAATTCCTCGGTAGTACATAATATAATAATAATAAATAATTTGTATATAATTCTGACTTCAACTAACCCAAAAAATGCATATTTCATAAATAAAATCTTTGCGTTGGCTTAGAATTATCAAAAGGAAATGAAAGCAATTTCAAAAAAAAAAAAAAAAAAAAAACACCAATGGTGTCCCCTGTGGCAAGTGGGGTCACACCAAGTTTTCATATGTATGTATGTATGGTGTTCGCTTGTGGTTGCGGTTATATAAACGATAAATTAACAGTTTCTGACTGCCAATTAAATTAAATGCAATGCCTACTGAGCGAAAACTATTCACCAGCGACAGGTGTGAACAAAATATTATTTAATTATTAAATTTATATTAAGACAGACAAAATGTCAATCGAAAGCAGTGTTGCCAATTTGTCCTTTTTCCGGAGAGATCTGTCCTGTTTTTTGTCGTGAGAAGTTGGCAACACTGATCGAAAGCAAGGAACGCAACACTGAAACCAAACCAAGTCCAAGTGCCCAATCCACGATTACCCTCACCACATTCATGTACACACTACCAGCCCTCTGTGTGCGCGCTTTAACTGTATTTTTTTAGTGTGTGTGTGTGTGTGTGGGTGTGTGTGTGGGTGTCTCTCTGCTGCCCCTTGTGCAGCACATGCTTTGTCCATTTGAGGTGTCTGCATTCAGCGGGCAGTGCAGTGGCTCTTCAGAAAGCTTCACACTGCCTGCTGGCTGCCGCTGGTTTGTTTGAAGATTTTTTATTTCAGTTTTTTTCTGTGCTTGCTGTTGTTGTGCCTCTTAAGTGGCAACTACTTTGCACCTCAGTCGTTCACACACGCACACCGTCAAAACTAATTCCCTGCTGCCCCCTCCACCCCCTCTCTGTCTTGGTTAGTCTCACTGCCATTGAAGTGCTGCTCTTTGCGGCCTTGAGTTTTTTTTTTTTGCACCTTGGCATAGATGCACACACTTACACGAACTCTAACACACTCACACACATACACAGACATACTTTTGCTTATTTTAAACAGATGTTTGTAATACTATGTATGTACATTAATATTAATATTAATATTAAACCTTAAAATTAAGAATAATATGTAAATATATCTGAAGTGCACGAAATAAGCTGCGGCATGAAAAAAGCCCATTATTTATGTTTGTGTTATTTTATTGTTATATTTTACTAGTTAATAAAATTGTTTTTGTTTATTATTATTGTTAATTTTCTGTTTTAAATAATTGCATTTAAATTTTGTATATACCTTTGATAGTTTAGCCGCAGTAACGATTTGAAATTTCAGTTCTTAGCTGCACGAAATAAGCTGCGATCCACGCCATTTTCATTTCCAACGCAGTATTTAATTAAATTAGTTAATTTTTTATTATAGTTTTTACGTATCTTATAATCAATTAATAACATTTGTTTGTGCACATGTATTATTGTCAATATTAGATTGTTTACTGCATATTGACGGTTTTTTAAATGGGGTATCACTAGCGTACATTTTATTATTTAACCCTAGAACGTCATCCTTAGTCAAAATGACTACGCGCGCTTTTATTTTGGAATGAAAACCTGTTTATACCGTTTATTTTAGTCCCCCTTTTCGTGTAGCGCTTGTCAGTAACTTAATAGTTAGTAGTCAAAGTACAGTGCGTTTCATAATCATAAGACACTTATATATACATGTCTTATATCTGGTGATTAAAGCTTAATCATTGTTTAAACAACAACCACTTGATGAAACATTTTTTTGAATTATTTTTTATATATTGTATATCGTCCTTGACGTTTGAGAACCTCTACCAATCTGTTTTGCATGAATCCTATTAATCTTCTTTTAACTAATTCCAAAGTGTTTTATGATTATGAAACGCACTGTCGGACCATGCACTACACACATCCTAAGTATTTCATCATTTGATTTTTACGAAAGAAGACGTCATATTTTGTATGTAAATGACGATTTTTTTTTTAAACGAGCTATTTGCCAAAAAAGGGAAAGCTGTGAAATGATTTTATTTATTTTATTTTATAAAACTGATCAAATATATTGAACGAAATATGTTTAAATATAATTAAGAAATATATTTTGGTATTTAATGTTGCTCACGACATATTTCAGACTCACATAAAATAGGTTGTAGTCATATGATGAAGGATGACGTTAATGTACAAAAAATAAGGATGACGTTCCAGGGTTAACTTTAATGAGGATACACCAGAGAGTTTGCCTGGGGACAGGGTGTAAATTCAACCTGCTATTGCATCATATTTTGTTTATATGGTAAATATTATAATTAATAATTAAAATAAATAAACTAAATCTGCTTTAGGCAAGGGATAGGTGTATATCACAAATATTTCTGTACAATGGTCGACTGGACTGCCCCACACAAAAATGGCATACCCATAATGCGGTATTTTGCCCCTTCCCCTTCCCAGACCACGCCAATGCACTATATCATTTAACTGATTATAATCATCATTTGGTCAGCTTTTTGTTTGTGGGTTGGCAATTATTTTCGGCTGCAAAACAAATTTTATATGAATTGTGGCTCATAATTTATGTAATGTGTGTGAGATCGGTGTGTAGTGTTGGTATTTAAATGTTGCGGCTGTTTTAATCAAGGAAAATTGTTCAGTTTATGTTGCGAGGGTGTGTGTGTAAGTCTATGTCTATGTAGGTGCGGACCACGCCCATTGGCCCGCATTAGAATGTAACGATTAACAGACTTATACTACTACAGCAGCTTCTTTAACGACACACACACACACACACACACAAACACAGTTACAAGCGTATGTGTTCAGGGCTGCATAGAGTGATTTGAATAGAGTGGTAGAGTGCCTGGTGGCCAGGGATGGCAAGTGCGGGATTGAGTTTGGTTTTTGGGTCCTGCGGCTGGCAGGGCAAATTGATGCATGTGCAGCGGCACGTTCTGGCGGCTCCGGCACAAAATCCCTTGCACAACACAGACGCCAAAGCCACAAGGGGCAGCCCCGCCCCCGCCCCTGGGCGATCGAAATGCAGTTAGGGGATTGGACAATATGGAGTGGGTGGTATTGGTTTAAGTGGAGTGAAGGGGGCTGAATCGGTTACACATATTTGAAAAAGCAGCATCGATATGTTATTTGCATGTGTCCTGGCAGAGGCAAAGGCAAATGCAGCAGTAGCAGCAGCAGCAGCAGCAGCAACAACCGCTAAAGCAACAGCAAATCCCAATAGCCTGGCAACTTTTAGCAGCAAGCGCGAAACTTTCTCAGCAAGTTTATGCATGAATAAAGTGAAAAGCTACAGGCTCGCATACATACATATATATGTACATGTACATACATACATACAAATGCATGCAAACAAGCCAAAGCTCACACGCACACACACACACACACACACATGTATAGTGCAATGTGCCGTTACATGTCCGTGTTTCGCATAATCCAGTTGCATATGGTGCTCTAGTAGTGTTTGGCTGTTCTTTTTTTTGTCAAAGTTGCATTTTATTTAGTGCTTGTGTGAAGGCAAACACATGTCGCAACTAATGCCAAACTGCAAATTCGCATTAGTGGCTGTCATTGCACTTGCAAAATGCTATTTGGGTCGTCAAAGCCAAAAGCCAAAGCCATTCAATATAAGAAATTCAAATAAATACACGCAGTGCGCCAATTGGCGCGGGGCTGCCAACTCGTGCTGGGGCGCAAAAAGAGCCGTACGATATATCGCGTATTACGATATATCGATTAATTGCGCAAGTGTGACCATATGAATGTTATTTAATAAATACGCTAATTGTCAAAGCCAAAGGCCATTCAATATAAGAAATTCAAATAAATTTGGCGCCATTTTGACGTGCTGCCAACTCGTGCTGCGGCGCAAATAGAGCCGTACGATATATCGCTTAATACGATATATCGATTAATTGCGCAAGTGTGACCATATGAATGTTATTTAATAAATACGCGATTTGTGGACATTGCAAAGAACTCCACATCAGCTAAAGAATAACAGAAAAACAAGCAGAAGAGCTAAAGGAAGAAGAAAAAGCAGCGACAAATTAGACAAGTTATTTAATAGAATATGTCCGCGGCTGGAGTTGATGACGAGCTAAGCGCTGCTGCTGCTACCGCTGCCGTACAACAGCAGCAGCAACGGACGCAGCCGCCGTCAACAACGGCAACACCAGCAATAATAGCAACGACAGCAACAACAACAACAACAACAGCAGCAGCACCAGCAGTGGCAGCAGCAACGTCAACAACAACTACAACGACACCCGCAGTAGCTGAAATTGCCGCATCCAGCGTAAGTTGTTGGCATGTTTGATGACGACGACACACGTAGACACGTCGACGTGTTGTTGTTGTTGTTTTTTTCTTTTTATCATAGCTACAATACAGAAGTGTATTTTCTTTATTTCCACCATAGATACGTTCGGGTCTGGCGGAATTGGAACTGCGCTCCTCGCAGGTGCTGCAGCGCTTGGAGAATGTTAAAACGGTGCCGGGTTCGCCGAGTAAAGTGCATGCGGACGCTGGCGATAGTCAATCATTGGCCGAGCATGATCGGGATCGGGATCAGGGAGAACGCATCGCTGCCGCTGATATTGTCCTGTCGACGCAGCTACGCCAGGAGCATCGTGTGCCGTCGGACATACTGAAATCACTGGAACAATTGGTGGCCTATTCGGATAGCGATGATGATCCCGAGTTTCCACTGCCGGCGCTCGATGATGTGTCGCATTTGGCGCTCATCTCGCACAGCATTGTCGCCTACCTCTCGCACCTGGACCGCCAGCATCTGTTGCGTGTGACGAACAGCATATCCGGCGACGCGACACGCTGGCTTGGCACACTCTTTCACTTTGCCAACGCTGCGAGCAGCTTTCATGCCGATAATGCCGACGCCGTCCTACGCACCGTACGCCTTGGCCATTGTTGCCCGCTGTCCGGGCTATCTGGAGGGCGGCATACCCGCTCTGGCCCAGCCATGCTTCTACATTTCAGAGAATACAACGCCTGTGCGGCTGCAGTACGCCTGCCGCCAGCTGGGCATCTCGCTGGAGGCCATCAAGCAGATACCGGAGGACAGCAAATATGGCACCATGGATCTGAGTCAATTGCAGAAGCAAGTACAACTCGATTTGGCGGCGAGTCGTACACCGCTCCTGGTGGTCGCCGACATAGGTGCCTCGCTCTGCGGCTACGTGGACAATCTGCAGCGATTGCGTGACGTCTGCAAGGCGCACAACATGTGGCTCCATGCCAGCGGCCATGGTCTGGCCGCCCTCGTCTGTGCCCAGCAGCCGGGCAATGTCCACGATGTGCTCCATTCGATGGCCCTCAACCTGGGCAGTTGGCTAGGTGTGCCCAGTCTGCCCATTGTGCTGCTCCATCGACCACTACAGAATAGCGCACTCAGTGCCTTCGAATCGGATCCCATACTATCCCGGCGACTCAATGCCCTCTCGCTGTGGACCAGCCTCCAGGCACTGGGACGCAAGTCGATTGCCGAGCGGCTACACGTTGCATTCCAGACATGCAGTATTCTCTTCGAGATCGCCTCCAAGTGCGAGGGCATACGTGTGCTGGTAACGTAGCCAATACTGTTAATAGATTAGCCACCCAACAATTTCATCATCACTTATCACCTACATAGTGTATTTAGGCATAAACCTCTGCTTCCATCCCATGGTACAATGAGTTTATGGCGACAGTTTATCAGATAAACACGAGCTGAAGAACTCTTCTTATCAGCCCACTAATAAGCAGACCTGTGCCACATACTGTGTATACCCCAATAGTTCGGGTATCAGTTGGTGGCAATTCGTGATCGAGATCTGACTACGTTGCTCCACCACGTTGCGTGGACAGCACTACACCAGTCAGTTAGTCAGTCAGTCCGTCAGTCAGTCAGTCCGTCAGTCCGGATAAACTTCTTTCTGCATAAAGATAAACCATACCTTTCCTATCTTAGTTGAAGAACTCTTCTTATCAGCCCACTAATAAGCAGACTTGCCTCTTGTGCCACATACTGTGTATACCCCAATAGTTCGGGTATCAGTTGGTGGCAATTCGTGATCCAGATCTGACTACGTTGCTCCACCACGTTGCGTGGACAGCACTACACCAGTCAGTTAGCCAGTCAGTCAGTCAGTCAGTCAGTCCGGATAAACTGCTTCCTGCATAAAGATAAACCATTCTTTTCTTATCTCTTGTTTTTAGAGTCACACACCTGGCGCACAGACGGGTGCTGCGTTGTCGGACATTATCAACAGCGCCTTCGATGTGAACGCCCTATTCGATGCAGCTGCTCCAGTGGTGGTCTATCAGTTCGATGGCAGCACAACCATTCCCCTATCGCCTGGCATTGAGCCAGCGGCAGAGTCGGGCCTGAAGCCCCTGGAGAAAGTGAACAATGCCTCGTACTTTGATCGTCTCAACTCGTGGCTGGGCCAGATCCTACAACGCGATTGTCCCAATGTAAGTGGAGCAGCATAGATCCCCTATGGCAACTGCAACTGCTAATCTGGCATTCTTTGTACAGTTTGACTTTGAGGTCATCGAGCATCCCACACATGGCAGCTGTATACGCTATTGCCCATTGGAACTGGGCCTTGGTGAGCAGCCGCCGAGCTCGGAGAATCTGGAGAGCTTCGCGCAGAGTCTGGAGGCGCATGTGGATATATTGCGTGCGACGATTAAGCATAAGGCGCGCTTTATGTATTTGGTGGAGCGTAGCGAGGTGCTGCGCCTTGTCTCACTGCCCGAGTGGGCGGGCATGGGCGGTGTGCGCTTTGTGCCCGAAGGCTGGGAATCGCTACTCACGGATCAGGCGAAGACCGAGCTGAATAAGCTGAACATTGACCTGGTCGAGGCGCTCAAGTCAACGGATAACGCCTTCTCGCTGGGCGAGGGCACTGATGGCTTGATATGTGTACGCTTTGGCATGGTCACGCACGAAACGGAGGTGGAGGAACTGCTCGATCTGGTCGTAACCGTCGGCAAGAGCGTGCAGGAGAACTCACGCGTGCTGGACACCATGTCTGAAATTGTGAAGAAGGTATTAATGATACTAGCATGATCTTTCAGCTGTTATACTCAGTCATCCATTTCATTTGCAGGGCATTGAGGCAGCTACGGCGGATCTGCAACGTGAATCCGAGGAGAAACTGTGGCAGGAAGGCATACTACGGCATGTGCCGGTTGTGGGCCGTGTCTTCAACTGGTGGTCACCGCCAGCCAAGGAGTCGGGCATCAAGGGCCGCAGCCTCAATCTAACCCAGGGTGTTGTCGAGAGCACCGAGAACATTTACAAGTAAGGCGATCAATGAATGAATGTATCTATGTATATCTCTAATCATGTGCAAATCTATCCGACAGATATCACATGCAAATGTCGGGGGAGACGGCACATCAGCTGCCGGCGAATCGGTCGCCCCCAACGCCAATGATACAGACACCGGTTGTGACGACGGGTGCACCGCCCTCGTTCCCCACAGTGGAGCCCGTCACTGGCGAACCAGCTGAGGCAGCAGCAACAGCAGCAGAGGCAGAGGCAGTTGCAACCAGTCCAGTTGCAACCAGTCCAGCCATGGGCAATCATGTGGCTCATGCGCGTAATGTGAGCCAGAGCAGTGCTGGATCCTCATCGGTGCCGGAGCTGGTTGCTGTCAATAGTGCAATAAACAATAACTAATAATTAATAACTAAATGAAATGATTGATTAATGCAATGCAATGACTTGGAGTCTGGCACAAAGCGATTGCGATGACAACGACCGGCCTTCCCCCCACCCCCTACCCACTACCCACTACCCTCTCTCCCTATACTAACTCTTTCGTTAGCTACACACACTAAAGTTAAGCACCATTAACCACTAACCAGCAAATTTAACAAACTAAACTAAAACAAAGTACGAAAAATGAAAAACGAAAAACGAAAAACTCCACAAGGCAATTCTGTAATTCCAAAGAAATCTTAGATAAACGTGAGCCAAGGACAAGAAGGATTCATATTGTATTTGATTCATTTGATTGACTATTCCTTTTTTCGCGACTTGTTTTGTATTTACTTAAACAATCAATTGTATTATCCACTATGATTACTATTACTATATTAACGTATTATATATACTTTATACTATATATATTTGTATACCAAAACTACTTGTGTTTCCACACCTCTGTGCGCTGCACTGTTGTTGTTGTTGTGTTCACACACACACACATACATATATATACTACTATAATCAATCGATTACAATTGATATCAACTGTAACTTGTGTAACCTTATTATTATTTACACCCCATGTATATTCCATGCCATTGTCTGTTTGTATGCGAGTACCTACTGCTATATAGTACACACAACTGAACAATAGAGACGGAGCAAACAGTTGGCACTGCAATTAATGTTCAATTTGCATCGTTTTTTACATAATTTGTTTAGGCGCTAAGTGAAATCAAATGGACATTTATAAAAACAAGAAACAACAAACTGCAAATTAATATATTATACTTATACAAAACAGATTTATATAGACGCATAAACACAATATATATATTTATTATACAAGTTGAAATAAATTATGCTGCTGAGAGAATAGTGCACAATGATCATGATAAGTCGGTCTCAGTCTCTTTTCTTCCACATTTCTTTGTGCTCTCGCTCAAGGGAGAAAGGGAGGCAGCTGGATATTGCCCGCCTGCTTCAATTCGTGACGTACTGCAGCATGCTGCAGTCGCGTAAGTTGTAAGCTCACTAGGCTGGCATAAGTTATATTATTTATGCCATATATAATTAATATTTATAAATATGAAGGTAATATAAAAAGAAAGCTACAGTCCGAAATTATCAGACTCTCCTCCCTGTTATTACTGCCCAGTTTATGGCACCGAACTAAAGTCAGAAGTCAGTGGCTCTAAAACTGCGGCCGCTGTGCCAGCTTAGAGCGCATAAGTATAGGTGAGCTGCTCTCCCACACACATACATAGGCTCGTGTCTGTGTACACACAGACAGTGCAGTGTTACCACATCTGCTGTGGCCACTTCTTTCCCCCACCCAAGGCAAAGAAAAGACACAGTTAGGAAATCAATTTTTATGCCATATATAATTATTATTTATAAATATTAAGGTAATATAAAAAGAAGCTCCAGTTCGACGCAATCGATGGAGGGAGAGCCTGCACATTGAGTGTTTTCATGAAAATTATCTCACTCTCTCTTCCCTGTTATTACTGCTCAGTTTATGGCACCGAACTGAAGTCAGAAGTCAGTGGCTCTAAAACTGCGGCCGCTGTGCCAGCTTAGAGCGCATAAGTATAAGTGAGCTGTCTCCCACACACATACATAGGCTCGTGTCTGTGTACACACAGCAGTGCAGTGTTACCACATCTGCTGTGTCGACTTCTTTCCCCCACCCAAGGCAATGAAAACAAACAGTTTGGAAATCAATTTTATAGTTTTAATTTATTTTTATTAATATTTGTTTTTGTTTTAGCGTTTTTACGTTTGCCGCTCTTTGCTTGAATGAAATTTGTCGGGTTTTGTGCCGTTTCTTTTTGTTTGTTAAATGTTTTTTTTATTTCAATTTATTTTTGTAGTTTCTACTTTGTTTTTGCGCATAAAATACCATCATACCATACACATATGTACTATAAAGACTCGTATAATCGCTCTGGAGTTGCCAAAACTCCGAGCTTCTACATTTTCTTTTTATATATTTTTCTTACAAGAATTTCGAGCTTTTCGCACGATTTTTGGTTTTTTTTTTTAAATTTTATTTTTGTGTGTCTGTTTTTTATGCAAATTTTTGTTATAAGCTGTTGCACCGTTACTGTATCTCTCCCTTCGCGATCTTTACATTGTCTTTAACTATTTATGAGTATATGTATGTTGTACACAACTTGTTCATTTGCCACGCCCTACGCCCTTACGCTCATTTCTTATGACATTTTTTAAAATTTCCTTAATATTTTCTTGTTATTTTTTTGTGAGTTTTTTCTTTGTTTTTTCGTTTTAATAACTACAACGCGTACGACAACATTTAACACAGAAATATATGTATTTACGAGCTAATGTCTTTATATGTGTATCTTATGTGTGTGTGTGTGTGTGTGTGTGTATGTGTATATAGCTTCGATCCTTATTTGTTGTGTTGCCGTTCCAATTCGATTCCAATCAACCAAAGATCGCTAGAATCTGCGGCTATATAAGTATTAATACTGAGTACATCAAAATAATAATAGTATTAATAATAATGATAACAAAAAAAGATACTATAATACTATATTATACTGATGGGATCATTAATCATTTATAACATTATGTATCGTAATCGTAATTGTAATTGTATATAAGCGAATTAAAAAACTTGATTAGGTCTTAGGTTTCGTTTGAAGTTACTTTACAGTTTCTATAGTACAATATGCATTCAAATATATATGTATATATGTATTTGCATATACATATATATAATTTATCTTAATAATACAATCTCATTATATCGAATAAGTTTTGCGAAATATTTTCGAATTTCGATTTCTCAGTTTGTCGGTTATCGGTTATCGGCTATCGGGTATTCGTATTCGTTCGTTTTCCTTGTTGTATATGAGTATGTATATAATATACAGTTCATTCCGATGTGCTCTATGTAGTGTACAGTTAGATAGTCTAATATTGAATCGTTAGCTTTACCGTTATGCGAAAAGAACTGACTTGTCGGGCAGTGTTCGAACGAGGCTAGTACAAAGGTCTGGCCGTGGCTAGTTTGTTTTGTTTTGGCCAGATCTGGTCACACTGATCTTCAAAATTCCACTAACAACTGGCGCTAACTAACTACACTCTGTTCCAATTGCTATATCATAGTGTGTAGGCCATATGTATGCAGTATATATATAAATATATATATATATACAATACACTATATATGTATAAGTAGATATCTATGTATATATAATCCCCGTACATACTATATGCTATCGAGTTTTGTATAGTTTCTTGTGTCTTGTCTTCTTGTTTGGTTTGCTTTGTGATTTGCTTTCGGCTCAGCCGAATATCGGGCAGTACGCAGTATTTTTGAAATTTCATTTTCATATTGCTCTATTCTGTTAACACGCCTCGGGACCCTAAGCACAGGTGCTTAAACAATACAGAAATCAACGAAAACACTATGAATCTAATGTACATAATTATAGTAAGTAGTTTATTCAATTGCAATAGGCATGTACTATAGTTTGGCGAATCAATATCAAAATTTCAGCAACTCAATAGGATATTTATTTTAAAGAACTAAATGGTTGGCAAGGTTCCCTGCTTGCTCTTCCCCTTCTCGATTTTCACATTTTCCGTTCCTCTCCTCTCCACTCCACTCCACTCCGATCCGTTTTCCTTTGGCTAGTCTGCTCGAATTTGGTTTAGCTACTGCTATTTTACAGACCCTGTACTTGCAAAGCACATGGGGTCCGTCCATTACATATAGCTACAGTTACAGTTACTTGTATAGCTACATTTGTATATGTGTATGTACTATATATGCTTGTATATTGCATTGTATTGTATTTTGTATGCATATGTGCTAAGTAGTTGCATTGCCAGGCCCTGCACTTAAACGGTGCATGGGGTCTATTCGTTTTGTATATATGTGTGTATATGTACTCGTATTGATTCTTTTCTTTTGTTTATGTTTAATAAATGCATTTGTTGTTAAGCTTACGTTTACGATTAAGTACAATAAAATCGCAAGGTCCACCACTACGACTGCACCCTCTTTGCCAGGTAGGTAGCTATACCCCTCCTCCTATATATGTAAACTATCTCGTCTTCCGATAACTAGAGCTAACTATACCTGGCGCACAACCCAAAAACATGCACATTACGCACAATTTCCACAATCTACCACCATTTATTTATATTTTTTGTTATTTTTTTTTTTAATTTGTATTAAAAAAAAAGAAAATTGACTCGATAAATGCCTAATAAAAATTCCCTCCCTTAGCTATATTTTTAGTTAAGTTTATATATAGTTTTAAATGCGTTGTTTTTGCTGACTTCACCCCATTTCGAGGTGTGGGCAGTAGGAAGGGCAGGGGGAGGGTTGTAGGGGAGGAGTAGTTGCAATCTCTACATAAACTCCTAAATTGTTCATCTATAAACTAGTATATGTACTATATATGAATAACTCTATATAAAACACCATCGATTTTAACTATACAGTAATCGCTCGCAAATTGAAACGTTTGATCCTAACTGTTCTACAGGACTAATCTCGAAAGTTTGCCATTCCATTGCGCGGAAATTTTCTGCACAATTTTATAGAGAATTATTCTAAACACATGTCGAATATGAAATTTATTGGATGAATACTGTACCAGTTATACAGTGTTTACTCATTTGCAAAATGAGTGGGAATTTTGTTAGATTTGCTATATCCATGGTAAGACAACTACCTACAGTCGCATGTATGTTGATTTTATACTAGTCTCGCTAAGAGAAAGCTTTGCAAACTTAATATACCCCATTTGCAATAGTTGACGGGTATCAATAGCAAGTAAATCAAATACAAATACAGCCAAAAGGACAATTGATCTTTTTGTAACCAAAATTACAAGCAATTCGTTAATTAATGTGAAATTTCATATGCACACACTCGTTATACCCCATTTGAGATGTGTACCGGGTATAAATACAGGCAAAGACTAGTAAATGAATGAAACGGGTTCTTTGAATCTGAACCAAATTACAAGCAATTCGTTAATGTGAAATTTCATATGCACACACTCGTTATACCCCATTTGAGATGTGTACCGGGTATAAATACAGGCAAAGACTAGTAAATGAATGAAACGGGTTCTTCGAATCTGAACAGTTTATACAAATATCGAAATGAAGTCGTCCAAGGACCCATTAACTCTTCAATCTGCCAGCGATAAGAGTAAACTGAGCTGAGTATATATATATGTATATATAATTGAGTTATTCTATCGAGCTAAAAGTTGTACAATAAAATGTTGCGATCATATAAAAAAATGGCTATTATCAAAAGGAATGCTCGTACTAAATGCAAGTATGTCTGTCTATCCGTCTGCACTTGGCTTTAGTTAGTTAGTATGAGTGTTAGTATGAATTACTCTTGCTCTTACGCTTCCTTTTACTACTATATATATATATATGTATGTGTGTATGTGTGTGTGTGTGTGTGTGTGTCGTATATACAAAAAGCCCATGGAGTTGGCTGCTCATCATTTTGGCTAGACCTAAACGTAGGATGCTTGAGGAAGGTTTCATAGGATTCAAGTAAATGCACAAATGAAAAACCCATCCAAACTTTCTCTCTCTCTCTCTCTCTCTGTCTCTCTCTCTGTGTCCTTGTTGCTGTTTTACAGTTCAGTTACCGCATAGTTGCTCTCATCGGTTATCGCCGGCGGTGGCGGCGGCAGATCATCATCATCGACCATGACACCCGAGGGATTATTATTGGCTCCGGGTCCGGCTCCGACTCCGGCTGCTTGTCCTGCGCCAGCCGCTGCTCCATTGTGCAGGGCCAGACCATTGCCCGGTTTGCCGTTTGCCGCCTGGGCACGTGACTTGGCAAGGACGGCTGCATCGGCCGCATGGGCGTCCATTGGTGGCGGTGGCAGTGATGCATCCTCGTTGGTGCCACCACCATTCGGCACCATTGGGACATCATTAGCGGCAGCGGCGACGGTGTGTGCGGCGGTTGGGGGTGGCGGTGAGGTGGGCGTGCCAATGCGTGGCGGTGGTATGGCCTTCATCTGTGGCGGCAGCTTCATCGGTGGTCGTTGCAAGGTTCTGCAAAGGAAGGTGCATGCGGCAAATGGGGGCAGGAGGAGAGTTTTGAGATGAGGCACAAACAGTTGCGTCAACTTACTTGGAATAGTTCTGTGGCGCATGGTGATGCTGCTGCTGCTGATGCTGGTGCTGGTGCGGCTGGTGTTGCTGGTGGTGTTGCTGCTGCTGCTGATAGATGGACTCCACCTTGGGCTGTTCCGCATCCTTGGGTATCTCGGGCAGCGGGCAGTTCAGTATCGATGGCTTATACTTGGGATCGAATTTACCGCCCTGACGCAGCGTCGAACACTTGTATATCTGCTTATCCCTGTCATAGATGGCCGTATCCATGGTGCTGGTACTGATGGGCACCACTTCCGTTTCCGGCGGCAACTGTTGCTGCTGCTGTTGCTGCGGTGATTTCAATTGATGTGGATGCAACTGCTGCTGCTGCTGCGATGGCGGCGGTGGCTGTTGTGCCACCTGCTGCTGCTGTTGCTGGTGGGGATTGGCATTGGGATTCAGCTGCTGCTGATGCGGATTTGGCGGTGGCTGATGATGGGCCGGTATCTGTGGTCCACCCTGGCTATTCTGGCGTCGCATTGTCGCCAGATTCGACACGTATATGGAGCCCTGACTAACCGCCACAAGGGGCTGATAGATGGAATGCGGATTGCCATTGGGCGCCAGCTGACCGGCCAGATGGGCAGGTATCTGCTGATAGATCTGGCTCTGACCCGGCGGCGGCATATGATGCTGCTGGGCATGATGTGCCGCCGCCGCTGTCGTATATGTGCCATACTGTTGCGCCTGTGCCTGTGCCTGAGCCTGCGCCTGCGCCTGGGCCTGCTGCTGCTGATGATAGATGGCATGCTGATGCTGTACGGCCGCCGCAACGGCAGCCGAATGCGAATGGGGATGAGCGTGCGGATGAGCGTGTGGATGCTGGTGCGGATGATGGCAATAGATTGGCTGTGGTCCCAATTGTTGTTGCTGCTGCTGCTGCTGCTGCTGAGCCTGCTGTTGCTGCTGCTGCTGGGCATGTGCGTGGGCCTGAGCCTGAGCCTGGGCCTGCGCCTGGGCCTGTGTGGTGGGCGGTATAGATGAAGCGACGGCGACGGCGGCGGCTGGCGACGATTTTCAGTAAAAGTCATTGGCTTCCAAAGTTTTGCATTGTTTGCTTAGGGTTGCATATTTACCGTTATTGGGACCTATAAAACGTAACACACACAACACAATTAGCAAGGCGGATGAGGAATACGATGGATGCGGATGCGGATGCGGATGGCGATTGGCAATGGCAAATGCGAATGAAAGGCGAATATTGTCGGACACGGACATCGGGCGGGCGCATGGAATGAGAATCGATTACAAAACACAAAACAGAGAAAACGTAAAAAGAAAGAAAGCGAATGACAGACACGCTGAGATGATACCCCGAAGCTAGTCTCGCCTGTACTATATAAACTCTCCTATAAAAACTCTCCTTTATAAACTCTCCTATAAAAACTCCCCTATAAAAACTCTCCTATTTAAACTCACCTATAAAACTCTCCTATATAAACTCTCCTATATAAACTCTCCTATATAAACTCCCCTATAAAAACTCTCCTATATAAACTCTCCTATAAAAACTCTCCTATATAAACTCCCCTATATAAACTCTCCTATATAAACTCTCCTATAAAACTCTCCTATATAAGCTCTCCTATAAAAACTCTCCTTTATAAACTCTCCTATAAAAACTCCCCTATAAAAACTCTCCTATAAAAACTCTCCTATTTAAACTCCCCTATATAATCTCTCCTATAAAACTCTCCTATATAAACTCTCCTATATAACTGCTCGGTTTGTAATGAAATTTTGAGCAGAGCTCACAAGAGTACTTATGTATCGTTGTGCCACATATGAAACTTGTAGCTCTACAGTTGTATCTTTTGCACGTTTTTATTCAATTCCGTGGGAGAGGAGGGCGGAATTTGGTGTGCAACAAATAAACTTGAGTAGCGTATGGTTACAGCTTTCCACATACTAGTTTGATATCTCTAGCTCTTATAGTTGCTGTGATCGAAGCGGACAAACAGACGGAACTATCGATGCTGTTCAAGAATATATATATTACTATATATGTACTATATACTATACTATATGATATAGTACTAAAGCAGGCAAGTGAGAATTTCAGCAAAAGATACATAGATAGATAGTTATACGTAGACATAGGGTAAAGAGGGTAGGGATGTTGTTACTTTGAAATATCGGTTTGAATTTGATCAGAATACAAAATATCGATATCTCAATAGATTTTCATGTTCACATTTATGAGTAAAATAGATATGAATATAGATATTGAATACGGTAATCGTAGATCCTCCGAATTTCAAATATTGTTACAAAACTATCGAATCTAACATGGTATATCGATTGTTCTTAAATACAAAATATCGATATCTCAATAGATTTCCATGTTCACATTTATGGTATATCGATTATTCCTATCGATAGACGCATAGTTTTCCCAATTAGATAAGTTTTTCATCACATCAAGTTATCAAAGTATACAAATGTTATCGATAACAACAATATTTCGATAGATTATCAACATCCCTAGTAGGAAGAACGGAACGAAAGCGAGTGGAATAGGAGGCAAGTGTTGGACTTGGTGACTATGGTAAAGGGAGCGGTGGTTAGAGGGAAATTATGATGCCGTCTACATGCTGAAAGTGCTTAGGGTGCGGGCAGTGGGGGGTAACGATGGTAGGTGTAGGTGGTGTGGTGAGGTGATGGTACTCTGGCTGCACTTACCAGTCATGTGGGTGGGGCTGTGGTTGTGCGAGGGCAGCCTGCCCAGCGTGTGTGTGCCCATCGCCCGCATATTCTGCTGTATGTGTGCGTGTGCCATCATCTCGTGCTGCTGGCGCTTATTGGGATGCTGGAGGGTGTGGGAGCCACTGATCACGGGGGGACTGAAGTGCCTGCAATGGTAGAATGGGTATCCGGAGCTGCAATGGGATCAGTCTAGGGATCAATTATAACCTACCCGTTATGGTTACGTGGCAGCGTGCGTGCCGCATTCATCATCTGTTGATGGTTCTGTGGTGCCGGATGCGATATATACGACGGCTCGTCCACCTGTGCGTAGTCGTTACGCTTCCGTATATATATCCATGTATGCGAATCCACCCACACCATTATCGTTAGCAATATGGCAGCAATGAAGCTGGCAATCAACATCAACACCAGACCCAACAGTCCGCCCTCGCACAATCCACGTGCGGCCGCCAGGAAATTATGATGCACCGCCTTGCAATCGACCAGGGCAGTTAGCTGGGTCAGCAGACGTTCGCTGCTATTCAAATCCGCATTCACTGCACCCAGTTTCGGCTGCAGGCCGGAGCTCTTGAACAGCACCAGTGAGATCTTCATCACGGTGGCCATGGCGCTGCGTGCATTGTTCAAGGAGTTCTGCGATTCGCGCAGGCGTTGCGTGAACGGGTTCGTGTGTCCCGGCTCGCATTGGGTGTAGTGCAGCAGCACGTTTGTGGGCAGATCCCTCGGTGCTGTCGAGACGAGAAAGTCCGCTGGGCTAATGCATAGATCCCCCACGGCCACCGACGAGGATAGATAGAGACCAGACATCAGCCAGGAGCCGGTAACAGCTAGCAGGCCGCAGACACTGAACAAGATGAGGGCGCAGCGAGAGTGCCGCGCCACGCCCACGAGCAGAACGGCACAGAGTACCAGTAACAAGGCCAGAGTGGCCACCGTGCCCGGCCAGCGTATGAGCTCCCATTGATCGCCGCGCTGTGAAGTGGAGTGGAGTAGAAGAGAGGAGAGGAGGCATAGCCACTGATAGATCGAGAGATCCCATAGAGAACCGGCATACTCACAGTGAGGAAGGGTGTCATCGCGATGCTCATCAATGGACGCCGTATATCGTTGGCCGCATTCGTCGCCAGCGTCACATTGCCCTGCACAATATTCAGCGAGACAAAGAGCTTGGACAGCGCCGTCTGATTCGATACGGGCTGATCGAATATGTCCGCCAGTTCCACCAGCTGTGGCCTAATCCGCAGCGTCAGCGTATTCTCCAGTGTGACCGTCTGGTTGCGTATAGTTGTCACCAAATTATCCACCTTCCGTCCGGCTGTCAGCACCTCGAGCAGTCCATTGTGCAGATCATCATTGCCATACAGACCCAATCCAATGGCGGCACAGCACATGACCGTCACTATCGACAGGGCCACCTTCAGGCTGGTTATCGAGTGCGCTGGCCTCGGCTTCCTGTCGCAGCAGCGTGTCATCAAATAGAAGAGCAATCCCAGCAGCGAGACAATCAACAGTGCTGCCGGCACCGATCCCAATATACCCAAGCTCTGCAACAGATGGGCAAGTGTGAGAACGCTGGATTAGTAAGCTGTGTACTCATGGATACTGGTATAGACTATCTATATATATAAAGTAGTTCGTTCTGACTGAGTGACTGAGTGACTGACTGACTGATCATCAACGCACAGCCCAAACGGTAAGATATAGCGACCTAATTTTTTCGCAGAATGATTGCCTATGTCCCTTAGACGCACGTTAAGCGCTGATATCTGCAAATCCCCTCCCCCTTTCAACAGCGAAGAGCAACTGTAGCTACAATTTTAAAGATAAAAACTTGGGGCTTAATATATAAGTAGCTATTGGCTACCTAAGTCTATTCTGAAAATTTCAGCTTAATTGGATAATAAACGATGGAGTTATTCGAAATTCAATTAATTAGTATGGGGAAGGGGGGAAACCAAAACAATGGTCGCCATATTCGTTTAAAATAGCGCGGGTACATACGTACATTTAAGCACATGCATACATATGTACATCAGTACATACATACATTTATACATATAACCATACATTCGAATATACATACATCTGAAACGTTCATCTGTTATACTCGTACTTAGAAACCTTAGGTGGATCGATTAGGCCAGATTCTTAGCCAATGGTAGGAGTGTTGAAAGGCGAGTAAGCCTCCTTAATGGGACAGAAGGTTGTGCCCTTAAGTTAACTGTAATCCAAACTGTTTTCAGAGAAACCAACTAAAACACACTCTCCTCTAGGGGCATCTCAATCTCAGGCAATAATTTCATACGTAAAAAATTCGGAAGGCTACAGTCGGATGCCCTGTACTTTCCTTTGCATATACACGCTAACAGACACTCACACATGCACACATATCGTAAAGTCACCCCCTTGCCTAGTACGGAAACTTTAATCTCGAATACCTCCGGTGTTTATTATCCGATTGGGCCACAATTCACAGCACTGATAGAGGTTACCATAAGAGTATTGCATGCTGAAGCATAAGTTTGTATCTTTATAATTGTGACTGTGGTGGTTTTTCGCGCTTTTGCGGGAGAGGGGGGAGGAGATGTAAAAAATCCAACACAAACTTGATCTGCTTGCACTATAGGGGCAACTGTCAATATGATCTAGGTGTTCATACGGACGGACAGACGGACATGGCTCTACCGACTTGGCTCGTCGTCCTGATCAAGAATATATATACTTTGTGGGCTCTGCTACGCCTCCTTCTGCCTGAGTTGCACAAACTTAATAGACCCATTTGTACATTTTTAAAGTACAGGGTCTAAAAAGTGTAGTCTAGAGTAAATCGAAATCAAGTAGTTTCCAGTTTCTTTAAGAATATTCCATAACTATCCCATGTAAATGTGATAGATTGTTTAGTTTATTGCACTACTCTAACCCTTATGTCGCGAGTCACTGGCTCATTGGCTCTCATGCTGCTAGATTTCAGGCCTCTTTCAACGACTTTTGCAGTAGCTGTTGAAGAAGAGGAGGAAACAGTCCATCACCTCCTCTGCTCTTGTCCTGCCTTATGTACAACCAGGTTTTCTCACCTGGGAGCCTACAATCTGACAGACCTGTCGGACCTTGCTCCAATAAAGCTAAGGAATCTGAGACTGTTCATAAAAGCGTTAGGCTGGTTTTAAAGCGAAGTAGTTGGGAATTATCAAATCTGCCCCTGCGGTACCACAATAGGCCTCTTTGGCCTAAGTGAGCTGAGGTCTATTCCTCAGCTGCCGCCTAACCTAACCTAACCCTGATGTCATTACTATCCATCTAATCGATTACTGAACGCAAGGCAAGTCCTGTCTGATTCTCAATTTTCCTCTGCTTGCTTGGCTTACCTCCAGGTAGATCTCATCGTTGGGTCGAAACGTGCTGTTGATCTTGTGGAACGTGATGTTGTAATGTGGCAATGCGTGCAGCAGCTTGGCTATAACCGGCACCTTGTACTGATCCGTAAACTCATGATAGTCACCCATCCTGCTGGTCCGCTAATCCGACTGACTGACCGAGTCTATGCCGTGCCAAGTGTGTGCAGCAAATGAAAGTGCCAGATGGTAGTCGTAGTAAAAGTGCGATGTATTACGGTGCGATGCGATGCGATGCTCCTGCGGGTGCCTCGGCGTCAGCGTCGCGTCGTCGTGTTCTCGGGGCAGAGTTCTAAACTCTTGACATCAAATTGTCGCACACTGGAGCAGGAGCAGCAGCAGGAGCCGCAGCGTGTGGAAACAACAAGGAAACACAATTAGTTCACAGGGTTTTCAAGATGCGAGTCTATTCAACAATATAAAAATTTAGGCGTGGTTTTGGCACGTTCCTGCCATATACATACATATGTACAACACAAGTATATACATATGTATATGCAGGCACATATGTATATACAACTCACTTAGATCTAGAGCCTGATTACGACTATGAAATTAAAGGGAAACACTTGCACTCTTAAGATTTACTTAAAAATATATAAAATATATGTATATATATAATAAAATACATATATATAAATATGAACTATGAATCTCCACTATATTAACTCTAATTAAACTACATTTTAATTCGCAAATATTTTGCACGCGTTTTCACTCTTGCCAGTTCCCGTTACAATTGTCCCGTTACAATTGTGACGCGTGTATATAGGCTTTATTATTTAATAAGCATGTGGGCGTGCGTTCGCACAGCTCAGATTGAGCCATGTTCCTGCACTTTAATTAAAAATTGTCTGTGCAACGCGTTCTTGCTCCCATTTTCATTTCATTTTTCTATTTTCCCACTTTTCTTTCTTTTCTTTTTTCGTTACATTTCTTGCGCACACATGCACGCTTGCTACTGCTCTAAAAACACCATTGCACCAGCAGCGGACAAAAACACCACTTTTGGCACCATTGTGCCCGGTGTGGCAACTGTGCATGCACAAGCACAAGCACCCTTAAATCTCAGCTCTGGCCAGCATACTTTGCTGCGCTCGCTTTGTTATTGATGCTGCGGCTGCGGCTGCCCAGCGCAATAGCAATTTTGTTCACTTGTCTTCCTCTTCCACGCGCTCTCTCCAGACAACAAAAACAGCAACTTGCCGCGAGCACGAGTAACGGTAACGGTAACAAAAAAAAGGTAACGGCCAGGCGCGTACTCCAGTTTAACAGTCAGTCTGTCAGTCGCTCTCCCGCTCTCGCGCTCTCTCTTCACTTTGTGCTCTCTCAGCACAAGTTGCGCGCTCGCGCTGGTATACTTTTCAGTGTTGTTGTTACTGCTCCCATTATTGTTGCTTTTGTGCCGTGTATGTGTGTGTGTGCGTGTGTGTGTGAGAGTTTGTATATCTATTGATTAAAAGTTCGCCGTTTCCTTATTCCTTATGGGCTCGTTCGGCCGCGCGTTCCTGAGCTCGTGCCACGCACTCGTAATTGCTGTTCTCACTCCCTCACTATCGCCTCGCCCACGGGCAAACTGCAGCCAGGGCAGCGCAGAATCTTGCGCTAAATTTAGTTACTGCTGCTGCTGCTGTTCTTGTTGTTGTTGTTGTAGGAGTAGTAGTTGCTGCGGCTATGCGCTTTTCGGCCAATTGGACTCATTGCAACATTTGACAGTTTGCAATCGAAATGCGACCACAGTAGTTTGCCCACACAACGCCCACTATGCGCATGTGTGCGTGTGTGTACACACACACACGAACAGGCGTATACTACGCAATTATAGATAGATTTATATGAATGTGTGCAAAATCTTAAATCTCGGGTTAAACAGTTTCCTAAAATTATGGAAATTGCAACAATACACACACACACACACTAGCTCACTCGACACGCACACACACGTAATCGCAAATGCATGTGTATGTGTGTGTAGTTTGCATAGTTTACATATTTTCGGTTTTCTGCTGGGCAGGACACACTTATTACAAAAACACTCCCTTTTGCCAACTGGGTACACACAATTTTTCACAACAAACAAATGCAAGCGTTGAACCGTTATGGCAGAATTTTAAATAATTTTCAATTGGAAATTGGAAACTGTGAAAAGCTATTGGATTCGCCGGATTGATTCCACTTTCGTTCTTACTTTTTCTTTTGTATATGGTGTTTATCTTTTCCAGGCACTGCCCACCACACTGAACACACACACACACAACTTTATTTCATAAATTTCCTACGCATTTTCATTAATTATTTGCGATTTTGTATTCAATTGCGTCGGTTTTTTTTTTTTGTTGTTTTTCTTTCTTTTCAATATTGCATTCAACGAACGGCGTCGACATCAATGTCCTGCAGGAACTTCACATTCCGAAGACTGAGCAAAGTATGAAAATTTTTAGTCATTCAACTTGGTCACACCCTCTGGATTAAGCATACGGTGTTTATATGCCATGGAGGGCACGTTTCGCAGGAGACTGAAGTCCTATTGAACGGCTCTTGTGCTCCATGCGCAATTTCCCACCCCATCGGATATTTGCCACCAGTGTGTACCTAATATTTACATGCCTGCAAATTACAAACTCGACAAATCATTGCGTCACATGTACACACTGTTCATCTATTTTGAAAAAGGGCAAGTAAATTGTGCTCTAGCGCGTAGGTATTATTCAAAATTATAAAAATTATTAATTATGCAGTAATTATAGATAAATATTATATTTAGTGGTATTTTTTGGTGTATTTCAGTGAAATACTATACAGAATCAACGAGATTAGGCATGACCTGTTGACACCGGCGGCTGTTGCGATGTCCATGAAGTAAAAAAGATTAAAACTAACTGCTTTGTTGTAAAAAATCACAGACAATTGTTAAATTTGGGTTTTATATTGAATATAATGCGAAATACACGAAACACAACATATCTTCTATCTATCTACAAATATTATGACAAATATAGCTATGTAATTAAGAAAAACATTTTTATGAACAACTTAAAAATAGACTAAAGAAATTACGCGTATTTACGTTTTAATTTTGTTTTTGGCGAACTTGCAAAAATGTTTAAACCGCGGCGAAACGTTAGACGTGATTAACTGAAAGTCACGCTTTAAGATTACGGACACGAGAAACTTTAATAAATATATCGATATTAATATTTTGTACTATTGTGATCGATGAGTAATACATATATATATATATTTTAATAATATACATGTATATATAAATATATATTATTTTTCTATGTACATATATTATATAGAAATCATTTTAATTCCAGCTTAAGGCACTCTATCGATATGAGTCAATTCAAAAATAAAGGGTCATTGCGCCAAATACATAAAAAGCGCTAATTTTGGCGTACTAACGCCAAGTGTGGCAACCGTGCGTGTGAGGCACAATTGAAATAACAAGAACCACGGTTCGCAGCCGTTTTCGCCGTCCGTCTTCGTGTCCGTGACGCAAAATTGTTACTTTTATGCTACTCCCGCAGCAACACAAGAATAGGCAGAAGAAGCAACAGCAGAATATACAGGATGAGTGTTTTACCGTTCGTGCGCGGCGTTGATTTTACTAAAAATGATTTCAGCGTAAGTACCGTTGTTGTTGTTGGTGGTGTTGTTACTGTTGTTGTTGTTGTTGGTGTTGCTGTGTGTCTAAATGCGGAATGTAAATGAAAATGCTAAATTAAGTATGGGGCCACTGGCTGCTGGTGCAGCTGCAACAAGCAGGTCAGCCTTAGCCGCAGATCAAATAAAAAAAAGTGAGGAAGCGAAAAAAAACAACACAACAACAACAACAACAACTAACCAACCACTCACGGCGAATTTGTCATCAGCAGCGCACAGCTGCTGCTGACGTTGACGTTGACGCCGACGCCAATGCCGAAGTCGAAGTCGGCGTTGAAGTTAACGCTCGCAGCGCAGTGTTGTTGGAGCTTTTGTTTACATTGTTGTTGTTGGTGTTTTGCAGAAAACATTCCCCAGCTCGATGCGGCACATGTCCCGAGTGCAATGGCTGACCTTGGACCACACACAGCTTCGTGAGATACCCGAGGAGCTGGGCCAGCTGCAGAAGCTGGAGCATCTATCACTGAATCACAATCGGCTGGAGAAGCTCTTTGGCGAGTTAACGGAACTGTCCTGCCTGCGTTCGTTGGATCTGCGACACAATAATCTAAAGAACAGTGGCATCCCGCCAGAGCTGTTCCATTTGGAGGAGTTGACCACATTGGATCTATCGCACAATCGTCTCAAGGAGGTGCCCGAGGGCCTGGAGCGTGCCAAGAATCTGATTGTGTTAAATCTGAGCCAAAATCAAATTGAATCCATACCCACAGCGCTGTTCATACACCTGACGGATCTGCTCTTTCTCGATTTGTCGCACAATCGCCTGGAGACGCTGCCGCCGCAGACGCGGCGATTAATCAATTTGAAAACCCTGGATCTATCGCATAATCCGCTCGAGCTATTCCAACTACGTCAATTGCCATCACTGCAGAGTCTAGAGGTGCTCAACATGAGCAGCACCCAGCGGACGCTGCTCAATTTCCCCACAAGCATCGATAGTCTGGCCAATCTAGTCGAGCTGAATATCTCCCACAATGCACTGCCCAAGCTGCCGGATTGTGTCTACAATGTGGTCACATTGGTGCGCCTCAATCTCAGTGATAACGAGATCAACGAGCTAAGCTCCAGCATCGAGCACTGGCAGCGACTTGAGTCATTAAATCTATCCAGGAATCTGCTAACCAGCCTGCCCCCAGCCCTCTGCAAGCTCTCGCGCCTGCGACGACTCTTCGTCAACGACAACAAGCTGAACTTTGAGGGCATACCCTCGGGCATTGGCAAATTGGGCGCCCTGGAATGCTTCTCGGCGGCCAACAATCTGCTCGAGATGGTGCCCGAGGGTCTCTGCCGTTGTGGTGAACTGAAACAGTTGAATCTGAGCAGCAATCGACTGATCACGCTGCCGGATGCCATTCATCTGCTCGAGGGACTCGATCAGTTGGATTTGCGTGACAATCCGGAGCTGGTGATGCCCCCGAAACCCAGTGAAGCCAGCAAGGCGACCAGCTTGGAATTCTATAATATCGATTTCTCGCTTCAGACGCAATTACGATTGGCTGGTGCGGCGGTTCCGCCATCCGCCATACCGACGTCGTCGACGCCCAAGGATGCGACGGCGAGAAAGATACGTTTGCGACGTGGTCCGCGTGCTGACGGCGGTGCAGATGGCGGCCAGGATGCGGCCAAGGTGCTAAAGGGCATGAAGGACGTGGCCAAGGATAAGGAGGACAAGGAGAATAGCGGTCAGATGGGCATCATGGAATCATTGAAGCCCAAACGCTGGGACGAATCGCTGGAGAAGCCACAGCTGGACTATTCCAAATTCTTTGAGAAGGAGGATGGCCAACAGCCCGGCCTTACCATCTGGGAGATTGAGAACTTTGTGCCCAACAAAATCGAAGAGGTTGTCCACGGCAAGTTCTACGAGGGTGACTGCTACATCATACTGAAGACCAAATACGATGAGCTGCACACACTCAACTGGGAGATCTACTTCTGGATAGGCAACGAGGCGACGCTGGACAAGCGTGCCTGTGCCGCCATACATGCCGTCAACTTGAGGAATTTTTTAGGTGCTCGGTGTCGCACCATACGCGAGGAGCAGGGCGATGAATCTGATGAGTTTCTGGCCCTATTCGACACTGAGGTCATCTACATCGAGGGCGGACGCACTGCAACCGGTTTCTATACGGTCGAAGAGATGATACACATAACCCGATTGTATCTGGTGCATGCGTATGGCGCCAGCATACATTTGGAGCCGGTCGATGTGGCACTGGAATCGCTGGATCCCCGACATGCCTTCGTCCTGGACGTGGGCACACGCATACATATCTGGTTAGGCAAGAAATCGAAGAATACCCTCAATTCCAAAGCTCGTCTCATGGCCGAGAAGATCAACAAGACGGAGCGTAAGAATAAGTGCGATATACTCGTCGATATGCAGGGCGAGGAGTCGCCAGAGTTCTGGGACGCATATGGCATTCAACCGGATGAGGTGGCCAGTCTACCGGCGCCGCGGGAACATATCGCTGAGGATTATGCGCCCGTTCAGCCGCGCCTCTATCAAGTGCAGCTGGGCATGGGCTATCTGGAGCTGCCGCAGGTGGAGCTGCCCGAACAGAAGCTCAGCCATACGCTGCTGAACAGCAAGCATGTCTACATCCTCGACTGCTATACGGATCTGTTTGTGTGGTTTGGCAAGAAGTCGACGCGCCTGGTGCGTGCTGCCGCTGTCAAGCTGAGCCGAGAGCTCTTTGACATGATGGAACGTCCGGAATGTGCCTTGGTTATGCGTGTGCCCGAGGGCAATGAGATGCAGATCTTTCGCACCAAGTTCCCTGGTTGGGATGAGGTTATGGCCGTCGATTTCACACGCACCGCCAAGTCGGTGGCCAAGACGGGCGCCAATCTCACACAGTGGGCACGCCAGCAGGAGACACGAACAGATCTGGCGGCACTATTCATGCCCAGACAGAGCGCGATGCCATTGAGCGAGGCTGAACAGCTGGAGGAGGAATGGAACTATGATCTCGAGATGATGGAGGCATTTGTGCTCGAGAATAAGAAATTTGTTCGCCTGCCCGAGGAGGAACTGGGCCATTTCTATACTGGCGAATGCTATGTCTTCCTCTGCCGCTACTGCATACCGGTGGATGATGGCGATAGCGGTGAAGCCAATGGTGCTACTCCCGCTGCTGCTGCTGCTGCTGCTGGAGCTGGAGCTGAAATCAATGGAGACAATGGAGATAGCAAAACACTGCCCCCAGAGGATGAAATCGAGTGCGTTGTGTACTTCTGGCAGGGACGCAACGCTGGCAATATGGGCTGGCTGACGTTTACATTTACGCTGCAAAAGAAATTCAAAGCAATGTTCGGTGAGGAGCTGGAGGTGATGCGCATCTTTCAGCAGCAGGAGAACCTCAAGTTCATGTCCCACTTCAAGCGCAAGTTCATCATACACACGGGCAAGCGCAAGGACAAGGCATTGACAGCCGATGGCAAGCCAGCCGTTGAGTTCTTCCACTTGCGCTCCAATGGCGGAGCACTGACCACCCGCCTCATACAGATTCAGCCGGATGCCATCCACCTCAACTCAGCATTCTGGTGAGTGGGATTCGAGAGAGTTGATTAGCATTCATAATTCCATGCTCTTCATTTCAGCTATATTCTACATGTGCCATTTGAATCGGGGGACGAGTCGCAGTCGGGCATTGTCTACGTCTGGCTGGGCAGCAAGGCCTGCAACGAGGAGACCAAACTGGTGCAGGAGATTGCCGAACAGATGTTCAACAGTCCCTGGGTGAGCCTACAGGTGAGTACATTCACTCATATCGAAGTATAGTATCATCATCATCATCCCTATGTCACCAGATACTCAATGAGGGCGACGAGCCGGAGAACTTCTTTTGGGTGGCATTGGGCGGACGCAAGCCATACGATACGAATGCGGATTATATGGGCTATACGCGTCTGTTTCGCTGCTCCAACGAGCGTGGCTACTATACGGTGGCCGAGAAGTGCTCCGACTTCTGTCAGGATGATTTGGCCGACGATGATATTATGATACTCGATAATGGTGAGCACGTCTTCCTCTGGATGGGACCGCGTTGCAGCGAAGTTGAGGTGAAATTGGCGTATAAATCGGCTCAGGTGTATATACAGCATATGCGTATCAAGCAGCCGGATCGAACGAGAAAACTCTTCCTAACCATGAAGAACAAAGAGTCGAGACGTTTCAGCAAATGTTTCCACGGCTGGAGCGCTTTCAAGGTGTACATATAGAGTTATATACGTAGGTAGAGCTAATGCCCGTGCCGTAGCGGATGCCGTGACAGAGCAGCCGCCGGACATGACAATTTTCGACTGCAATATATACACACACACACACACATACTCACGCACCCCCCACACACACCCACACACACACACAAACGACACAAAATCGCCAGCTAAAAGAAAATGTTTGTACTTTTATAATGTATTTAATTGTTTTTATTAATTTTATTTAGAGCCGTTGTTTTTTTTATATACATTATTATTTTTTTATATACTTATATATATATATATTTCGCCCAATTAATTAATTAACTCATCACCTGCCCCCTTGTCTACGCAAAGTATTCTTTTATCTACTATACATACATATACATATATATGTTTACATAGCTATTGTATGTACTACTTATTATATACATCTATACATATTGTATTTATACTACATATATGCTGAGCCGGCGAACTTTTTGTGCTAGTCTCCTGAAGGTGTTTTTATCCTCAGTTATCGATCCAAGAAGCGATCACGATAACGATAACGAAACAAAACAAAACTTAATCAAAAAACAAAAACAAAAAAAAAAGAAAAGAAAAACAAAAATGATGATAGTTGCTAATTGCACAATGTCTTGCTGCTTGCAGAAAATTCGCCAACTAATTGTACAAAACAAATGGAAAACATAAATTAAAAACAAAACATATTTATTGCAATTAACAAATTATACAAGAAAATAAATAAAAAAAACCAACTTAAAAACTATGCATGATATGGTAATTTATAGTTTCTTTGGCGTTACTTCCACAGGTAGGTAATCAAAATTGATATGAAATTGAGCTGTTTCATTTGCTTGGTTGAAATACCCTTCTTTTTTGGGATTTTTTAGTATCTAATTGTTTGATCAATTCCACGAATTCTAAGCAACGGAAAGTTGCAGATCAGAAAGGATTCAACTGTCAACAAGTCATGTAATTTGGGAATTATAATACTAGTATTTGGGACGCATCTCAGAGCTAGAGACACCATAAGCAGATCAACTTTATTTCATAGTGTGGGATGCCACGGCCCCGCTATGCTCATAGTCCAATGAAAGTGAATAATAGGCGCAAATTGGAACATAGACATATTTGCCGTTTAGCAATTGCAAAAATTCTATAGCATCATTATAATCTCTTCTGGGAATTGCATTAATATCGTTTAACAGAGTGAAATGTGCTTAACAATGACCAGATGAATTCTTTTTGGCGCCCAAAAAGGTAAAAAACAATTTAGCCAAGTTCACAACCTAGATTAGCCAAATTTACAACCTTAGTTCATTGCACAACCCCGAATAGTCGCACCATTGCCACCAAAATATCTCGTACAATAGCTTTCAGAAGGCAACTAAACAGAAGAAATTACATTATATTACTAGTTTTTTTTTTTACTCAAGTTTAACGCTATCTTAGCGACGTAAAGGGCCAATTTTATAATAAAATGTGCCATTGCGCCAAAACAATAAGAAAGTGCAAATTTTGGCGTAAAAACGCGAAGAGTGGCAACCGTGATTTAGCGGCGTCGCTCTCATCAGTCCGCGTTTATTTTTTTGCTGTCTCCAGTTTTGTTAAAAAGGTTTGCTTAACCATAGTAAGTATATTAAGTAATGTTTAAAACGAATGCATGGCGATAGTAATCAGATACGTAATTTTGTTGACTATTTGTGCGTTGCATAAAAATTGTAAAGAATTTAACCTACATACGTTTATATATTTTTTCGCGCTTCCTTCGCTTCTGGCCAAAAGCTGTGGCTGTAGCAGTTCGAGAACAGGCTTAGGCTGTGGCTGCAGTTTTTTTTTAGCGGTAAATATTGAATGTGGATTCATGTGCGTAGCAAAGTATTAAGTATACAACAAATCAACACAAGTGCGAGAAGAAGTACCATAACAACACGCAAACATGGATTTGTTTGATATGGTGCGGGCTGCACCTCCCCCAGAGAATGTGAGGGAGCCAGCGACTCAGAAAGCAGTGGTCACTGAAACGGATGTGGATGGGGCTGAGGATTCGAACGGAGCTGATGGATTAAAGTCCAAGATGTCTTCTCTCTCAGATGAACTATCAAGCTTTTTCAATATCGGTATGTCTGAAGCCAACAATGAAAATAAATCATTAATCACATACAATTTGCAGATGAGTCCGATACAGCTGTAGCGAGAACGACCACTACATCGCCAACCTATCCCCTAGGTAGGTCGGAGCATTATTATATTATAAATTTGTATAACTATATGTCTATGTTGTCCATTGCAGATGATAGCATTAGTTCTGGTAGTAAATCCAAGAAAGCGGTGCCGGCAGGTCGAAGCAAAGACAAGGAAAAGGAGAAACAGAAAGATGATGGCGAAAAAACTATGAAAGAGGATATAGATGCAAAGCCAGACACAGGTCGGGATGAGGATGAGGAAGATTGTGGGAACGGGGACGATGAACCACAACTGCAGAGTTCACCGCCGAAAACAAAGGCGCAACAGAAAATGTTTTTAGATTTACCAACACCAGAATATGATGCAATGGTTGCCTCTGGACAGATTAAAGCATTTGTTGTGCGCATTGAACGCTTGAGTGAATCAAAGATTACATTTTTAACATCACCTGGAGGACTCAAACAAAATAAAGGCAGACCGCGCAAGAGAAAATCAGATGTAGATTCTACGTTGTTGTCGTCGCCTTCGCCAACAAAAAAGCAAAAGATGAACACAACTAATTTCCACATTAAAATGTCTTGTATGCAGAACGGCGCCAAGCAACGTGAAAAAGGTCCACAGAATGTTCGGAATCGAGCGCCAACACCGCCACCACAAAATTTAGATGTATTTAGACCATTTGGACCCCTCAAGAAGATGACCAGGAACCCAAGAAAGTACAACACGGACCCGGAGTTGGTAAAAAAGTATGGCAATCACGTCTTCAACTGTTACGTCAAGATAAAGCGCATGAAAAATCCATCCCAAGAGCCACGGCGAAACCGGAAATCAAAATCCAATCTTTCAGTTTCATTCAGCGAAGCTGTCGAGATTTTGGGCAGCAAACCGCGCAAATCATCAACCATTAAAGGCAGCCCGAAGAGCAAGTCAAAGCTGAACACCTCGGTGCCCACACGTCTGCAGCGTGTCGATGCCACGGGCAATGTGCTCGAGGATATTGAGCTGTCTCCCAGTATGGTGCTGAACACTTCAAAGAGTCGAGGACGTGGTCGACCATGTAGCAGCAAAAAAACTGGACGTCCGAGCTCATGCAATGGGGGACGACGACCCAGTAAGCTCAATCGCCCCGCTCTAAGTATACCAGTCACGGATCTTGCCAGTTTGCGCATCGATGATAGCCAAGCCGATGAAACTGAAGGCGGAGATGAATACATTGGTAAGTCACGCAAACAAATCCTCTTCACACACTTTTATTATATTCAATTCTATCGCCTTACAGTACCGAATGAACTGCCCGAACATCAAAGGCCACCGCGTCGAGCCGAAACTCCAAAACCGGCAACGGAAAAACGACGAACAGTAACCACCACCATAAGTGATGATGAAGACAAAGATAATGACAAAGAAGATACGAAACAAAATAAAGTGGAATTGGAGAAAGCAGAGAAAAAACCAGTTGAGGCTGAGCAAAATGCCGAGACGGATGTAAAGAAAAAATCGGTGGAACCGGAGGAACCGGAGGAAACGTCTAATGCAGATAAAAAGTCGCCAGAGCCAGATAAGGAAGACAAATCAGAGAAGTCAGAAGAGCCTTCAACACAACTTGACTCTATAACAGATGATGCTGTAAACGATGATGTGCTGGATATACAGGCATCCATTGAGGATGTACGCAGTCTGCCTACACCCAACTCGCGGGATAACTCCCCTCTGTTAATGCCAGCATTACACCAAGAAGAGGAAGAACAAGAGCAAGCACAGAAGCCGTCACAACTACAGCAGTCGGAAAAAGAGCAATCAGACGTTCTGGAGGAGGCGTCAAAGAAACGCAACGGTACGCCTGAATCAGATTCTAGTTTTAAGTCAGCTCATGCATTGGAAATCAACACCATCGATGATATACTGGGTGATGAGGACATGCCTGAACTAACGGTTGGTGAGTACACTGAGAACTATTCTACTGAAATACCCCGATTAATCTAATCCCATATATTGTTCTGCAGAGTCGGACTCTCAACTAAACAGCCGTGGTAATGCGATCTCTCGAGGGGCGCTCGATGATATTATGACAGTTTTGGAATCGTAGACATTAGATTAAAATATCGTAGTCGTTCTAAATGCATCTACGTACATACGTATTTCTCTGCGTGTGTTTGTGTGTGTGTGTGCTTTTTTTAAGATTTTTTTTGTACCGGGTATTCGTGTTGTAAAATATTTTATACAATTCGCTAGTCAATTGTTTGAAGATGAAATTGCTTCTATTATTTCTGTTTTTTTTTTTGTATTCTTTTCTTATTTTTTGTAAAAGAGCATATGCCCTATATATAAGGAAATGAATGATTAAATATTATTTTTATTATATACATATATATATATTTGTTAGCATATACTCATTATGAAAAATACATCACACATCAACATATGTACATATGAATTTACTATTTTTTGTATTTGAACCCAGTTACTTTAATACTTGGAAAACTTAGTATTTAAGATGATCTAAGGCAGTTACTGTGTTTATCAAACACATCTGGCCCATGACACACACACACAAGCAGCTGCAGAAATTACACACGACCCATGGACACACACACACGCTCGCACACCCAAGCACAGATTCACACACAGACACAACCTTCAGTAGAGCTCAAACTGCTGCGCCCCATTTGATCCATTTATATAGTTTTAAATCGATTTGATGTAATAAATAAATTCACTATGTAAATGATAACCTCGTCTTCGTTTTCTAGTTTTTAAATTTGAAATTCGAATTCAAATGAAACGCTCCTCTACTCAACATTTGAGCTGTTACTGTGGTAGTGACGTTATTTGTTAATTAAGCAGGCTCAACGTCATAGGCTTAAGAAAGTTATATGTTCTATATGTTCCATTTGTTCATCTACTTAATCCATTGTAGATATTTTCTTCTGTTTGGCTAACATACAGCTTCATTATGTGCCTAAGCCCGTTTCGTGCCTCGAAAATGTAAAAAATTGATTTGGCTAGTTTTGCGTCGGTTTTTAGCGTGTTTTAGCGTTAGCTTATTTAGTATCATTTGGTAAACACAACACGTTGCAATCGAGCGCAGACAAACGCGCGGGGGACATGGTGCGGGACATTCTTCTTCTTCCTTCTGTTAATTAACAAGGGCGCCACGTTCGAAATTCAAAAAAAATGTTCGATGCAACTTGCAAGCAACAACAAACACACGAATATTATGAGTTCGAATGCCTCGCCGTTTCCATCGAGGTCGAGGCAAATTTACATTTTTGCGCTCGCAGCCAACTTCATTTTATGTTAACTTAACCGGCTGCTGTTAAAGCAAATGTTAATATGCTGAAATGTTTCGCGTTGCTCATACGCCTCGTTGGCCGTCGTCGCGTACGGTTCTTTTGGTCGGTCGGCTTCCAATTGTTCTGGCGATTCCGTAGCGCGACTTTCGCTTTTGGCGCGTATTTAAATAAAAATAAAATAAAACATAAATAAATACATATATTTAATATTTAATTGAAAGTGGCTACAATGCTTTTAAGCGGGGGGCGCAGTGCGCCGTCAAATTGAAGAAACATACCAGAACGATCCCCTGTCCCGAGCTCTTTAACCCGGTCCCAACTGATCCGATCCGATCCGAGATTGTACGAGTGTAAATTAACATAGACGATGCCAGCCAAGGGCAGGTCGCCAGCCGACTATGATTCACACGACGAAGCCAACACCGAGCTGCTGGAGAAGCTCAAGCATCTGGATAGACGTGTGGAGGCAGTTGAGAATGCCGGTGGCATCTGTAGTCGCAGTGCCGCCTGCTGGCAGTCCCTTAAATGGAAATCGGCTCTAAACCACATCGGACTGCTCGTCTCGCTCTCCATCTATTGCGGTGTGGGCGGATTGGTAAGCGAATCACTCGATGCGATGCGAATCAAAGCAAATCACCAATATCATTTGCATAATTTTTAATAACATAATTTATTAATCATTCGCAGCTACACACAATTTGCACGTTTCAGCTTTGTTTGTCTGTGAAAGAAAGCAAAAGAATCTGACAGATACAAATCTTAAAATCAAAATAGGCAAATTTATTGCAGTGCAAAAAAAAGTAGAAATTAGCTCATAATCAAGCCATAAGTCGTAAAAGTGTTCCGTAAAGATTTTTAAGTGCCGTTGCCCCTACAATTGCCACGGTTACGCCCCCAACGCTTGGCCGCCCACAACGCTACAAATTTCCATTTCCATTTCCATTTGCCGTCTTCCATTTCCAATTGCGAATTTCACATTTCACATATAACAACTGCAGCTTCAGCCTTCGCCGGGCTGGACGTGCTGCATCAGTGGCCACATTGACCGAGCCAAACACACACATCACACACATACTCTGCTGGTGTGTGTGTGTGTGTGTGTGTCGGGTATTTAGACAAGTTTAAATAGTTTTGTCTAAACATTTACATTTTGGCCAATGACGTCGTCATTTATTGGTCTCCCCCAATTGGCAAAATGATGAAGTCAATGAATGTATATCAGCACGGTATATATGTATGCTATATGTATGACTGCATCACTGCAGCCTGAGCTCATTAGCAGCCCCAATTGTCATTCTACACTGGTCAACATAGCGCTAGCTGAAGTCAATTGATGTACGAGCGCGTGTCATGTCTGTGCGACATTTATCATTCACTATTCGCCAATGTGCTAGGCATTCAAGCCTGAAGTTTAGTTGAGGAAACGAGTGGCATCCATGCCTTCCTTTATATATATATCTTTGCACAATTTACTTTAGATAATGCTGTAAATGTATGCCGCTTATATACGGAGAGAACTACAGTCAATTCGCTAAATGAGGCAGCATTATTTTAAGTTAAGTACTTTACTTTCTTCATTCACGATCGTAAGCACACTTAGTGATGTTCTAATCGATATCGACATTTGCAATACTGTTATCGATTTATCGGCTAATTTGATTCGGCACCTTTCTATTACACATATCGCGATACTATCATCACTTTTGCCTCCATTGCTGTTCTGAGCAAATAGTGGTGTTTTCTTCTGTAAGAATGGTGTTTTTTGCGAAGATACGGAGAGAACTAAAGTCAATTCGCTAAACGAGGCAGCACTATTTTAAGTTAAGTACTTCACTTTCTTCATTCACGATCGTAAGCACACTTAGTGATGTTCTAATCGATATCGACACTTGCAATAATGTTATCGATTTATCGGCTAATTTGATTTGGCACTTTCTATTACACATATCGTGATACTATCATCACTTTTGCCTCCATTGCTGTTCTGAGCAAATAGTGGTGTTTTCTTCTGTAAGAATGGTGTTTTTTGCGAAGATACGGAGAGAACTAAAGTCAATTCGCTAAACGAGGCAGCACTATTTTAAGTTAAGTACTTCACTTTCTTCATTCACGATCGTAAGCACACTTAGTGATGTTCTAATCGATATCGACACTTGCAATAATGTTATCGATTTATCGGCTAATTTGATTCGGCACCTTTCTATACACATATCGAGATACTATCATCTGAGCTAAGAGTGGTGTTTTCTTCTGTAAGAATGGTGTTTTTTGGAATGAATTTATTAGTTTTATTCAATTTAGAGCATATACACAGAGGGAAAAACGACGTTCTAAAATTAAGTTTGAATGTACTCAATTTAAGAATTTGCAATCTTAGTTAAAAATTCTTAAAATAAGAATGTTTGCAATACTTATTTCAAGATCGAATCAAGAACTTAGGTCGAGTACAGTAAGTTCTTAATTTAAGAATAAACATTCTCTTTTTAAAAAATTTTAATTCTTGATTTTTAAGTCCTCGCAAACTTATATCAAGAATTTTTGCCGTTCTTGATTTAAGTATTTACATCTCGGTTTCAGCATTTCCTTTCTAAGTGAGAAATCAAGTTTGAAATGTTAGGTTTCAAGTACGAAATTCTTGATTTTTTCTCTCTGTGTATGTTTTAATCTTTTGTATATTTTGTACCCCTCTTTATTTCCTTTTTTCTATAATGAGTATCTTCTAGTTGCTAAACTGTAAAAATAGTATATAGTTGTATATTTAGACCCTGTACGTTAAAAAAGTGCTTTAGCATACAACAATCTTATGGTAAGCTTCATCTGTGCTGAGAATTGTGGCTCAATCGGATAATAAACACCGGAGATATTCGAGATTAAAGTTTCCGTACTAGGCAATGTGTGGTTGCAGTGTGAGCGTATGTGCGCGTATGTGTGTATGCGTGTGAGTGTGCCCTATAGCGTGTGTGTGTGAGTAACTCAGCGAAATGTACAGGGTCTCCTACTGTCGGTTGCATCCGACTGTAGTTTTTCGAGTTTTTCGTTTAACATGCTCGTTTCATAATAATATACTCGCTTCCCCTCGCACTTGATTAATGTTACTTTTGGCTGAGTTGGAAATATTTGATTAATCTCGTCTATTTCACGTATTTTTTCGCTGCTATTGAATTCATTAAGTTTCGAGCATTTATCAATTAAGTTTTAATCTGTTTGCAAGTTGCTTTCGCATTGAATTAATTTGATTTCATTTGATGTGAAACCACAGGCATTGATACAGATTCGCTTAGTTTTAATTGAGATGTAGTTTAGTTTATATTCTAGTCAACACCTCAACACCTGAACACCTCAAGACGTCTAATTTGTCGAATTCAATGGCTAAATAATTGGAAAGGAATTAATCACCATAGCACCTACAGTTGTACCTACATTCACACTCGTACGCATTGGCATATGTTGAACTTATTTTCATGGCGAATTTCCAAAATGTGTACAGAGATTTTTTATATTTTTGTCTTATTAGAAGTGCTCATTTCTGCTGTGTTTAACGGAATCCAAATAGAATTTATCGCCTCATTTGGCAGAGTATTATCTAAGCTCTGGCTGAACGTGGTCCTGCATTCACTTGGCATTCGTTTTGCACTCACTTTACATTCACTTTGCATTCACTTAAGCTTAATCCTGCAGCTGTCGCAGTTGCTTTGCATTTGGAATCAGCATCCAGCTGTCAAATGAAACGGAAATGAAATGAATCGTATGTGAGCACATGACGCTCATACACACTCATACACACTCATATTCGCATATCAAATAACAGGATGTGGGACAGGGGATTGACATTGGGATTTTGTTAAGATTGACCGGAAATCATCGTGTCACCCTCACACTGCATCTCAAGTGTCGCCTCCAATAACACTTTCGATATGGTGTTCTGTGAAACGATATCGCTGCAATTTCACTGCGCTTATTTCACTTCACTGCCGCGAGTTGACACAGTTTACAATTCATTTCTTTGCGTTTTCACCAACGAAATGATATTGAGTATGTTTTTGGGAACACTCCCAGCGTTTCAGCACTTAATTGCTTCAACTTTTGGGCCTCAAACACAAAGTTCGACGAAAGCATGTTCTGTGCCCTTTCTAGCCATCAATTCTCTGATCCAATAACACTTTCGATATGGTGTTCTGTAAAACGATATCGCTGCAATTTCGCTGCACTTATTTCACTTCACTGTCTCGAGTTGGCACAGTTTACAATTCATTTCTTTGCGTTTTCACCAGCGAAATGATATTGAGTACGTTTTTGGGAACACTCCCAGCGTTTCAGCACTTAATTGCTTCAACTTTTGGGCCTCAAACACAAAGTTCGACGAAAGCATGTTCTGTGCCCTTTCTAGCCATCAATTCTCTGATCCAATAACACTTTCGATATGGTGTTCTGTAAAACGATATCGCTGCAATTTCGCTGCACTAATTTCACTTCACTGCCGCGAGTTGACACAGTTTACGATTCATTTCTTTGCGTTTTCACCAACGAAATAATATTGAGTACGTTTTTGGGAACACTCCCAGCGTTTCAGCACTTAATTGCTTCAACTTTTGCGCCGCAAACGCAAAGTTCGACATTTATCTGGTTTATGTTCTGTGCCCTTTCTAGCCATCAATTCTCTGATCCAATAACACTTTCGATATGGTGTCCTAGAGTGTTCTGTAAATCGATATCGCTGCAATTTCGCTGCACTAATTTCAATTCACTCTCTCGAGCTGGCACAGTTTACGACTCATTTCTTTGCGTTTTCACCAACGAAATAATATTGAGTACGTTTTTGGGAACACTCCCAGCGTTTCAGCACTTAATTGCTTCAACTTTTGCGCCTCAAACACAAAGTTCGACGAAAGCAATTGACTTTTATCTGGTTTATGTTCTGTGCCCTTTCTAGCCATCTATTCTCTGATCCAATAACACTTTCGATATGGTGTCCTAGAGTGTTCTGTAAATCGATATCGCTGCAATTTCGCTGCACTAATTTCAATTCACTCTCTCGAGCTGACACAGTTTATGATTCATTTCTTTTCGTTTTCACCAGCGAAATGATATTGAGTACGTTTTTGGGAACACTCCCAGCATTTCAGCACTTAATTGCTTCAACTTCGACGAAAGCAATTGACATTTATCTGGTTTATGTTCTGTGCCCTTTCTAGACAGCAATTCTCTGATCTCTTTTTGTCAACAGAGCGCTAAAAGTTTTATTTATTAATTAGGTTGGCATTCTTGAGTGTTCCCTGTGGATGGGGTGGAAATTACAATGGTACTATGTAGTATAGTTTGTGGAAACTCGCGAAAAGTTTCAAGTGTGATTTTGTAGCATGCTACTAGGCCAGGTATCACGGCATCATTTGGGGAATCTGTTCCATATAAATCATTTTAATTAGCATATATTGTGGTGGAAGTTGCTCTGGTGTGGCATGCGGCATGCGGCATGTGGCAAGGGTGTAGTTTGAGGCGTTTCTATTGTAAATCGCGCAACTTTATCGATTCGCATCACGTGAATAATTCGCTCAAATGCTCGAAATCACCTGCCATTTCCTTTACTTTTTGCAGCCCAAATGAATTAAGTTGTTGTTGCTCACACATACGCACAACCAAAAGGCAATTAGAGAGTGAGTGTGTGTGTGTGTGTGTGTGTGTGTGTGTTTGTTATCTGATTAACTAAGCCATCCAGGCGCAGGCAGACATGATTTTTTATATAAGTCTATTTAAGCCAATTTTCTAGGCTCAGCAACTAGGCACGGCCTCATAGCGGATGTTTACGTTTTGATTTTAACCAAAATGACGACAAAACCAACTCGCGGCAGTAGAAGAAACAGACGGACGGACGGACAGACGGACAGAAGGACAGTTGGTCAAAGAGGAAATCACGCCAGACGCGCATTAAGCGTGTGACAAGCGTTCATTTTATTGTGCGTCGCTTTGTTTCATTTCTATCGCTTATTTTGCTTTGCTTTGCCTTTCCACATTTTGGCACATTTCATTGAAATGAAATGAAATAATATACGACATAACATACTCCAAACGGAAGGTCTTTAAAATGTTATATTTCACGGAAATCTTACACACCTATTCGCGGCAATAATCTTGATATAAAGACTTTATTTGGTCATTTCTGTATTTATTTCGAATAATTTTCAACAGGGTTTACTATAAAAAGAAATCAGTTTAAGTCATATCAAATTTGAGTTTCATTCATTGTTATCACAAGTATTTATTTATCGGTTTATCGATAAAATACTATTCGCAGCAATAATCTTGATATAAAGACTTTATTTGGTGATTTCTGTATTTATTTCCAATAATTTTGAACAGGGTTTACTATAAAAAGAAATCAGTTTAAGTCATATCAAATTTGAGTTTCATTCATTGTTATCACAAGTATTTATTTATCGGTTTATCGATAAAATACTATTCGCAACAATAATCTCGATATGAAATCTTTATTTGGTAATTTCTTTATTTATTTCAAATAATTTTCAACAGGGTTTACTATAAAAAGAAATCAGTTTAAGTGTTATCATATTTGAGTTTCATTCATTGTTATCACAAGTATTTATTTATTGGTCTGTTTATCGATAAAATACTATTCGCAGCAATAATCTTGATATAAAGACTTTATTTGGTCATTTCTGTATTTATTTCGAATAATTTTCAACAGGGTTTACTATAAAAAGAAATCAGTTTAAGTGTTATCATATTTGAGTTTCATTCATTGTTATCACAAGTATTTATTTATCGGTTTATCGATAAAATACTATTCGCAGCAATAATCTTGATATAAAGACTTTATTTGGTGATTTCTGTATTTATTTCCAATAATTTTGAACAGGGTTTACTATAAAAAGAAATCAGTTTAAGTCATATCAAATTTGAGTTTCATTCATTGTTATCATCAGTATTTATTTGTTGGTCTGTTTATCGATAAAATACTAGTTTGAATGATCCATCGTGTGTTCACACTGCACTTTATTGAGTATTTACTTTGGTATTTACCTTTTCAAGTACATCTAAAATATCTAAAATAATAGATGAATCATATCCAATTCATTTATTTTATAGTATAGAATAGTATTATACTTAGTATATTAACAAAAGGTGTTTCTGTGCAATTTGTTTGTGTTTTATTTTTTACTTTTCTTTTAGTTTTATTTTCGATAAGAAATAAATACAATACCCAATTATCATCGAACCTGAGTTGACCGCAATTTCGGGCCGCATTTCCCCTCGGCCTTTGAATGAAACAATTTACTTAGCCTGGGATGTATGCAACACTTTGTGCTCTTTCCAAATTCCAATCAGGCTGGGGCAGCGTAACACCCTATAGGGCGAGAGGATTGTAAGAGTGACAGGCGACAAGTGTACATACACATCTATTGATGACACTCGCCTCATCAAGTCAAACAGTTGATTTGGCCCAAAGTGTTTAAGTGTATTAGTATGAGGAGAGGTTGATTGCCGTATGATGACCATGAGATGTAAGTTTTTCGCTTTTTGGGGTCAGTCTTAAGCGTGCGACGCACGCATGAGGCATACAAATCGAGTATCCATCCGTCCGTCTGTTCCTCTGTCTGTCCGTCTGTGCTCGTAGCACATTTTCAATTTATTTACAAGCAAAATAACAACAGTTGTATGTGTTGGTCATAAAATCACTTGGCCGTAGCAGCAGCAGCAGCAGCAGCAACAATAACAACAACTTGAAAATGACTTTTGTTTTTTGAGATGCCTTGATACCCGGTAATTGTTTGACATACAAGGGGTGTATAAAGTGTTTGTGTATTTAATTTAGCTAAATTCAATTAAAGCCACATTTTCTGTATTATTTTTGTATTATTTTAAATTAAATTAAATTTTTTTAAATTTAAAATTAAGTATAAAACAAAAGGAATGCTTAATCAAAATTCAATTTGAACAAATTTCACCTGAATGAATATTACTACAAAAACTGTGCCATCCATAGTAATACTGTAGTACTGTACACCATTGCCACTTGTAGGTTACGTTCGACTGTAGCCTGCCCGACTCGCTTTAAGTTGTAGCTGGAGCAGAAAGGCAGACCGTTGAGCGATTTATTTACGCATTTAACACGCAACAAAAAACTTTATCAATTTCTGCATATGCCAGTCACACACACACTCCCACACCTCCTCCACTACACGTGTGTGTGTGTGTGTGTGTATAGACGCCGCAGTGTCGCTACTTTTGCATGTGTATTGTGTGGCTGTCTTATTAAATGATACATAAAGAAATTAAAAAATTATCCGGCAATCGTCAGGTGACAAAAGCTGACAGATTTATATAGCAGTTGCCATTAATTTCCCCTACACCCTACCCCAAAAAAAATCAGAAGAATTTGCCAAAATAAAAACCGCTGAAAGCGCAAAAATTATACGCATTTTGCTTGGCTGAGAGTGACTTTCGTCGCGTGCCATTATTTCCCCGCTAAAAATAGCCAAAAAGCATTTTCATCATTATCTTCTGCTGCTTCAGTCTATTCATTTTCTTTCTGCTCGTAATTTAATTTCTCATTTTACGGATTATTCGGATCGTTGGCCTTTTTAAAGCTCTCTGGGCCAACATTTTCCGGTTAAAGACTCGCGCCAGACAACAGTACTAGATCAGGCAATAATATTAAATGGGCAACGATAATAAAATCAAATAGGCGAAACTTTGTTCTCCAGGGTATATATACATATAGTATGTACATTAATGAAATTCAAAAAGAGGCATTTTCGAATTCGATAAATCGAATCCACATATATCGATAAAACGACTAATGATTTTAAGCATAGAATTAATAGAAACTATTAATTGAGTATGCAAATATCATTATCGTCAATAAATCGATATCAATTTCACTTGATCGATATTTGCACATGCTTTTTCGAATTCGATAAAGCGAATCTTCATATATCGATAAATCGATTAATGATTTTAACCATAGAATTAATAGAATCTATTAATTGAGTATGCAAATATCATTATCGACAATAATATATCGAATTCGATAAATCGAATCCACATACATCGATAAAACGACTAATGACTTTTAACCATAGAAATAATAGAAACTATTTATTGAGTATGCAAATATCATTATCGTCAATAAATCGATATCAATTTCACTTGATCGATATTTGCACATGCTTTATTCGAATTCGATAAAGCGAATCTTCATATATCGATAAATCGATTAATGATTTTAACCATAGAATTAGTAGAAACTATGAATTGAGTATGCAAATATCATTATCGTCAATAATATTCGAATTCGATAAATCGAATCCACATACATCGATAAAACGACTAATGCTTTTAACCATAGAATTAATAGAAACTATTAATTGAGTATGCAAATATCATTATCGTCAATAAATCGATATCAATTTCGTATCCCTTGATGCGATATTTGCACCTTTATCGGCAGATGTAAGTAAATGCATTTTCGAATTCGATAAATCGAATCCACATATATCGATAAAACGACTAATGCTTTTAACCATAGAATTAATAGAAACTATTAATTGAGTATGCAAATATCATTATCGTCAATAAATCGATATCAATTTCGTGTAATCCCAATTAACTGTATCATTTGATCGATATTTGCACCTTTATCGGCAGATGTAAGTATAATTTAATGTACAAGGTCTGCTCGACTGTAGCCTTTCCAAACTGTTCTAATATTGCTAAAGTACTTTAGATAATATGAAATTGCTTGTGCGCCTAATGATATTTTGATACTTTTTATATGGAAATCGTCTTATTGACTCACTAAGATGGCAATTTCAAAATTCAATCAAAAAGAGCTTAAATTTGAAAACAACTTTTAGTGGGGCACAAACTTGTCATACCCCTTGGCAAGCGAACGTCAGTGCATAGTATTCTTAGGTAAAAGCCAGAAGTTGGCGGCTTTAATGAATGTGCTGCCGCTAAGTCTGGCCTGTAATTGAGTCATTTCCAATAGGGTAATTGGGTAATGGGTAAATTATACTCAGCATTCGTGTGCCACTTTTATTTGTGGGGCAGCGTTCAACTGTAATTTGTGCGTCTTCCGTTTGCAATATGTTTATCTCCAGGTGCACCCAGTACCTGTACCTGTGCCTGTGCCTGTATCTACAGATGGTGGGAGGGTGTATGCAGTGTGCATGTCATTGGCTCCGGGTCAGGTAAATGCCAGACAGGCAGACAGTGCATAAAATTTCATATGCAACATTTTTGCATTATTTTATTTATATTTCTTCCAGTTGTTCTTGTTGTCCGTCTTGTCGCTTAGGCAAACGCGGCGTATGAGTAATTTTTGCAAGCAAAGAAAATCGCACAATTATTTAATATATATTCTACGTATTCTACGTGTGTGTAGCTTGTTGTTCTTGTTGTTGTTGTTTCTCCCATTGTTATTCGTGGTGTTTTTTTCGTTCTGTCGGCAAAGAAATAAATTTGAAGAATTCTGCAGATGTTTGCGTTTCATTTGATTTTTCGGCTCAATTTTTATACATCTATCATCGCTGTGTGTGTGTTGCTGTGGTTGTTGTTTTTTCTGGAAATAATTTTTAAAAATAATTTGTAAACTTGCTGTTGTACTATGTATAGTTGCAGTCGTTGCTGTTGCTTTCGTGTTGCGGTAATTGCGGCGTCTGCCCGAAGCCAAAATAAACGATCTATTATAAACTCGCATTAATAATTTGTTCACAATTTATTATAAAATAATAAACTACAATATCTGCGGCCAGTATTGGCAATTTGTTGTTGTTTCATTTATTTATTTATCTATCGCCCCAACAACAAGAACTCGCCACATACATGTGTATAGTAGTCGTATGTTGTGTGTAGTAACGGAATCCCAAGCCTAAGTACGAGTACAAACTGTTTATGGGGAGTTGGCGTGTCAAGGTCATTGTTCTTCGTTTCTTCTTCGGCATTTTGTTGCTGCTCTTGCTGTCGTTCCTTCTATTAACGTTATTATTAGTGTTTTAGCTTGTTATTATTACGGCTGCGGCTGTTGTTATTGCGGCAATTGCCTGGCACTTAGCAGACGGAAGTGGGCCATAGGAAAACATTCGCTGTTATTTGCATAAGTTAGTCGCATAAATGCCAAATAATTCACAGCAAATATTATTATAAATCGAATTAAATATTACTATATATTCTAATACAGCTCTAGGTATAGAGCAGGCAAATTGCAGAAATATTTGTAATATATAAATAACCAAAGTATCTATAGTATGCAAAAGAATCTGCAAAAGTATCTGAAGTCACAAATGTATTTAATGACGCAAAAGTACCTGTGAGATTCAAAAGTAGCTCAAATTTATAAAAGTATCTGCAAGATACAAAAGTATCTGCAAGATACAAAAGTATCTACAAGATACTACAAGCAAATGGTAAAAAGTACCTCAAAGATACAACTCACTTCACCCAATAGGTACTTATATGCACACACACACTAACAATCACTCACCCATAAATACTATACCCGTACATACCCGCAATCACATATCACGCATACACACTGAGCGCCAGTTATACGAACAGAAACTTAATCACTTTTCAGCTTCGACTTAAATGCTTAACCTAACTACTTTTTGATTGGAAAATAAAAAATACAAAAATATTTTTAAAAAATACTAGAAATTCTAGAAAAATACTATAAATGCTGCAGCTCAGTGATAAACACAGAAATTGCGGATAAAAAGTAAGCTAAATAAAGCAACTAAACTTGCCTTAGCCTAGCATTAATCTAAATACTTAATAAAACTACTTTTTGATTGAAAATTAAAAAATACAAAAATATTTTTAAAAAATACTAGAAATTCTAGAAAAATACTATAAATGCTGCAGCTCAGTGATAAACACAGAAATTGCGGATAAAAAGTAAGCTAAATAAAGCAACTAAACTTGCCTTAACCCAACACTAATCTAAATACTTAATGCAACTACTTTTTGATTGGAAAATAAAAAATACAAAATCATTTAAAAAATACTATAAATTCTAGAAAAATACTATAAATGCTACAGCTCAGTAATAAACACAGAAATTGCAGATAAAAAGTAAGCTAAATAAAGCAACTAAACTCGCCTTAAACTAACTCTAATCTAAATACTTAATGCAACTACTTTTTGATTGGAAAATAAAAAATACAAAATCATTTAAAAAATACTATAAATTCTAGAAAAATACTATAAATGATACAGCTCAGTAATAAACACAGAAATTGCAGATAAAAAGTAAGCTAAATAAAGCAACTAAACTTGCCTTAACCCAGCACTAATCTAAATACTTAATGCAACTACTTTTTGATTGGAAAATAAAAAATATAAAAATATTTAGAAAATACTAGTAATTCTAGAAAAATACTATAAATGCTGCAGCTCAGTAATAAACATTACAGATAATAAGTAAGCTAAATAAAGCAACTAAACTTGCCTTAACCCAACACTAATCTAAAGTAGAACATTTTAGAATCAGTGTATATGCAGCACTCTGCACAGCTGGGGTTCAATTAAAAGCTTGTAAAGTAAAATGGAAGCCAAATACCGCAGCAATTACAGCAGAAGCAGACGAAGCAAAAGAAGCAGAGAAAACCAGAATAACAACTCGAACAACTTTTGGCCTCAAAAAACAAAATCAAAAAGAAAAAGAAAAACAAAAGAAGTTTGCGTGCAATGCACATTATATGGTATAGGGGCATGGTCAGTTGCAGGGTGTAAAAACAGAGGGTGGGGATGGAATTGGACGGAGGTGGGAATTACAGGGCATACTTGATTGTTTTGCAAGCGCTGTCGCCAATTCTGTGGCAGGTTGTGGCAGGGAGTGTAGATGATTCCCTTCGGCACGCAAACCACGTTTGGCAATTCAATTTGAAGTTACGTGGACTTCTCTTCTTTTCTTTTTTCTTACTTGAAATTTGCTGCTATTGATGTTGACTTGCGTGTAAAATTTGCATGTCAAAATGGCTTTGATTGATGATATGCTGTGTGTGTGCGTGTGTGTGTGTGTGTGCGTGTGTAGTAAGTGCATATAATGCGCATACGCAGCGTGTGACGCTGAGCATGATGTTGATTAGTTTCATCGCTTGACTAAACTTATTTGCCATGACAAGCGGTAAATAACAACACCAACGCACACCTACACACGCACACCCAGTCACACACACATCTTTGGAGCACACTTCTTGACATGGAATTGCATTTAGTTGAAGCAATAAATCAAAGGCATCAGTCTCAGCTTCAGCCAAGCAGAAATCTGACAATAGTTTGATATACGTTTACTCTGTATTTGTATATAGTTGTTCAATAATATTTCTACATCTATGTATATATCCATAAGAGAACTTTATATTCAATTAAATAATATATATTAAACATTTAGAACTTGAAATCGACTGCCAAATTCCAGATTCAACATTTGTATTAACCCTCTTCTAATTTCTTCTATATACCCTACTTGTTGGCACTCACTACAGGGTATAGCGAAACTGGCCAGACTACCTTGCTGCACACATATGGCCTAATCAGCTATTAAGCTCAAGATTTGGCCAATTATTTGGTGGGCGTTGGCCCAATGCTCTGAATGATGCCATCAGCTCGTGCGGGGTATATCACAGTCTGCTCACAACAGAGTGTCAATCAATGTGTCTGACAGGGGCAGGGGGCAGGGAGATTGTACAGCTTCAGTTTCAGTTTCATGCCGGACCATGCCCTAATGATCACAAGTGGGCGGCTGACAAGTGCTGTAAAACATACGCAGTGCTAAAGAGCGGGCACATAATTAAAAACAAATATGTTTGCTGTCAGAAATTCTCGTTAGACCCTGTACTTTAAAAAAGTACAAAAGGGTCTATTAAGTTTGTGCAAATGACATTTGCCGTCCGTCTGTATAAACACCGAGATCTCGGAAATTATAAGAGCTCGTATATTACATACGTTCATGTATTACATAGGCAGGCCAAGTTTATGTTTTTAATTTGATTTCCCATCCCCCTCCTCCTCAAATTTGCAAAAATGTTCTTAGCATGTACAGTTTTAAAGTCACTGGATTCCTTCTCTGCATGAATAAAGCTTTAGATGCTTTGAATGTTTGGTGCGATTTGCAGCCCAATCGGATAATAGACATCGGAGATATTGGACAAACAATTTTCTGTACTACACAGTTGGCTGGGGGAGGGGGCAAGCCACAGTGTACGCGGGCACTAGGCGTATGAGTGATTTATGATTGTAAGTATGAATTTCTGTATGAGTATTGGTTAATGTTTGTATTTGCGCGTATATTTGTGTGTGTAAGTGTATGTGTGTATGAGTATGTACCTATATGCTGCTGCTGTTATCGACTCCCAGGGCAAATCGAAGTACAGGGTCTCCTACTGTCGGTTGCGTCCGACTGTTGTTTTCCCTACTTTTTGTTATTGTTGTTGTTGGCATGAAATGAATATGCGTCGATCATTTGATGTTAGTCTTGCTTTGCTGCCAATTGAATAATTTAATAATGTGGCTCATTAAATGTTGAGCCGAAACACCTGGCCGGCCTGAGCATCGACGTGGACATTGCCCCAAATGTCTGGGCACCCCCTTCACTTGCCACTGCTTCTGCGGCGACGGCTTCTTGGCCATGTCATGTGGCACGCAAGCCAGCGGAAACCCTTTTTGGCAGCTCCAATCTGTGCTGCCGCTCTGGCGCCGCAGCTGCCCATCCAGCAGGCACCTGCCATGTTTGGCTTGCACGTGTCAAAATGCGAATAAAAAATCGCAAAATACCCACACATAAAAAAACAAGCAAAGCATAAATATGAATGATATAAAAAATAGAAATAGAGTGGGTATAAACGAATATATGATATGCTATAAACAAAAGATGCGTGAAAATAATTTTACGCACAAAATGAGTCTGTAATGTCCAACTAGGTCGGGAATGCAACCTAAATGTTTGTCCGTACAAAATACCCTATGAAAAGTATTATTGTACAACACACAAAGTGGTGGAGGTTGCCGCTTGCCGAACGAAGAGAGAAGAGTTCTTGCGCTCGGTAGAATAAGCTAAATAACAACTCCCGTTTGCCGAGCGAAGAAAGGACACTTGCGCTCGGTTTGAGTGCGGAATAACAACTGACTGACCAGGCGGACAGTCTACTTTATTAGACCCTTTCTTGGGCATACATATTACTTTACATTCTACATTTACATCTTACATTCAGCTTAGGTAGAATTCCATCTTATCTTATCTCTTAGGTAGTTTTCCTATGTTCAGGGTTTTCCCTTGTTAGGGTGTATTTCCCATATCTGAGTCCAGACTGCTATCTGCGTCTTAATTGCTTAGGTCTAGTCTGGACTCTCTTTTATTATCTGTCTAGTGAGCCTATCTCAATACAATGTCTAGGCTCACTGGCAGACTTATTAATGTGATCGAATATAACATTAAACATCCTGGCCCTGTTGAAAGGTTTACTTTCAATAACACAGCGACCAGGCTCTTTTGAACTATATATAAAATAATATAACTTTATATCTTAAGAACCTAATTCAATACGATGTCTGGCTTTCTGGCTTACTTTTAACTATATGATTCAACAATTATATTAATAGACGAGTATTATATTCTGTGATCATTAAAATTTTAAGTGATTGAATGTTTAAACTTCATTGGAAAAAAAAACAGAGAAAACACCAAGTGTGGCAACACTGATCGCATCACACGAGGTTTTTGGCTAAAAAAAATACCGATGTTAATATCGAAAAAAGTATTATATCACATTTACCTTCTATTACTAAAATACTGCATCAATAGAATATAAATTATGGGATAGGATTATAGAATTATAGGATATTGTATTCTATTCATTGGGAAAACAACAAGAGCCGATTCCAAGCGGCAACAGAAAAAAACACCACTTAAAAGCACCAAGTGTGGCAACACTGATCACATCACACAAGGTTTTTGGTAAAGAAAAAAACTCGGAAAGCTACAGTCGGATGCACTGTTGGAGACCCTGTTCTTTCTTTTTCAGCAGCTAATGCTAACAATGCACACATACACACACACGCAAAAACGCATACACACTTATGTACATACATTATGCGCATGCTTCTCTCCCTTGCCTAGAATATAAACTTTAATCGCGAATATCTCCGGTGTTTATTATCCGATAGAGCCACAATTCACAGCACTGATGAAGGTTACCATAAGATCATTGTATGCTGAGGCAAAAGTGATGGTGTTTTGCGGTTTTTGGGGGAGGTTTTCGATCAAGAATATATATACTTTGTGGGGTCTGCCACGCCTCCTTCTGACTTGCACAAACTTAATAGACCCTTTTGTACTTTTATAAAGTACAGGGTCTATAAAAATACCGATGTTAATATCGATGTTATATCACATTTACCTGCTGTTATTAAAATATCGCATCAATAGAATATAGATCATAGAGTATTCTACTATCGCTACGCATACTCAACTTCTCAACGATTACAACTGTTCTATAGTTATCATGGAGAGAGTGGCACTCCGATTCGTGTTGTGCACAGTCAGTCATACACATTATTAATTGTACACCGTGTACACCCAGTAGATTAGTGGAATGAAATTGTTGCTTGAGAGAAATCTGATTGGTGGGTTTATGTGCTTGACCTGATTATGGAGAAAGTGCCCCAAACGGAAGTCGAGCAATTCGTTCCATCAGCTGATTTGTTGTTGCTGTTCTTGTTGCATGCAAATCGCGCGTAATTAGAGTTGATTTTATTTAACGTTTTCGTGACACGGTAAACTGCTTGTCACGTGCCCAGTGAAGGTCCCGAACTGGCAGCTAAATGCTGCTTTATTGCCTGAGGAGTCTGGGAACTTAAGCTGCGCTACGGTTCAAATTTTTAATTGGGCTTATTAGAACAACAACAACAACAACGACAAGAGGAATAGCACACTGGACAAGAGATGTAACGGCAGCATGAACAACTCCCTTGATGCAAGCATACAGGCGGTGTCTATGGGGAAATCAGCATACACATGCACACACACACACACACACACACACACACATATGTACATACAATGGAGTAGAGCACGCTCTAGTCGGCAGGACTGTGTTATGATTTGCAGAAATAAATATTAACTCTAGAAGGGTAAGCATAAGCTGTTTCCACTAACAATATTTCTTATTCTCTTATTCAGAGAACAAGAGTTATGAAGCTGAAATCAATTTTATAGACCCTGTGCTTTAAAAAAGTACAAAAGGGTCTATTAAGTTTGTGCAAGTGACTTTTGTGTGTAACAGGCAGAAGGAGGCGTGGCAGACCCCACAAAGTATTCATATTCTTGATCAGGACAATGAGCTGAGTCAATATAGCCTTGCCTGTATGTCCGTCTGTCTGTCTGTCTGTATGAACACCGAGACCTCGGAAACTATAGGAGCTAGAGACTCAATTCTTTTTTTGCTTTGTTCGTGTATTACATAGGGAGGCCAAGTTTATGTTTTTAATTTGATATTTCATCCCCTTCCCCTCAAATTTATTCTTAGCATGTACAGTTTTAGAGTCACTGGATTCTTTCTATTCATAAATAAAGCTTTAGATGCTTTGAATGTTTGGTGCGATTTACAGCCCAATCGGATAATAAACACTGAAGATATTGGACAATCAATTAGTAGGCATATTGCTGGGGGGAGGGGGAAGCCACAGTGTACGCGGCCACTAGGGCGTATGCGTGATTTTGGTTGGTGAGTATGAATTTCTGTATAAGTATGTGGTTATTGTTTGTATTTGCGCGTATATTTGTATGTGTAAGTGATTGTGTTTGTGAGTATGTATGTATGTATATGCTGCTGCTATTATCGACGCCCAGGGCAAATCAAAGTACAGGGTCTTCTACTGTCGGTGGCATCCGAGTTTTTTTTATTTCAATTTTTGGTTAATTCTCATAACTACAATAAAATTGAATTCATAGAAAAAATAATGATAGCTTTTAAGTCGAAGCTTTTTGATTGGATGATCAGTCGATTCACGCGAATTATACTCATTAGAGTCAGGTTTCGTTCGATTAAATAGCGTGATAAAGTTGTGCTATAATTTAAAATGCTTCTTTTTGAAGTGCATTAAATACATTTGAAAAATGTTAAATAACATTCCAAGTAGAGCGGGGGATTGCCATTATTATTGTAGCTTATGTTACCCCCTTGTTCTGAGCCTTTTAAATAGGGTATAGCCGAGTAGAATCACGAGTACATATACATATATATATGAATGTATACTCGCATGTTTGTTTGTTCAGCTGGGTATCATTCGATATGGAGCTCATTATCTCCGCTCCGCTCGGCGCAGCTCATCGTCCCACAGATGTCAACCTTTGACCCCAGTCAAGTCAGACTGCGACTAGCGGCTGTGTTTGGGCCATTGTTTTGACCACAATGAAAGGTTCCCTATACAAATGGCAGTTGGTACTGGTATTTGGGTCAGCATTTGGCATTGGCATTGGCATTAGCATTAGCATAAAATGAGCATGCTTAGAGCATGGGTGGGTGACGAGTGGGCGTGGCATAGGGCAATTACTACACAGTGCAAAGAAGCACAGCACAGAAGAAGAACAGACAGAAATAATAATAAAGTAATAATAACAAGAACTCACTTAGATCTGTTAATTGACGGTGGCACAGGTGGGGCGCACATTATTAGTATCTCGTGTATTTCTTTATTTTTTCGGTACATTTTTTAATTTGCTTTCCGTGTACCACACGAACCCGTATTTCAAGTGTATGGCATCTCTCTGCGACCTTGGCTCAGCGGCAAAAGAGGGCAAATAATAAAAATAAACTCCTCGAGAAATAATTACGCATAAATATGTCAAGAGCAGAAGGCGAATGTGTTCTCTACTCTGTCATAAAAAGAAATATAGTGAGAGGCAAACCCATGAAGTGAAATCATTTGAGAGTCTGTGATTTTATGGCTCTACACTGCCTGCAAGCAGTCGTCGCACACTATACTTAAATCTGTGTGCAGAGGGGTGGAAGCTGCCAAATGCTACAATTTGTTTCGATTATCCTGCGGCACACTGATAAAAACAATGATGGATTTTTCGAATTTTAAGTATACTAATTTATAATACACATTACTCCTGGAATAGTTTCAATTTGTTTAAAAAATAACTAAGTAAATAATAGTGGTATTCCTGAAACAGATTTTGATTTGATTTTGATTTGCTTTTGATTGTGACAATCAGTCAACATTTTGTGTGTGACCACATAAAGTACGGAAATGACGGTCACACTGAAAGTTTTAGCATAATTAGCTACGAAGCTGATTTTTATTGTGATTATCTTGCTGTGAGACCGTTCACCCTTGTGTGACCGTTTCCTACGTAGAAAACTGTGTGGCAACACTTGGTGTTTATTACAGTTATTTGAAAATGCAATACTTTGTAAGCATTCTTCAATTTTATAATAAATTACTTAAAGTTTAAAATATATTTTAGAATTTGAAGAGAAAGAGGACCAAAGTCTTGGCAAGGCTGCCAGATGTTCTGAAAATCAGAAGCAAACCAAAATCAAATCAGTGCGCAAAAAAGGTCGTTCCGCCAACCGATTTTGATTTTCTAAAAGCAAATCAAAATAAATTTCAGGAATCCCTATTGTGATTATCTTGCTGTGAGACCGTTCACCCTTGAGTGACCGTTTCCTACGTAGAAAACTGTGTGGCAACACTTGGTGTTTATTACAGTTATTTGAAAATGCAATACTTTGTAAGCATTCTGCAATTTTATAATAAGTTACAGAATTATTTAAAGTTATAAATATGTTTTAGAATTTGAAGAGAAAGAGGACCAAAGTCTTGGCAAGGCTGCCAGATGTTCTGAAAAAATCAGAAGCAAACCAAAATCAAATCAGTGCGCAAAAAAGGTCGTTCCGCCAACCGATTTTGATTTTCTAAAAGCAAATCAAAATAAATTTCAGGAATCCCTATTGTGATTATCTTGCTGTGAGACCGTTCACCCTTGAGTGACCGTTTCCTACGTAGAAAACTGTGTGGCAACACTTGGTGTTTATTACAGTTATTTGAAAATGCAATACTTTGTAAGCATTCTGCAATTTTATAATAAGTTACAGAATTATTTAAAGTTATAAATATGTTTTAGAATTTGAAGAGAAAGAGGACCAAAGTCTTGGCAAGGCTGCCAGATGTTCTGAAAATCAGAAGCAAACCAAAATCAAATCAGTACACAAAAAAGGTCATTTTGTCAACTGATTTTGATTTTCTAAAAGCAAATCAAAAGCAAATCGAAATCAGTTTCAGGAATCCCTATAATAGCTTTATTCTTTTTCCCCTTTTCTTGTTGATCTGGCCACACTCTGTTACAGCTGGCGAATCATCGATTACAATTATGCTTAACTATCGATAATCACTGTAATCTTTTATGTTATCTTTATACTTTCTACTACTGTCGCACCAGAAGCGACAGATCGTGCCCGATGATTGGCACACAGAAATATCGATAATTTATAACTATCGCTCGGCGTCACTTGTGAAATTCAATTGGAAGAGAAAGAAATGTTGCGTTAAATAAACTTGATTTAAATACTAAAATTAAAGCAAAGCGTTTCAGTTATTAATCTACAACTACAATATAGTACATTAGATCGTTGGACACTTATTTTTAATGGAATGTAGAGAGTTGTGCTTATAAATATTTCTCACAGTGTAATATGCCAATGCACATGTTTAGCCAATGATTAATAAATAGTACGAGTTCTAAACAATTCCCATCACACTTAATGAACTGTCAGCGATTTATGTTGATTATTAAACAACAACAGCCATAACAAGCGCATTATAAATTTATATCTAATTTGTTATCAAATCATAAACTCATGAAATCATAATAGCATCAACAACAACAGAGATGAAAAGCAACCAAGAGCAGCAAGTGTAAAGCATAACAAAGTTCAAGTACATGAAAATTTGTAGGCAAATAATAATAAAATCGCATGGGGAAAACTCATCGATATGGAAAATGAAAAGAAGAATGGAAAGTCGTAGGCATGACTTATTGCAAAGTATGTGTGTTTAGTTAAACAGTTCAACCACTCAAATAAAATGCATCATTAACTTTCATTAACCTCTTACTTAGATAACAGCTTTAGATTATTTAAATTTTTGTTAAACGAAGATAGTTTTTTATCGTTAAAAAATACTATGTAAAATCAACTAATTGGTTTGTAAATAACATATTTTGTTGCAATGTTAATACTATAATAATTGCCAGACAGGGTAAAGGGTACCACGGTCCCCCTCCTACCGGATAGGAGTGGTATTGGGATACCCTTGGCCACTTGCAAACTCCTGGTAAAACGCCATTACTACCGTGAAGCCAACAACAGATGGCAACACCCTAGACAACCATGCTCCATAGCCCGCCAAACCTGGTCCATCCTCTGTCCAAAACGCTCCTCCGAGAGCCTCCTGCTCTATAGTAATCAGAGCCTTAACCGGTCACTGGCTCATTGGCTTCCATGCTGCTAGACTTCAGGCCCCTTCAAACGACTTTTGCAGAAGCTGTCGTGACGAAGAAGAGGAGGAAATAGTCCATCACCTCCTCTGTTCTTGTCCTGCCTTATGTAGAACCAGGTTTTCTCACCTGGGAGCCTACAATCTGACAGACCTGACGGACCTTGCTCCAATAAAGCTAAGGAATCTGAGACGGTTCATAAAAGCCTCAGGCTGGTTTTAAAGCGAAGTAGTTGGGAATTATCAAATCTGCCCATGCGGTACCACAATGGGCCTCTTTTGGCCTAAGTGAGCGGAGGTCTATTACTCAGCTACCGCCTAACCTAATCTAACCTAATACTATAATATAAGCGAAGTCTGCAAAAATTGTTTTATACAGTTTGCATGATTTTGTTCTAGTAATTCCAATCGAATAGGCCAAGGGGAGCCTAATCAAATGAATGTCTACATGTGTACTACATATGTCTGAATGCTGCTCAGATAATAATTCACTTTTATGTAGATTAGAGGTGGAGAACTATCGATAGTCGGCGCCATCGATAGTGCTTGATAGTTTCCTTAAACTATCGACTATCGACGATAGTAAGAAAAATCTATCGTCGATAGTTGTCGATAGTCCAGTAAGTAAATTTAAAAAAATCTGTTTAATTTGTTTTTGAAATATTTCTTATTAATTTAAATTTACATTTACTTGAAAAGAGTATGAAAATTAATTTTCCAAATGTTTTTCTTCAGCATAATTATTATTCGAATAATGATTTGAATTTTTATTTTTTAGGTTTACCTTAACTGCTATTTATAAATTTACTTAACCAATAATTTTTGTTAATGTAAAGATGTAAAAACAAAATTATCGACGACTATCGAGAGTGAGCGCCGCTATCGATGGCGAGTCGATAGTAGCCAACCATCGATAGTGTCGATAGTGCTATCGATAGTTCTCCACCTCTAATGTAGATAGTAGTATAACTTCTATAGACTTATTTATAATATTATACAATTGTCTAGTTATTAGACCCTGTACGAAAAAAAGTTGTTACTTTCCATAAATATTTCTGTGACATACTGCTCGATTGTAGTAGTCCAGGATGTGTCCTTTAAGGAAGGGCTTAAAGCGCCCATCAGCCGCTAAAGTGTCAGTCCATTTGCACGCCATAAATCACGTGCCACACGCAGCCGCAGCAACAACAGTGGCAAAGGGAAACAACTACAACAATTGCTGCCACATGGCGGCAGGTACAAAAGTGCTCGAGTGTCACCTGCCTGTTTACAGTTACTTAGCTACTTAGTAGCTAGCGAGCGGAGGGAGGGGGGAACTAAGTGTAGTGTCTGCTTTATTTTCATACTCCAATTGCTCTGTTGCAGCGACTGTGATTAATTTTCATTAAAGCATGGCAAAGAAATACGCTCTTTATGTTGCTCTTGTTTTTGTTTTTAATAATCACAAGAACAACAACAACAACAACACTCGTAGCAATTATGTCCAGCGCCATATTTCTTCATTCCGAATATGCTCTAATAATGATGAGAGCTCGCACACCCATTTACCGGGTGATAATTCATTTCCGCTGCTCGTCTCCTGTCTGTTCATTTCCCAGCTTTGATTCTCTCGTTTGTGGCAAAGGCGCCTAAAAGCAGGCAACACTCTGCATAGCGTTTGGGCTAGAGAGACTGATGTGAAACCATGCCAAGGACTGATTGTGTTTGTTTAAATATTTACGTGTGTGTGTGTGTGTGTGTGTGTGTGTGTGTGTGTGTACCAATTTCAAACCCTTAATAACAGTTGTACAATATTAACGCTGTAAATCACTCAAAAAACTGCCTGCAGCTACGATTTCCATATACAAATTGATAGTTATATCTATTAAATATCGGTGCTGGGCGTTAATGGCCCCAAGCAGCAGCAACAACAGCAACAGACAAACAATAACAACAACAGCCATTCTATACAGAGCTAAGGTCCTTGGCCCAAGTAAATATTTCATCGCAAATCGCGACCTTCGCTGGCCCCAAAAAGATGCCTTGGATGGGGCCAAGGAAGCAGTAGCCCTGCCAAAACGGAAGCCCGGTGTAAATGCGAAAATTATTAACGGCGTCCCTTGGGCGCCAAGCGAAATTGAATAAATATTAAATACATAAATATATAAATACAAAAATATGCTTCTAGTATGCAGTATATATAGTAGTAGTATAGTATATACTGAAAGAGAGGAATAATGAATTATATACAGACAACTAAACACAACAACTAAACACAACAAACAAACTTAAGCTGGGCCTTAATATAAAAAAATTAAAATAAAATAATAATAATAGAAAACTCGGAAAGCTACAGTCGGATGCAACCGACAGTAGGAGACCCTGTACTTTCCATTGCAGCAGCTAATGCTAACAATACACACACACATATCGCAAAGTCACACGCAACCACGCATACACACTTACTTATTTTTTTTCTTCTTTCTGTTTATTTACAATCTATCTATTGATAATAAGTAAATTTTATGAGGGGGTATTTACAAGAGGTTTTACATTTATGGGGAATATTGACGTGGAGACTGTTGTCCAGCAGGTTGATTGCAAGCTGGTTACAGTGGGTGTCGAGTCTTTGACTCTTAGAGCTAAATTTGGCAATCTGCAGAAACCGTTGGCATTCGTAGGTCCTTGTGGAGCGTGTGATTCCTGACGTAGAATGGGGCGTTGGTGATTCGTCGCAAGGCTTTGTTTTGGAACCTTTGAAGGATGTCAATGTTGGAGTTCGATGCTGTTCCCCAGAGTTGGATCCCGTAGGTCCAGACAGGTTTGAGTATGGCCTTGTACAAGAGAACTTTGGTTTCGAGGCTCACACTTACTTATGTGCATATACTGTATGCTCACTGCTCCCCCTTACCTAGTACGGAAACTTTAATCTCAAATATCTCCGGTGTTTATTATCTGATTGGGCTACAATTTACAGCACTGATAGAGGTTGTCATAAGAGTATTGTATGCTGAAGCACAAGTTTGTATCTTTATTATTGTGGCTGTGGTGGTTTTTCGCGGTTTATTGGGAGAAGGGGTGGGGGGAGATATAAAAAATCCAACATAAACTTGATTTACTTGCACTAAAGAGGCATCTAACTGCCAAATGTGATGTCTCTAGCTCTTACAGTTTACGAGATCTAGGTGTTCATACAGACGGACAGACAGACGGAAATGGCTATATCGACTCTTATTAGACCCTTTTGTACTTTTATAAAGTAGAGGGTCTAAAAATACTAATAGATACTAATTACAAAAACAATATAAAACTGTAGAATATTTTCTAGCATTTTATTTACTAAATTTTCACAACTTATTTTGAGCACTGCTATAGGCCATCTTAAACGGCAGTTGTACTTTATGCACAGCCTGTCAACGGTAAAATTTAATGGCCACATAAAGTGTGATATCAGTCAACTGAATTATGATATGTGTCATATAGTATAATCATGTAATTACACCCTAGCCCTGTTCTTTCAAATTTTGCCTCTGTGTCGTCTGGATGTGGACTTCAAGCTGTGCGCAAATCTATGCCAAAGTCTGTCTAATAATAATTATAATTTATGCGCAAGCACACACACACACACACATAAACACACTCAGTCAGACGCGCTAGAAGAAATTGCTATAAACATTGCGTATACGCCGCATTGTACGGTCAGGGAGCCCTAACTCTAAAGTTGATTTAACGCCTCGCTGCTGTGCGATGTCATCTTGCTGTCGTCGTCCTTGTCATTGTCATTGTCCTTGCCCTCATGACTTGTGGCTACCAAAAATTATAGATCTACTAAGTATAAATACTCACACTCCTTCCCACTCACAATGTATTTTCCTTGTGTACTCTATACTTTTTGTAGTTCCGCAGCATTTTGCACATGGACTCGTTGTCGCCTTCTTGCGGTTGACTGAACTAAAACCAATTAAGCAAATGCTTCACAATTCTCGCGTAAATTACCAACTTGCATTATAGAAATAGAAATCTCTGGGTACAACTATTTGATAAGCACAATGATCAACTTCCCGGAGAGCACCGAGCAGCTGCTACTACTTCTAAATAGTTCATTTGTGGCTGCATATGCTTGCACTGAAAGAAATTTAAAATATCGAGAGCTTTAAGTTAGGTATTGCTGTAAATTGTAGTTCAAAATCTGGTTTTGTCCTTCTTAAAGCTTAAATTGTCTGAGTACTTTAGGTATATTCTCCACTCTACATTTTTGATTAAAACTAGGCAAGAAATTCTAAAGTACTTAAAGCAATATGCAGTCTCTAAATATTTTTCAAATATTCAAAATTGAGTTTTATTTATTAATCATTATTTTCTTTTATTCATTTCTTTATTATTTGTTTATTTCATTAAATGTTATTTCACAATTTTAAATTAGTTATTTAGTCTATTATACTTTATTCACAAATTGAGTAAATTGATAACATATTTCTCATGCATTTATTATTGCTATAAATTTGTCATTACTATGCTATATTTTTTCATATTTTTTATTATTAATTTTGAGTCTTTTTTCTACACATAGTCAAAGTTTGTTAATTACACTGTACCATGTCTGATTCTCTCACTTAAATTATAAAAAAAACTTCAACACAGACTTCTGCTAATTGGTTGCAGTAAATACATTACTTTAAATATTTTAAAAAAAGTAGGGAAAGCTACAGTCGGACGCAACCAACAGTTGAAAACCCTGTACTTCGGTTTGCCCTGGGCGTCGATAATAGCAGCAGAATATATGTATGTACATACTCACATACACATACACATACATACACTTATACATACAAATATTCGCTCAAATACACACAATAACCAATGCTCATACAAAAATTCATACTTAGAATAAAAAATCACGCAAACGCCCTAGTGCCCGCGTACACTGTGGCTTTCCCCCTCCCCAAGCCAAATGCGTAATACAGAAAATTTATTTTCCAGAATCTCCGGTGTTTATTATCCGATTGGGCTGCAAATCGCACTCAACACTCAAAGCATCTAAAGCTTTATTCATGCAAAGAAGGAACCCAGTGACTCTCAAACTGTAAATGCTAAGGACATTTTTGCAAATTTGAGAGGGAGGGGGATGAGATATCAAATTAAAAACATAAACTTGGCCTGTCTATGTATTACACGAACCAAACCAAAAAGAATTGAGTCTCTAGCTCTTATAGTTTCCGAGATCTCGGTGTTCATACGGACGGACAGACAGATGGACATGCCTTATCGATCGTCCTGATATATATATACTTTGTGGGGTCTGCCAAGCCTCCTTCTGCCAGTTACACACAAATGTCATTTGCACAAACTTAATAGACCCATTTGCACTTTTTTAAAGTACAGAGTCTAAAAACAAGATTGAATTGTGAATAGTAAATATTTGTATGCAAGAAGTACATTTTTTATTTCTACAGCTAATCTTTTTCAGTCAAGACACTCAATTTGGTTGTCTAGTGTTGTTTTTTTAACGAATGCAAAGTTCCAGCTGCTGTCAAAGTGCAATCGATGCGAGTGAGACAAATGAACAGAGGGAGACGTCGAGAGGCGAAGAGCGAGTAAAGAGAGAGAGAAATGGGGAGAGAGAAGTAAAAGGAGAGGGAGAAGTGGGAGTACACATCGAACACTTAAGATAAATGCCTGACACATTTCAATTGAATTTCGAATGCGAATTTTAAAGTTATACGTCACACTCACGCACACACACTCACGCACACACACACACACACGCGCACAGATGTGTGTGTATTTCATAATTTGTTGTTCTTGTTAAAAGTAAAACACAAATCAATTTATACAACTATTTTTATAACAAGAACTAAGCAAAAGCTACGTACTATATGTTAAACAAATATCTTCAGATGATGTGTGAAAAATTGAAAGAATTTTTTTCTCGTATGTGGCATATACCCTCTACTAACTAGCGCAACAGGGTGGTTGCACGTTGTGAAATTTATGTGGAAAACCAAAGTGATTTAAATTTGAGTCACATATTGTTGTTAAATATTAATAAATATTTAATTTGAAATTGATTATTGACTTTTTTGGCAACTGCAAACACAGGGTATCTCAGGTCGTCTACCATACTTATGTTTATATATATTTTTTGTGCAGAAACATCAAAAAATCAGAGTTCAACACAAAAGCACAATAAAAAACAGCAATTGAGGAAGATTTCCCATTGTTTATTGCTTATTGTATAATTTAATTGCATTTGTTTTATGATTTTTCCAATACTTGACCAGGTCATAACACACACAGTTGAGGGGCATTTGGGAGGATCATAATTTTTCTGTTGTTGTTGCCCTCCGAATGAATCAGCAGAGCAGAGTTGCCATCGCAGCTGAGGACAGGGTTGTTCATTAAAATATGCCAAGTACTTGAATTTAATGGAGCTACACTGATAGAAAAGACCAGATTCTAAAATCAAGAAAACACATCTTAAAAAAATCTTAGCACAACAAGAATATTTTAAGACCAATTTGCTAAAAATAAGACCATTATTCTAAAAAATAAGACCATTAAGGGCTAAAATTAAGAATAAAATCTTAAAATTATTTAAGGTACTTAATATACGATGTTTCGATTTTAAATCGTATATTAGGCAAAATATTTAGTACTGACAGAAAAATATTACATTTTTTTAAATTTTAAATTAAATATAAAAAACGTAGTTCTCTGTCTGGACTTGAACCCGAGTCGTCCGCATTCTGCATGCTTACAATCTGTTCATAAGGATTGTATTTCGTTTTTGGGATGTGCAAACTGTTAAAGCTTTGCGGCGCAAGGGTCTAAGTCGACAGTGAACAGCGTTGCCGTGTGTCAACCCAAGGAGGAGTCGTGAGTTCAAACCGAGAAGCCGGACAAGTAAATTTGGTATGTAAAATTAAAGATATAATCAAATTTAATACATGTAAAAAATTTATAAAATATAATCAAATTTAATACATGTAAAAAATTTATAAAATAAAAAAAATTTATAAAAAAAAAAATTATATAAATATTAAAAATGTGTAACATATGTAAAATGGTGGTTTATCTAATTTTTTTTTTATATAAGATTTTGTGGTCTATAAATAAGATGTTTGGTTCTTAAAAATCTAAATACTTATAATCTTAAATTTATATTTATGGTCTTAAAATTTTAAGAATTTATGGTCTTGTTAATAAGATTTTGGTCGTATTTAAAATGTTCTTGAAATCAAGCTGTGTATTCTTACTTCAAGAATTCCATGTTCTTGCTGCATTTTTTAGACCAAAATTCTCAGTTCTAAGACCAAAATCTTGATTTTAGAATCTTTTTTCTATCAGTGTAGTGCAAATGCCACTAGCCAGAGCTGTGAGCTGCTCTGAGATACCCTTTAAAAAGGGTTCAACATTCTGAGCAATACCAAAGATAGATCCTATAGAGAGGATATATAAATTTCATTCCCCACACTCAAACTCATTCGTCTCTTGGTAATCAATCTTGCCTTTGAGTGAACTTAATATAATTCCTGCAATCTACAGATCTTTCGCCATTTGGAACGTCCAGCTGAGGTGGAACGGCTGACACACCTTAAGGATGTGGTTAAGACACAAAGGGAACGATTCATGAGCACCATATTGAACAACACCGAAGTGAATAACCTCAATGAGCTGCTCTCCTTTGAGCTGGCCAAATATGAAGCGGTAAATAATTAGTTCATTAACTATAACTACACAGGGAAAAAAACATAGTTCGAAAATTGAAGTTGAGCAGCCTCGAATATATGTATATATGACCTTATCATATGACCGATAAATTGGGAGTCTTTTGCTCTCCACTCAACATAACTTTGATTAGAAATTAAACTCGAAACAAGCTTTAAAATCTGAAATTAAGACCAACTTTTATTTTTATTGTCTGAGTTAATTTCTGCTTGAAAAATTATAAAAATAATCTTAGAACAAAACCTTCATTCTTAAAAAAAATCGAGCTCAAAATGGGAATTCTCTTCTCTCTTTTCGACCTTGGCATTGTTTTAAGACCAAAACACTCGTTTTTTCTCAGTGTATAGAGTGTATACACAATATAATTGATCATTCTTGTTCCTACAGGCTGTACAACAGGCGGCAGAGGGTGGACTGCTCATTGTAGCCGATAAAGACTTTCCAGAGCCCTACGAGCGCTGGAGCATACTGCAAGCTGTGTTCTTCTCATCAACTGTGTTAACTACCATTGGTAAGTACGTTAGGATAGTATAGTATAGTATAGTTCTATTAGCCCATTTATTATCTCTCTGTATTGAAATTTGTTTCGTTCACTCAAACAAGCCTATGGAGTACCCCAAGTAGCCAATTTGAAACCTACATCCTTAAGACTATGCCTTATAGCAGATACTTTACATTTTTGGAGGAGAGGGTGCAAATATTCAAAACGTCAAATAAACTTGACAAACTTATGGTATATGGCTACAGCCATAACAAATTTAAAGACTCTAGTTCTAATAGTTACTGAGATTATTTTATTTTTAGACCCGGTACTTTAAAAAAGTACAAAAGGGTCTATTAAGTTTGTGCAAATGAGATCTGTGTGTAATAGGTTCTGGTTTTGGTTCGTGTATTACATAGGCAGGAAGTTTATGTTTCTAATTTGATATCTCATCCCCCTCCCCCTCAAATTTGCGAAAATGTTCTTAGCATGTACAGTTTTAGAGTCACTGAAGTCCTTCTTTGCATGAATAAAGCTTTAGGTGCTTTGAATGTTTGGTGCGATTTACAGTCCAATCGGATAATAAACACCGGAGATATTGGACAATCAATTTGAATTTCTATATGAGTATATTTGTATGTATAAGTGTATGTGTGTATGTATAAGTGCATGTGTATGTGTGTATGTACATATATGCTATTGCTATTATCGACCTCCAGGGCAGATCAAAGTACAGCGTCTCCTACTGTCGGTTGCGTCCGACTGTAGCTCTCTCGACTTTTTATTCAGACATACAGGCAGATATAGACATCGCTACAGTTCTAGTTGAACTTATATTTAGAAATGATTCTAAGCTCTCTGTATTCTCTTTTATTACAGGGTATGGCAACATTGTGCCTGTTACGATCAGTGGTCGTGTCTTTTGCATTTGTTTCGCACTCATTGGAATACCCTTCACGTTGACGGTCATCGCCGACTGGGGTCGTCTCTTTGCCACTGCCGTTTCTGTCTTCGGCAAACATATGCCCAGTAAGTGTAGCGATATTGCGGCGAAAGTGTAGTTGAGAACATCTTTAAAACCACATTGAATCTATATAATACAGTGTGTTTCATAATCATAAGACACTTTAGAATTTAATAAAATAAAATTAATAGGATTCTTGCCAAACCGATTGGTAGAGGTTCTCAAAAGTCTAGAACAATATACTAAATATAAAAAAAATGCAATAAAATGTTTCTTCTTATTTATGAGAATGAAACAAGGTTTTTAGAAAGGTTTAATATAAGTTATATTCAAGTGTCTTATGATTATGAAACGCACTGTAGTTTATACTACAAAATTAATATGCTATTGAATCTTGTAGCAAAACCGAAGTTTACAAATTTCATTGGAAAGACGTGGTTCTATGCCATTCTGGCCGTAGGATTTCTGGGTGTGTACTTGGCCGCCGGTGCTGGATTGTTGCTGCTCTGGGAGGATGATTGGACATTCTTCGATGGATTCTATTTCTGTTTCATCACAATGACAACCATTGGCTTTGGCGATCTAGTGCCGAGTGTGTATTGAAATTGTACTCTTACGATTAGTGGTTTCAGTAACTAAATGATTTCTATATGCTATTCCTAGAGAAACCCAACTATATGCTGCTGTGCACTCTGTATATACTCATTGGACTGGCACTGACCTCAACCATAATTGAGCTGGTGCGTCGACAATATGCAACCAGCTGGGCCAAGTTGCAGGTAAGCTAAAAATATACTCAGTATAATTTCAGTTTAAACTTTTACACCTTGTCCCTAGGAGCTATCTGGTCCCATGGCGGAGACATTGCGTCGTCTGGGCGAAACGGCGGGCACTGGCCTTGACTATGCCACATTACAGAAAGTGTTGACGGTGAGTTCAACGATTTGAATATGAAGCTTAACATATATTAAACCATCCGTTTATATAGGTATCTATGCCCAAGTGGAGCAGCAACAAGAAGAACGAGCATAATTCGGATATTGCCGCACTGGAGGCCATCACGAATGCCATACTCAAGGAGGTGAAGGAGGCGCAAAATAACAAACCCAAGGTGCTGCAAATTGTCATCTATGAGTCATCCGTTTAAGGTCTTCCACCACACGCCACACACACAATATCATCCAAGCATCAAACTAGGATAATTATTACAATTCTTGGTATACTCTTAGGCCTAGACACAAATCAAGAGTAATATCAGCCTAGTATATGTACATATTATATCAGTGTTGCCAGAATTCCAGTGTTCAAGATGCTAGATGCAAGAAAAAGTGCTAAATAGAGCTACAAATATTCACAAATAGAAATTACCCAAATGAAACACTGACATTTTATGACAACGCTCCAAAGTATGCTGCAATTTTTTGTTGACACAAAAGTCTTGGAAATATTTCCATTTGGCAAAGTGTTGCATACTTTTGGGGCGCAGTTGATTAAAATATATTGGTTCAACTTTTAAAACATAGAAGTTTAGCAATAGTCGAAATGCAGGCAACACTGAATAACAATGCACAAAATATGTTCAAAGGAATGTATTCATTTAGATAGGGTTCCATTTGGTTGACTCATGTAATGTGTAATGTATGTTGTTCGTGTATATAGTACAGTAGGCACTTGCTATGCTCGACTTCCATAAGCTAATTACAATGTACTTAAATGCTATGCATAATTATAATCATATACCTAATTAATTGTAATTGTCTGAGTATATTGCTCATACATACTGAGATCAGACATACACACACTCACTCACGCACACACATTTTTACTTTTAGGCTGCAATTTTTTTTAATAGATGTAAGTGGGAAACTGTTAGCATTAAGTATGCGCTATATGTATATCAAACAATAACCATGCATTAATGCCCAATATACAGAATAAATAAACGAAAAAAGACTTAGATAACTACTTTCATTCCTCAAACATAAAACAGTTGAATATAAAGTGGCAAAGTGTTTTACTCAGGGATTCGAACTGAAGGGTATTTCTGTTAAGCTTCTTATATCGTTTATCGTAACGTTTATCGGTATACATGTTTTGCTATACCTTATCAACTGAGTTTAATAACTCAATTTGTAATTAATCATTACAAATTGTAAATATTCTTATAATGGACCGCTTGAGTTAATACCCCAGACTCTTGGTTTTTAGCCCCACAACTATCAATAACTAAAGTTTTTTGTATGGTTTAAAAATCTACAGATCAGATATAATAACATAATACATAATATATATATATAATATATGTATATTACAAACTTTGTAATACAAAGCTATTAATATGCAATTACTGTACAACATGTATTTAAGACACACACACACCTAGTTAATATATATTTAGACTTTAAAAAAGTACAAAAGGGTCTATTAAGTTTGTGCGAATGACATTTGTGTGTAACAGGCAGTAGGATGCGTAAAGTATATATATTCTTAATCAGCATGACGAGCTGAGTCGATCTAGCCATGTCCGTCTGTCCGTCTGTCTGTATGAACCCCGAGATCTCAGAAACTATAAGAGCTATTACACAGGCAGGCCAAGGTTATGTTTTTAATTTAATATCTCATCCCCCTTCCCCTCAAATTTGCAAAAAAGTTCTTGGCATGTACAGTTTTAGAGTCACTGGATTCCTTCTCTGCATGAATAAAGCTTTAAGTGCTTTGAATGTTTGGTGCGATTTGCAGCCCAATCGGATGATAAACACCGGAGATATCTATTTTCTGTAGTAGGCATTTGGCTGGGGGAGGGAGAAGCCACAGTGTTCGCGGGCGCTAGGGCGTATGCGTGATTTTTGATAGTGAGTATGAATTTCTACATGAGTATATTTGTATGCATAAGTGTATGTGTGTATGTATAAGTGCATGTGTATGTGTATGTGAGTATGTACATATATGCTGCTGCTGTTATCGACTGCCAAGGCAAATCAAAGTACAGGGTCGCCTACTGTCGGTTGCATCCGACTGTAGCTTTCGGAGTTTTTTTTATGCTAATAATAGGTTTGTACATAGTTTTACTACACGTGTTAAAGCCAAGCTAAACGACAGGCGAAATTAGAAAGGCTCTATAATTGTTCCTTTGTTTTTGTTATTACTCTTCATTATGCCATATATACATGTGTGTTTCGTTATATTGTTATAGAAGAACATGCTTCTCTTGCCATCCTACTGAAGAAGTTATGGTTCTTAATTTCTTTCAGTGATATTTTCAACATGCGTATTACACTTGATACAAGCTTTAAGCTCAACCCCCTGTGTACTGCAGCTGAGCTTTCGAAAAGCTCACTCTAGCTCACGTTGCGTGTGAGCGGGCATATTTGAATAGAGGGATGAAATGATCACTGCATGTGACAGGCAGACAGACAGGCAGAGCATCAGACAGTGTCTGTCTGTCTGTCTATCTGTCTGTCCGTTCGTCCGGTTGTCTGTCGGTCAGCGCCAGTTCGTTGGCGCTGGAGTGCGCGTATTGTTGGCTATAAAAGTCGGACACACAGTCGGCGGCGGCTAGTCACTAGCCACAAGCCACAAGGCGTCACAGCGCGAAGCGTGCAGCGTGGAGCGTGCAACGACTATTTCCCATTCCATTCCATTTCACATACGATTTTTTTAAATATTTTTTTCCTTTTGCTCGTGTTTGTGTTTGTGCTGATTGCCTGTGCTCATCTATATATACGTAAATACGTAAATGTGTGTGCTTGAATTTGTATCTGAATCTGTATCTGAATCTGAATCGGAATCTGTGTCTCAAATCGCTGGCTCGAGTTGAATCCGTCAGTGTCGCGGCGGACGTGCAGTGAGCAGCATCCGGAGCAACAACAACAACAACAACCGATAACGATAACACAATAAAGCAGAAGAACTTCAAAAATAATAATAGAATAATAAGCACATCTAAATAAGAGAAATAAATAGAAATTAAAAAGAAAATAATTCAAGTTGAAAATGTTTTAACGCCTTCTTTTTTTTTGCTGAACATCCGTTTTCGCCCCACCCCCCTCATACGCTCGCAGTGTGAGTGTACGCGCGCGTGCGTGTGTGTGTGTGCGTGTGGATCGTGTGGATATATATTTTTTTTACTGTTGTTTTTGTCAAGTTGTTGTGTGCTGCTGCTGCTGCTGCTCCTGCGCCCACACCTAACCTAACCACTATGGATGTGCTGAAGAGAGACGCCTCCATGGGCTCGCCCAGCAGCGTCTTCTATCTGCTGCTGTTGCCCACCCTGGTACTCTGGTACACCTATTGGCGCCTCTCGCGCGCCCACCTCTACAAGCTGGCAGCACGTCTGCCCGGTCCAAGCGGCCTGCCCATTGTGGGTCATCTGTTCGATGTCATTGGGCCCGCTTCGTGTAGGTTACCGATAGGTTATCCCCCATCCCCGTCCCCGACCCCAAGAAAACATAACCTCAAACAGAATAAAAAACAGTTATTTTTTGTGGCATGTGGCTTTTGCAGCTGTTTTCAAAACAGTCATCAGGAAGAGCACACCCTTCGAGCATATTGCGAAAATGTGGATCGGTCCCAAGCTGGTCGTGTTCATCTATGATCCGCGCGATGTGGAGCTGCTGCTTAGCAGCCATGTCTACATTGACAAGGCCTCGGAGTACAAGTTCTTCAAGCCCTGGCTGGGCGATGGTCTCCTGATCAGCACAGGTGAGTCGACAGTCATCGGAGAGGAGTGAAATACATACATATGTATAATACATTCATACTCTATGTATATAGTAGTAATACTTGGCGTATGTATGGCGTGTATAGTACTAACTAATGCAATTTAAATTGCGTTGATGGAATCATAAATTAATTAAACGATTTGTAAGCCTGACAGTTGGCACAACAACGCCGCACAAATGGCGGCTATAAATAAACGAAACACCAGAGCGAGCGAAATAGAGAAAGAAATAGAGAGATGGATATAGTATGTAGAACAGAAGCGAAAAGCAGAGCATATAATGTAATAGAACGGAACGTAACGGAACAGCGCCGACCAGAACCAGAACCAGAACCAGAGCACAGTACACGTAGAGGGGTGCAAATGTCGGCTCAGTCAATACCTTTTGCACTCACTACTATATACTGCACTCTTTCTCTTCCTCTTGTTTTTCACTCTCATTTTTGTTTCCATTAGCTTAGTCTACATCTTTTGCATCCTCTGTTAGTCTTTTTCGTTAGCTAGTTCTACATTTTTCTTTTTCTATTCCTTCCTTTGTTTATTTTACTCTCAATTCTTTTCCCTTCTCTCATCTAACTTTTTTACGCTCAATTCTATTCCTTTTTCACTCTGTTTCTTTCTCTCTCAATTCTTTTTCCTTGAGTTCTCTCTCAATTCCATTTGCCCTAGTATTTTTCTGTCATTTTGTAAATAAAACTTAAAATTTTATTTTTAATTATATTAAGAAAGGAATATCCTTAACAACTATGTATTTATTTATCGACTCCATATTTGATTGTTAATCGGTTACCGCTTTTGATTTCCGTTCAAATTTGAACTTCATTTCCGATAAAATGTTTTGTTATCGGAAATGAAGCACAAACAAATTTGTATCGAAAATAAAGTTTAACCGTAAACTGAAATCGATATTTAAGAATATTTTCCTTTAAATTTTAAAGAATGCTTGCCAAAAAAATTAAAAGTCTTAGATCAAGTTAACTGATAAATTTAAATTAAAAATATTATTAAATTGAAATTAGTTATGCCTTTCATTACAGTTCAGTTCCATTTGATTTGGTGAATACTGTAGAACTTTTCGACTTAATTAATCTAAGCACAAAATCGGTTATATTCAATAAAGGAAAAGTGTTAGGAAATTAAATACTCGTATATAGTGGATTGCGAATGAAAATCATTATTAGGGACTGTCAGTGCATTCTAAACTACTTCGCTAAGCAAATGTAATGAGTTCTCTATTCCGTTCTTTGTAAAGAAGAGCAATAGGATTTTAATTCGATTCTTGTAAACCTTATTCAAGTCATATGTCTTTTGTTTTACTACCTCTGATCAGGTCAAAAGTGGCGGGCCCATCGCAAACTAATCGCACCCACATTCCACTTGAATGTCTTAAAGAGTTTCATTGAATTGTTTAACGAGAACTCGCGCAATGTGGTGCGGAAACTGCGTGCGGAGGATGGACGCACATTTGATTGTCATGATTACATGAGTGAGGCAACTGTGGAGATTCTATTGGGTAAGTGACACACACGCTTGCACTCACACACACCCCCACACACACCCCCACACACACACCCACACACACCGACACACACACACGTGAATATACTTTGTCAAACTGTACAGTCCACTCACACGCACAGAGACTATGATTTCGATTTCGTTTTTTATTTATGTGTGCTTTATGCTCCCTTGTATACATGCTGTGTCTAGTGCATGTATATAGCGTTTAGTATATATGTTTTATGCTACAATTGAGCACAGACCCATTTCCCTATATATCATTCCTACACTCGCACAAATCACAAATTTTTGTTTGTGCACACACACACGCACACACACTCAGTCCTTCTCTTCTTTGTGGAGAATTATTTCAAATAATGCCTAAACAGGTTATAAATCAGTGGAATAATGAGCCAAATGGGCATTCACTGTTGCTCAGATCATATATGTACATACATATATATAAAAATATTGATAATAAGAATGTACAAAATATGAAAGAAAAAAATGTTTCCAGTTAAAAAGAAAAGAAGATTCATTTTAATATTTAGGGTATGCATTTAAAAACACAGTATGGAGATTCCTGAAACTGATTTTGATTTGCTTTTGATCGAAATCAGTTGACAGAACGACCTTTCTTGAGCACTGATTTGATTTTATTAAAAATTGCAGAATGCTTACAAAGTATTCCATTTTCAAATAACTGTAATAAACACCAAGTGTTGCCACACAGTTTTCTACGTAGAAAACGGTCACACAAGGGTGAACGGTCTCACAGCAAGATAATCAAAATCAGCTTCGGAGCTGATTATGCTAAAACTTTCAGTGTGACCGTCATTTCCGTGCTGTCTGTGATCACACACAAAATGTTGATGGATTGTCACAATCAAAAGGAAATCAAAAGCAACTCAAAATCAGTTTCAGGAATCCCACTAGTATATCGATAGAGTTTTTTGTGTAATATACCTACACATTTCTGTCTTCGGAAATTTCATGCGACTAGTTTAATCCAGTTAGTAGTTGTGCGTTCTTTCACAATCTGACATGAAATTGGGCAAATGATTACAATGTATTGAGTGTCGTCGAGACATTCAATGTGCACAAGGGAAAACAGCAAAATGGGCCATATAATCTGTCATTTAGTTAAGGCCAAACACATTTGTTAACTGAATGAATAAAAGTGAAACCATGGCGGGGGGTTGGGGTACAGATCTAGGTGGAGGGTGGAGGGTGGAAGGTGGAGCTGCTAGGCCGGTAGCCGGGCGTATGTTAATGACATTCGCTCGCTCGATTTGCCGATGCATTTCTAGGCCATTGCATAACTCGCGTTGATTTATTTTTACCTTCGACCATAATTGAAATGCTGCCAAAACGCGCATCAAACTGCATATTGCCAGTGCCGTAAGCCAAGTGCAATTAAAACCACGTCGCATTGCCATTAAGCATTTAATCAGGAAAATTTGAATGCAACAACTGCCACAGTCACAGGTCTCAGGTCTCGGGCCCAGCCCCCGTGCCACTCCCCTCCCTCCCACTCGCCGCCCACTACCCTCCACCCCCACAGCCATGAGCTGCGGCTCATTCGTCTGTCTGACGCAAACAGGCAATTAGCAATTAAGAGTGAAAATACAAAATTAAAAACAAACGAAAAATGAAAAAAAAAACAATATGGAAAATTTAAATGAAAAACGTGTGCACTTCTATGTGGACTTTAGGTTCCAGTTATGATACTAGTATGAGACGAACCTGAATGTGAAAGAAAGAAGTGCAATCGTCAAATCATATTGTCATTTTCATTTTCAATTGTTATTGCATAAAACAAACCTGTTTGGCCATTGGGCCAAGTTGAATACTTGCATTTCTCCAGATCTAGTCCAACGACACTTCATTCACATCCGACGTGGATTAACGATAGAAATGCGCATGCAAGTGCTGCATTTATGCAATTAAACGCATGCGACTAATAATAATTATGTGGCATGTCAATAACATCAGGCGCCACGCTCCTACATTTGAAATGTAACGGACGCAGTGCTGCCAACTTCATGTTGAAGTCACATTGCGACGGATTGGCAGCACTCTCCCATTTCGGGTAATACCTTGTTGAGTAGAAGGAAAGTACATTTTTCGTATTGGTATAATTTATAAATAATAATTAAATCGAGAAAAAAAGTATGGAAAGCTACAGTCGGACGCAACCGACAGTGGGAGGCCCTATACTTTGATTTGCTCTGGGCGTTGATAATAGCAGCAGCATGTATCAACTCACATACACATACACATGCACTTATACATACACACATACACTTATACATACAAATATACTCATGTAGAAATTCATACTCACAATAAAAAATCACGCATACGCCCTAGTGCCCGCGTACACTGTGGCTTCACCCTCTCCCAGCCAAATGCCTACTACAGAAAAAAGATTGTCCAGTATCTCCGGTGTTTATTATCCGATTGGGCTGCAAATTACATAAAACATTCAAAGCATCTAAAGCTTTCTTCATGCAAAGAAAGAATCCAGTGACTCTCAAACTGTAAATGCTAAGTACTTTATTGCAAATTTGAGGGGGAGGGTGATGAGATATCAAATTAAAAACATAAACTTGACCTGCCTATGTAATACACGAACCAAACAAAAAAAGAATTGAGTCTCTAGCTCTTACAGTCTCCAAGATCTCGGTGTTCATACAGACAGACGGACAGACTGACATGGCTAAATCGACTCAGCTCATCGTGCTGATCAAGAATAGATATACTTTATGCTGTCTGCCACGCCTCCTACTGCCTGTTGCACACAAATGTCATTTGCACAAACTTAATAGACCCTTTTGTACTTTTTTAAAGTACAGGGTCTAAAAATGCATGTATTTCACATGAGTATATTGAGGTATCGACGATATAGCATAAAGAAATGATAACAATAACATTTCGATATTTGTTTTCGCTGCAAATTGCAATGTTGTTTGATTTCATGCAGATTTCAATACCTTTGTTATGACTGTGTTTAAGGCACACTTCCGCTTGCCTATGCCCATGCGCCCCGTTGTTGGTTGATGCTGTGCCGCATACGCATACAGACAGACAGACAGACAGACGGACAGACGGACAGACGGACAGACGGACAGACGGACGTCAATATCTATTTATGCATTGTATCTACAATTAGACAGCCGGAGCAGGGTCCGTTGTATGTTTGTTAAGTTCAATTGGTGCTTGGGTCAGTCGAGTGCATTCCACTTCCAATGCCCCATTCCAATTAACATTTTTTGAAATCTCTGCTCTATCTATGATTTAGTATGGATACTAGGAGTACTTGGGCTAATCGCAGCTGTTTTACTTCTTCTATTCCTTACAGAAACCGCAATGGGTGTATCGAAGAAGACGCAGGATAAATCCGGTTTCGAGTATGCCATGGCTGTGATGCGCATGTGTGATATACTCCATGCCCGACATCGCAGCATCTTTCTGCGCAACGAGTTCATCTTCACGCTGACGCGCTACTATAAGGAGCAGGGTCGCCTGCTGAATATCATTCATGGCCTGACCACTAAGGTCATACGCAGCAAGAAGGCCGCCTTTGAGCAGGGCACACGCGGTTCTCTCGCCCAGAATGAGCTAAAGGCGGCTGCCCTCGAGCAGGAGGAACGGGAACGGGAGGAGGCACGGCAGCAGAATAAGGCGTTACAGCTGCAGCAGCATGAGCCACTCCACCACCAGCAGCAGCAAGAGCAGCAACAGCAGCAGCAGCCAGAGCCGGGTACTCCTGTAGCTGGATTATCGTACGGTCAGTCGTCTGGGCTCAAAGATGATTTGGATGTTGACGACAATGATATTGGTGAAAAAAAACGGTTGGCGTTCCTCGATCTAATGTTGGAGAGTGCGCAGAATGGGGCACTCATTACGGATACGGAAATTAAGGAACAAGTGGACACAATCATGTTCGAAGGACACGACACAACGGCGGCGGGCTCGTCATTCTTCCTATCATTGATGGGCATACACCAGGACATACAAGATCGTGTTATTGCCGAATTAGATGGCATCTTTGGTGACTCACAGCGTCCGGCCACATTCCAAGATACGCTGGAAATGAAGTACCTGGAACGCTGTTTAATGGAAACGTTGCGTATGTTCCCGCCCGTGCCACTAATAGCACGAGAGCTACAGGAGGATTTGAAACTGAATTCGGGACCGTATGTTATACCGCGTGGCGCCACAGTAACCGTTGCCACCATATTGCTGCATCGCAATGCCAAGGTCTATGACAATCCCAACGTCTTTGATCCAGACAACTTTCTACCCGAGCGTCAAGCGAATCGACATTATTATGCCTTTGTGCCGTTCTCTGCGGGACCACGCAGCTGTGTGGGTGAGTAGCACTGGTTAATGGAATCCAAGGTTGGACAAGAAGTATATGTGATATTCATTAATCGTTTGCACTGTCCAATCCCCTCAAATAGGGCGCAAATACGCCATGCTGAAGCTGAAGATTTTGCTGTCAACCATCATGCGTAACTATCGTGTTTATTCAGACCTCAGCGAATCGGATTTCAAGCTCCAGGCAGACATCATACTCAAGCGGGAGGAGGGCTTCCGTGTGCGTCTCCAGCCTCGACAGCCGGGACCGGCGACCACAACTGGCAGCACGGCAGCATCATAAAAAACACTTATGCATCTGATTTTCTTTTTCTTCGCAGGTGATAGTTCCGGTTTATACAGTAATACTACATACATACTATAAATAAATAAAAAATAATAATATTACTATAAATAAAAGAAATCAACAACGTACCACCACAGGACCCAAACACGCAATACTAAATAATTATTTGTTTGTCGTAGCAATTTTTCAACCGCTGCATTTAATAGACCCTCAATCAACAACTAATTATTCCAATTTCCAAATATTTATATATATGCTAAAGGTGTATATGTATACAACTTTTTTCGTGTATTTAATAATAATATGTGTAATGGTTTAACAATATATGGTGTAATATTTTGAATTGCCCGCCTTTTAATTAGATGTATGTATTTAGTTATCACATTCAAAATGAGATAAACTGGTGTTTTTCTATTAGAATTGGTTCTTTTTTAATTCATTTTGGTGCAACCTAATTGGGAATTTACTCATTTTGGTAAATTTTCCGGCAGTAAAAGAGCGATGATTCGCAGTGAACTTGGAGAGTTACCTTGATAACAATTGTTGTGGCTCGTAGCAGATAAAATAAGTAAGCCGAAGATTTAACATAGAAGCCCCCAAACTGATTTCGCAAAAAACTTTAAGCGTAGCCGCCATTTTCATACTTTCTCTGGCCACACCGCAAATTTTGTATGTACCAGCTGTGAACAGCTGAGTAGTAAAACATTCAGATATCGCTGTTATCGATTTTGATATCGATATTTTGCCAGCAATGTGTAGCGAAAGTGACACGACGACACAGCCGAAAGTCATTTCACACCAAACAATCAGTCTGCAATACTGTTTTAGGATCGTGTTTATATAGACATTTGTTATTTATATTATTTTATCTCTGTTAAACTGTGCCAATATGTCCGCTGCCATGAATGAACTGCAGGCGATAATTCATGAAATAAAAACGGAGCTAGAAGAGCCGAAGACATCCACATCCACACGCATCGGACGCGAAAAGATCGAGCGAATGTCCGCTGAGGTGGTCGATTCAAATCCCTACAGCCGTCTCATGGCCCTGCAACGAATGAATATTGTTAAGGACTACGAGCGCATCCGCGACAAAGCTGTGGCTATTGTCGGTGTCGGTGGCGTTGGTAGTGTCACTGCAGACATGTTGACACGGTACGTTGGGGCATATATAGATATAACATAACAATCCATCTAAATGATGTGTAAATTCTCTTTAATTAGCTGTGGCATTGGCAAGCTGATACTCTTCGACTATGACAAGGTGGAGCTGGCGAACATGAACCGCTTGTTCTTCACACCCGACCAGGCTGGCCTGTCGAAGGTGGAGGCAGCGGCACGCACACTTAGCTTCATAAATCCAGATGTGCGGATCGAAACTCACAATTATAACATCACCACAGTAGACAACTTTGATCAATTTCTCAGCACCATCTCCAAGTCTGGCATAGAGCAAGGCAAGCCCGTTGATCTGGTGCTCAGCTGCGTAGACAATTTCGAAGCTCGAATGGCTATCAATTCGGCGTGTAATGAATTAAATCAGAACTGGTTTGAATCAGGAGTCTCCGAGAATGCTGTGTCAGGTCATATACAATTTATACGGCCTGGGGACACGGCCTGTTTCGCCTGTGCCCCGCCTTTGGTGGTAGCTGAGAATATTGATGAGCGAACACTAAAACGCGAAGGTGTCTGTGCCGCCTCACTGCCCACTACAATGGGGATTACGGCGGGTCTTCTCGTACAAAATGCCCTCAAATATCTGCTAAACTTTGGCGAAGTCTCCGACTATTTGGGATATAATGCATTAAACGACTTCTTTCCCAAAATGACCCTCAGGCCTAACACACAGTGTGATGATCGCCACTGTCTGGTGCGTCAGAAGGAGTTCCAAGAACGCCCGAAACCCGTGGTACAACAGGTGGAAGAGGTGGCCGATGAGCCACTACATGCCAGCAACGATTGGGGCATTGAGTTGGTGGCCGAAGATGCACCAGCGATGGAGCAAACAACCAAAAGTAGTCCAAACGTTGCCACAGGTCTTCGGTTGGCGTACGAGGCACCCGAGAAGAGCGCTGTGGATACGCCCGTCGCCGGAAATGCAGCTGCTGGTGATGGTGTGCCTGAAACGAGCTTAGAAGATCTGATGGCTCAAATGAAGTCCATGTGAAACGTGGCATAACCAATTCCATACCCATCAACTATTTATAAATATAGTTATTATTATTTTCTAACATTGACATTTAGCAATCTGTTACATATTTCTATGAATATATTTACAAAACTTTTGTAACAAAGAGCTATTAGATTTTCTATTCTAAGATTCTACTATATGATTGTGTTGAAAAATGTTAACCGAAGGAGTCTTAGTTGGCTCCCCGTCCAGTTAATAGAGTTGTATGGAATTGAAACTACATTCAGATAGATATGCTGTAACAGTTTGACGTTAAATTTTGTGTAAAATGTCCTAAAAAAAATTGCGTGTAATATCAAAATTTAGTTCGTTACGCGCATAAAGTCTTTATCGGAACCACTCTAACCCACATCTCGGACTCAACAGTGAGAGGAACGCTTGGGGTTTTCATCAGAACAATTACAATGGCCCAGCAGCAACATAGTGATCCGCAATTGCCCCAGTTATCCGAGGCGACGGCATTGCGACTGTTGAACAGTGTGGTTGCTGGGACTGGAACGTCTCAAGCCCCGTCGCAGGCACAAACGGAGAACGAAGTGAACAGCAATTGCGGCACTGTGAGTGGCGCTGGTTCGCCATCGGAGACTCAAATGGGAACGGTATTGGCGTCGTCTGCGCCGGGGCTATCGTCACAGGAGAGCGTACACTCGGCCAATGAGTTTGGCAACTCTTGCCGCATCTGTCGCTGGAATCGCACCGACATGGAGATAATCAACTGTCCCTGCAAATGCAAAGGCAGCGTGGTAAGCGTCGCCTTGCAGTCAGCGCACAAAATCAAATCATCTTAAAATGTATCATTTATTCATTGCATTATATCTACATATATGTCATCCCGCAGGGGTACATACATATGAAGTGCTTGAAGCGGTGGATAATGCATCGACGGGATAATCGCTGCGAGATCTGCAATGCACCCTTCGACATTACTGCAGATCGGGCGAGTGTGAAGCAAATGGCACGGGCTTTTTGCTGTGGACGCTGTTGTGGCATGATATTGAAGCATATGCTATTCAGTGCCTCGCTAATGCCCATTGCCCATGTGATATTGCAGCAGGTGAGCGGATGCATTGAGTGCCATCGATTGTGCCATCATTTCGTGTATGCCACGATGCGAGCTTACTTGCGATTATTTACTTGTGTACAGGTTCTGCACTGCATGGACAACTTGAATCAGGGCAGCACCGAGCTACTAACGGTGCAGGAGGTATTCGTCGCATCGTGTGCTCTGCTCACATCCAGTGCGCTCTTCTTTCACTTTTTCGAGTTTGTGACGACCCGTTTCCTGCTCATTCGCAACATATTGCGGCATTGGTGGATGTTTGGCAGCACCAGCGACTTTGGGCTAGTGGAGGTGGAAGACGATGCCTTTGACCTCTTTTGATTTTGGAATCTGGAATTACGATGAGAAAACTATATAAACACCAGTGCAACAACATTAGTATTAATTATTGCCCATGCCAAACTGGTATACATGGTATTGTAACGATAATATTCGGTAAATTAACGAAATTTTCAAATTATTAATAAAGGACTCGCATAACGGCATTAATTTAAGCGATTCAAGCATACTGTACTCATGCTAATCTATTAATTATTAATTGTTAATAACACCTTGTATCAGTGGAACTCTCTCTTCCCCTGCTTAAATCCTCACTCCTTAAATATCTTGGTAGTTCTAACTAACTTACTTAGTCAACTAACCTTCCTTCTTAAATCCTCACTCCTTAATCATCTTCGTAGTGAAACTAACTTCGCCAACTAATCCTTAACTATCCTGTTTGCATAACTCTTTTCCCGCACTTTCATTTCTTCTTTATTTTGAGATTCCTTATTAACATAACAAATTAAGTTGTCTAATCTATTCTTACTAACTACTAACGTTGGTCTGATTGGGTTTTTCTGGGTTTTCCCCAATCCATGCAGCAAATGCTGGACCAGTCATTTTTAATCTTTTTTTTATTTTAGTACCCAGAACATTAATTTTAATTTCGTTCACTTTGAACTTTTATTTATTAAAATTGTATGCTTAAATATTTTTAATAGTTTAATTTAAAAATTTAATTTTAATTTTTTAATTTTTTAATTTTATTTTAAACTTTACATCAGTACAGTTGATGTAGTTGATATTATATATAAATAAATAAATAAATTGTATTCAACTTATGTTTGTTTCGTTCGTTCAATTTTCGCGCTCAATCAGAATTAAACTAAGCAATGTCACCACATTATCCAACTGGAAATATCTCAATATACTAATCGATAACTTAATCGAAGGCAACCTTTATCTTAGTGCAATCTCAACAGGCAACACTGGCAACCATCTGATTGAAAACAATAAATGTTAGTCATCGAAATTAATAAAAGTGCCGTTTTTTTCACAATTAACAATCGTTTACAAAAGATTAGCCGTAATACAAATGAACAAAATGCTTACCGGCCTTTTTTAGCATTTCCAATATTATAAATGAGACGATATTATGGTATCGAAACGCAGCGAAAAGTCGTAATATCGATAGTAGCAGCAGTGCAATCGAATGTGTTCTTTTCGTTTGTGATCGAAATCGGAAACAAATGCAGTGCCGAGTAATGTACGTCACAAGTGTTGTTCACATATAAATTAAAGAGTTGTGACAAAATTTTTCCTTTTTTTTTGCTACCAAAAAAGAAAAAAGTGTCCGTACAATACACGCCGCGCCTACACATATGCATAGCAGTGTTGAGGAGAACGCTACAAATGAAAGTGTGTGTTAAAGGGCAAAGTAAAACGTATAATCGCTAGTTTTTCTTTGCTGTTGGCGCTTGCGTTCGAGTTCGAGCCTACAGCTGCCTGCCATCCACATCCACATCCACTCTAGGTTGCGGCCGATGCAAATGTCTATCATATGTACATATTTGGAAAATCATTTCGCGACTCCAAACAGCAACAACAACAGCACGAGCAGAAGCAGGTATGTGTGTAAAGGACAATGGCAATAGTTAAAAGTCATTGCATTAAGAATTAAGTTGATGCCCGCCCGATGACAGGCAATGGGCTTTATGCGTGCGTGCGTACGAATGTGTTTTTATATATGCACACACACACATTTACATGGGCAAACACATGTATGCGTGTGTGTGCATGTGCCTGTGTCTGTGTGTGTTGGGACAAAGCGATGCGGCGCACTTCGCTTTAACGTAAGCAAAATCTCCACAAACATTGTGTCCAATTGCATAAATCGAATAGAATTCGCAATACGATAAGTACACACACACACACATATATATGTGTGTGTATATATATGTATAGAAAAATGCGTGCTTGTGACAAGCAAACACACATATGTTTGTGGTGCGTGAGTGTGTGTTTTTATTTATCGATATTTCTCATTCTCCTGTTACCCATTTTCCGTTTCGTTTTCCCCAGACACCAGCCGCTGCAGCAGCACTAGAAGCCCGAAGCTATCAAAATCGAATGTGTGTGTATCGATAACAACCAAAAACACAGATCAAAATTTCGCCAGTATTTTTTTTGTTTTTGTTTTGCAACTTAAAAATTAAACGAAAAAACAGGAACTAAAGCGAAATTCGGAAATTCGGTGATTTCGGAAGAAGATCTGCAACGGCGGCGTGGTAGCCGATAGACAGCAACATTGAAGCGTCGACGAATAAGATGGACATTGAAACAGATCAGTCTATCGAAGCAATGGACACCCAGGATACCCAAGAGGTGGAAGTAATCTCAAGCGACACTCAACAGCAGCAGCAGCAGCAGCAACAACAACAACAACAACAACAGCAGACAGACTCGCCGCCACAATTGCCCAAGTTCAAGAATTTAATTAATCCACAGCTGCAGCAACCACAGCAGCAGCAGGCACAACAGCCACAGCAGCAGCAGAACCAGCAACTGCCCAGTGAGAACGGCAACGTGCCGCCACAGCAATTATTGGCTGAGAGCAGCTCAGCATCGTTTGGCAACGAGCAAGAGATGGCCATGGACGATGAGATCAAGGAGGATCAGTTCCGGTCAGAGACTATATTCGCCTATACCGTGGAGAATGTTGGCCAGATCAAGCAACAGCATCTGTCGCCGCCAGTCTATGTGCGCATGTTGCCATGGAAGATAATGGTCATACCGAATGACCGGGCATTGGGATTCTTCCTGCAATGCAATGGCGAGAACGACTCGCCCACCTGGTCATGCAATGCCATTGCCGAGCTGCGTCTCAAGTGCCACAAGCCAGACGCAGCGCCATTCACGCGTGCTCGCATCAAGCATTTATTCTACTCAAAGGAGAACGACTACGGCTATTCGAATTTCATCACCTGGCAAGAGCTGCAGGATCCAGAGAAATACTATGTGCATAATGGCAGTGTGACACTCGAGGTGCATGTCGTTGCCGATGCCCCGCATGGCGTTCTCTGGGACTCCAAGAAACATACTGGTTATGTTGGCCTGAAGAATCAGGGCGCCACTTGCTATATGAACTCACTGCTACAGACGCTGTATTTCACCAACTCGCTGCGTCTGGCCGTATATCGCATACCGACTGAGGCAGATGATAGCACCAAATCGGTGGGTCTATCGCTGCAGCGTGTCTTCCATGAGCTGCAGTTCGGCGATCGTCCCGTCGGCACCAAGAAGCTAACCAAATCATTTGGTTGGGAGACACTCGACTCCTTCATGCAGCACGACGTACAGGAGTTTCTGCGCGTACTCCTCGACAAGCTGGAGTCGAAGATGAAGGGCACCTGCCTGGAGGGAACAATACCGGGATTGTTCGAGGGCAAGATGTCGTCGTACATCAAATGCAAGAATGTCGACTACAATAGCACACGCTACGAGACCTTCTACGATATTCAGCTAAATATCAAGGACAAGAAGAACATCTATGACTCATTTCAAGACTATGTAGCATCCGAAACCCTGGAGGGTGACAACAAATACGATGCCGGTGTTCATGGTCTACAGGTAATCTCAAATACATTGAATTGAATACAATTGTTTCGCATTATATTTATGACGAATCTCTGTTTCCACAATTGCAGGAGGCCAGCAAGGGTGTCATATTCACTTCATTCCCGCCCGTGCTGCATTTGCACTTGATGCGTTTCCAATACGACCCCATCACTGATAGCTCCATCAAGTATAACGATCGCTTCGAGTTCTACGAGCAAATCAATCTGGATCGATATTTGGCAGAGCGGGAGAAGACACCGGCCGATTATGTGCTCCATGCCGTGCTGGTGCATTCCGGCGATAATCATGGCGGCCACTATGTGGTGTTCATCAATCCCAAGGCAGATGGTCGCTGGTTCAAGTTCGATGATGATGTGGTGTCCAGTTGCCGGAAACAGGAGGCCATTGAACAGAATTACGGTGGCATGGACGATGAGATCTCGTTCCATGCCAAGTGCAGCAACGCTTATATGCTGGTCTATATACGCCAATCGGAGTTGGACCGCGTGCTGGGCGACATACCAGAGAATGAGATATCCAGCGATCTGGTCGAGCGTCTTGATCTAGAGAAACGCATCGAGATGGCGCGTCGCAAGGAGCGCAGTGAGGCCAATCTCTATGTACAGATCCATGTTATACTCGAGGAGTATTTCGAGTCGCAACAGAAGCGACGCCTCTTCGATCTGGACAAGTCGCACCAAAGACCTTTTAAACTAAAGCAAACCCAGACTGTCAACGAGATGGTCGAGATGTTAGTCAAGGCATTCGGTGTGCCACGCGATCGTATGCGCATGTGGAACATGTGCACACCCCAAACCCAAAAGTTCCTGCACTTTGACTTTGAGGCTGAGGCCACGCGCACCATCGAACAGATACCCACAACGCAGAAGCCCTGGGTCATATTCCTTGAGCTGGCACCGCCCGACAGCAGCGTACCGCTCTCTCCATTCAATCCCAAGACCGATGTGTTGCTCTTCCTCAAGTATTACGATGCGCGGAACAAGCGCCTCAATTATATTGGCTGCACCCAGCAGCCGCTAAATCGTCGACTATCCGAACTGGTGCCCGAGATCAATCGCAAACTGGGCTTCGATCTGGACACCGAACTGACCGTGTTCGATGAGTATGCCGATAAGAAGATAACCAATATCAATGAGCCCATCGAGAGCGTGCTCTCCATGTCGCAGGATCACCTGCAGGGTCCCATTTTGATATTTGAACTGGAGAATGTGGATGTTAAACTGGATTTGCCCACCGTCGAGGACTACTTCCTGGATCTGGTGTACCGCGTTGAGATCATATTCAGCGACAAATGCAATACCAATGAGCCAGACTTCACACTGGAGCTATCCAATCGCTACAACTACGATCAGCTCACCAATGCAGTGGCCGAACGCCTCAACACAGATCCGCAGAAGCTGCAGTTCTTCATGTGCATCAGCAACTACAAGGAGACATCGGGCAACGCCGTGCCCTATACCTACAAGGTGCGTATCTTCTCTTTCACTTTGTTGTAATTTCCGTCAAGTCTAATCGAATCTTTTGCTTGTGTTCGGCGGTTGTGGTTAATAGGGCACCATTAAGGATCTATTATCGTATACGAAGCAGAGTACCCCCAAGCGCATCTTCTATCAGCGTCTATCGTTGAGCATACATGAGCTCGATGACAAGAAGCTATTCAAGTGCATTTGGGTCTCCAACGATCTGAAGGACGAAAAGGAGATGGTGCTGTATCCGAATAAGAATGATACGGTCAAGGGACTGCTCGATGAGGCAGCCAAGACCATAACGTTTGCCGAGAATAGTCGCAAGAAACTGCGCCTCATGAAAGTGGGCAATCATAAGATCGCGGCCATATGCAAGGACGATATCCCGCTGGAGACGTTGATCAAATCGAATGATACCATAACAACCACACAGGGCACGCAGAAGATCTATCGCATCGAGGAGATTCCGGCTGATGAGACACAGCTGGCCGAGAATGAGCTCCTCATACCGATCGCCCACTACAGCAAGGAGCTGTACAACTCATTCGGTGTACCCTTTCTGGCCAAGGCACGCCATGGCGAACCATACGGAGCGTTGAAGCAGCGCATACAGAAACGCCTCAATGTGCCCGACAAGGAGTGGGAGAACTACAAGTTCGCCGTCATCACCATGGGCCACAACATCGATGTGAATGACAACACTCCCATCGATCTGGAGGTGTATCGCACATGGACTGGCGGACAGCTGCCCTTCTTTGGTCTCGATCACATCAACAAAACGCGCAAGCGCAGCTCACTCAATTTCTCCGAGAAGGCAATCAAAATTTACAATTAAAATGGAACGAACAGAACAGAAGGAGTCATCACCACTCGGAATCGGAATCAGCATCAGCTAAACACGGCATACACACACTTGCATATTTATATATATAGATGGATAGATATATGTGTACATCCATTCATACGTATATCCATGTCTATATGTATACATATCTATCGAAATTCACTGTGCAGCATATACAAATTAGTTGATCACATCTCTCGGTATCTTCCCAAATCTCTGCTCTGACTCGCCACACAAATAGTCTCACGAAGAGAGAGAGAAAGAGAGCATGCAAAGGCAATGCAACAGTAATCACACACACACACACAGATACACACACACACACACACACACACTCGCACACTCACACTTTAAATCATAAGTTTCAATTATAACCAAGTCTGAGTCCGTAAATTAAACTCTGTTACACACTTTTAGTACAATCAACTCTGATGCGGTTTTTATGATTCCCAAATATGATGTAACACCTAATGACCTATGTCCTTTGACCATTGTCCTTCTCGGCCCTTACACACACATATGCGCTCTCGCACACCTTTCGCTATGATTTTGGCATAGGCCACTTGTATTTTCTGCTTTCGAAACAACAATCTGTAAATACACGGAAAATACACATCCTATGAGCTCATGCAAGGACAGCTAGCACAGGAGAGGGAGGACACAGAGGGGGATGAGCGAGCTGAAAGGAAAACCGCAAACACAGTTGACACGAAGCAGACAGAGACGGCAGTTGGGGAAGATATATTTATATTTATATATATGTATGTATACATAAATATATAAATAGATAAATGTGTATGCTTAAAACAATACTTGATATACCATATACTTACCTGCACACACACACACACACACACACACCACTGTCACAGAACAGAAGAAGAAGAAGGGAAAATACAAATGAGAAAAACAATTTGTTTCAAACAACAATTATTTGTGATTTTAATACATGAAATGATAATGATAATGCTAATGCTAATGCTAACGCTAATGATAACGGTAAAGATAAAGTTTACGCAGAAACGACTAGGAAGAGAGCAGGAGAGAGCAAGCCCTACTTATAATAATAATATTAATAATCATACAACACTACACAATAAAGAAACACATAAACTAACAGTTAGTGCTTTTACTTTGTTAACTCTTTAGCAAAAGCTGTTGCAAATAATAAACAAATAACTAAACAAAACGAATCGAAACGAGAGCCAACTGACTCGACTCGGCAGAGCAACAACCACATGAAGAGGAGCGGGAGCGGGAGCAGAGAAATGATAGAAGGAAATGGAAATGGTACTGGTTCGACACCATGCCAACACATATATATATATATATATATATATATAAATATATATAATATTAATAATATGTTATAATTACAATTACTTATGTGTAAAGAAACAAAAAACAAATTCAAAACAAAACAGACAAAGAAACAAGAAACAACAATAAAATACCAACAAAATTCAAATTGTTATTCTACTATATTTATATCTAATGTATGTGCATAAGTGTACATGTATTATTTGTGTCTGTAATATCCCTGATACTTTTCTCTGAGCATTTACAGTCATAAAGTGTGCAGAAAAGAGTCCGGAAAGAGTGTGTCTAGACCCTGTACTTTAAAAAAGTACAAAAGGGTCTATTAAGATTGTGCAAGTCCGAAATGTATGTAACAGACAGGAGGCGTGGCAGACCCCACAAAGTATATATATTGATCAGGACGACGAGCTGAGTCGACATAGCCATGTCCGTCTGTCTGTCCGTCTCTTCGTCCGTCCGTATGAACCCCGAGATCTCGGAAACTATAAGAGCTAGAGTCGTAATTTTTTTTTGCTTGGTTCGTGTATTACATAGGCAGGCTAAGGTTATGTTTTTAATTTGATACCTCATCCCACTCCCCCTCAAATTTGCAAAAATGTTCTTAGCAAGTACAGGTTTAGAGTTACTAGATTTCTTTTTTGTACGAATAAAACTATAGAGGCTTTGAATGTTTGGTGCGAATTGCAGCCCAATCGGATAATAAACACCGGAGATATTGGACAATCAATTTTCTGTAGTTGGCATTTGGTATTGGTTATTGGTTGTATTTGCGCGTATATTTGTATGTATAAGTCTGTGTGTATGTATAAGTCCATGTGTATGCGTATGTGACTATGTACATACATACATATATGCTGCTGCTATTATCGACGCCTAAGGCAAATCGACAGGGTCTCCTACTGTCGGTTCCGTCCAACTGTAGCTTTCCCTACTTTATTTTCTTTGAAAATGGTCGCACTTTAAGAGGAAGTTTTCTGAGTCCGATCTGACTCTTTTCTGACACACTCTCACTCTCCCATGGAAGCATAGAAAACCTTTCGAAGAAGCACATAAAAGTTGCCATTTTAGGCACTTAAATCTCCACGAAAAAGGCTCTTTTCAGACTCTTATTGGTTTGTACAAGAAGTGAAAAATTTTAATTATTACAATTTTTATAATTTCTTTTATTTTACTCAAAATGTAACGTAAAAAATACATATGTCAATGTTATAAAATTAGAATGGATTTACAATTTATCAATGTTAAATTTGGGTTGAACTTTTTTTACTCACTGAACACATCCGACTTGCACTTTCGTAATGCACAAACTAAGTAAATTTGTGCAGTTTTTACCATCTTGATTATCGAAGAATATCGTTCAGAATACGCTTAGACATAAGAGCTTTCTTTGAGCCTAGGATTAGAGAGCATCAAATGTGCTCCGAAAACGCTCTTATTTCTCTTTTCGGACTTTTCTTTTCAGACACTTAATTTAGAGCGCTCCCAACTTTGCTTGCTGGGATGGGTATGTGTGCGTACTCTTATATTGGTATGGATATGTATATGCATATACTGCTGCAAAGGAAAGTACAGGGTCTCCTACTGTCGGTTGCGGACGACAGTAGCTTGCCGGATTTATCAAATGTCTTCTTTTTCTGCAATCTACCTATGACAGCAGTGGCTCTTCTTCTTTTAGCAAACGGCGCCAGCTCGACGCACAAGCAGACTCGCAAACAGGTGAGTTGTGTTTGAGATTACAGTGCTCCTCCAGTCTGTCCATATGTTTCTGGCAACAGCTATTTACTGCTCTAAGTCTAAAGAGTCTCTGACTTTATTAGCGGCGATCTGTATTGGCGGAGTCACTTTTTATGTTGGGAGTGTTTCCTGGCTCAAGATAGTACCCTGAACGAGATACGGATATGTATATGCATATACTGCTGCAAAGGAAAGTACAGGGTCTCCTACTGTCGGTTGCGGACGACAGTAGCTTTCCGGATGTTTTAAATGTCTTCTTTTTCTGCAATCTATCTATGACAGCAGTCGTAGCAAACGGCGCCAGCTCGACGCACAAGCAGACTCGCAAACAGGTGAGTTGTGTTTGAGTTTACAGTGCTCGTCCAGTCTGTCCATATGTTTCTGGCAAAAGCTATTTACTGCTCTAAGTCTAAGGAGTCTCTGACTTTATTAGCGGCGATCTGTATTTGCGGAGTCACTTCTTATGTTGGGAGTGTTTCCTGGCTCAAGATAGTACCCTGAACGAGATATTTCACATGTGTGGGTATTTGCTGTTGGTTTTTTACTTTTAATGTATTGCTTTAAACTAGATAAAAAAATTATACATAGATCAGAGGAAGTACAGCTAAAAGTCTCTTAGAATTTACGACGTTTAAGCAGTTCGGGCCGCCAGTTGATCGGATGCGTTTCCTCGTTGGCCTCCTCGTCCTGTCTGTAAATCTTGATTGTCTTGTCAGCTTCTGCCGTGATGAGGCGTGTGTCGGACTGATCAAAGCACATGGCAAATATGCCGGCTTCGCTGTCCATGGAGCCGGGCTGAACGGGTGCCTGGAAGCGTTGGAAATTGTAGCCGGTGCGCCAATCCCAAAAGAACATGGTGCCATTATCGCCGCCAGAGACGAGTACACCATCCGTATTGGCGGCCATGCAGTTGACAATGGCCGTGTGGCCGGGGATGTTTTGCACAAAATCGCCATCGGGGCAACGCCACTGTTTGATGTTGTCGGGTGAGGCAGACGCGAACATGTATAGCGATGGATGGAGAACGATGCTGCGCACAGATTTCTTGTGATTGGTAAGCGTGCAGAGACTTTTGCCAGCCGCCAGATCCCAGAGACGCACTGTTGAATCATGGGAACCGGTTATGATCTGAGGTTTGGTAGCCTGAGCCACCACGCTGGCAACGGTATTCGTGTGGCCAGTGAGCGTGTGAACATTGGCCTTGGTGCGCATGTCCCAGATACGTGCGGTTGAGTCACGACCAGATGTCGCTAGTACATCAATGGTTGGATGTAGGGCCAGCGAATAGACAGCGGACAGATGGCCATGATAATGGCGTATGACCTTATTGTACTCCAGATCCCAGCACTTCACCTGTCGATCCTCACCACAACTGAACAGATAAGGATGCTTTGCACTGACAGCAACACCGCGCACAGTGCTCACATGGCCAGTGAGTGTTATCTTTAGCTTGCCACTGGCCAAGTCCCAAATCTTGATGACGCGATCACCAGCACCGGTGGCAAACCATTCGTTGCCGGGCTCAACAGCTATGCAACGCACCCAGCCCAAATGTCCGGACATGACACGCGATAACTTCCATGGTGCATGCCACTTGGGTTTCGGTATGCTCGATGCTTTCTTTGGTATCAGCTGGACATTGCTAGCTCCACCCGAGTTACTATTCGGCATCGAGGCGCGCACCAAAGAGGTTGTGCCGTTCAAAGGTGCCTTCTCCTTGTCCTGGTTATATCGCACAAGGTTACCGCTGTCTGTGCCGGACGAACCAGACTCAGTGTTGGCAGCATTTGTGCTTCCATCTGTAATCGCCAGCGGTTTGTCGATTTCGTTGCCGCCCATTTGCAACGACTTTTTGGCGTCCATCGTTTTGATGGTGCGATCCATCACCAGACCGTATGTGTCGCGGGCCTTAATCGAGCGACGCAGCTTTTCCCTATAGCAAAATAAAGCTGTTTATTCAATTTGTATATTTGTACGCTGGAAATACTTACAGGCGGTCATCAATATCCGGCAAGTTACCTTGATTCGATACAAACAAATCATGTGTCCGTTTCAATGAGCGGAAAATGAGCGTGTGTACGCTGTGTTTCTGGACGTCTTCCATATCAATGTAATTATTGCTGTTTATTTCATAAAATGCTAAATACGTTTAACTATACAAATGCGGCTTTTGCAGTATGGAATAATTGACTGCGGATTGTAGCGATTCATCGATACACTCCATTTAGCAAATGCGATAACATCCATATCGATAGTTTAAAATCTTAAATTTACTGTATAACCATATAAAACAGATTAATTACAACAAAAATTGCATTTAAATTATTTGCAATAAATTATTGCTATTGGCCACATAATACGATTTAAATATGTTTTATGTATTTCGATAACAACGTTGCCACCCTGTGCGAACGAATAACATTTTGCGCCAATAGTACTTCGATATACTTCTATTACCACACCGCATACTAAAACTACATAAAAATTTTGAATTTTTATTCATCTTATTTACAACTCGGAATTCGCGCTGCACTTGATATTGTTTTGACATTTCTTTCGCAAGATTTTCAAACATCTCGATGTGTCGCGAGTCTCCAAAGTTATCGATATTTCATCAATAAAATGTTGCCCATATTAATAGATAATCTTTAATAATGCCACCCTATGGATAGGCCCCAATCCTCGAGTAGAATTTCCATTAAAGAACCAATAGAAATACAAATAGTTAATCATTAATTTTTGAAGCATATGTGTTTTTTATTTTTAGTTAGCGGGAACCGGTGATCCTGAAGCTGCGTTACTCGATGATAGAGATGAGGACGTAGGCGATACAGATGCCGACGAAGCGCTGGCTGCAGCATGCGTATTTTCCTGAGCCGGCGAAGGTCTCGTGTTAAAGAACTGTTTGATCTATAAGTAGAAATACTCATGCAGTCATACAAGGCAAACTTCATGCTCGGAATCCTCTTACAATTCGTTTTATGTAGTTGCACGAAGTATCGTTATCCGAACTGGACACAACATTGTCCACCCGATATGGCGGCGAGACGGTAACTTCGTTTAGTATTTGTATATTCTGCCCCTGCCATGAGACTTCATGGTACTGCAATGAAATAGCGAATAGTTTGATAATAAGTGAAAGAAGGCAAACGATATTACAACTCTCAGCTTACCCCAAGTTGTTTGGCTATCGCTCTATAGAGCTCTTGTGCTTCGGGACTAACATCGGCGTTTTTGGACTTGAGATAGTCCTGCCTCCTCTCAACTGTTTTACGAAGGCGCATTTTAACCTGCAAAATCGCATCGATTTAAAAGGATAAATAACTATTATGTTATATGAAGATGGTGATGTATCATACCTGCTCTAGGTTAAGCTTTTGCGGATCATCAATAAAATTGCCATTGCATTCCTTTATCACTTGAACATTACTGCACAGCGATAGATTCATCACATAAACATCATTCAGCTCTTCCGACGTCTTCGAGTGACATTCTGTTCAGGCAAAGAAGTAGAAGAAGGGGAAAACGAGATACGGGCACAGGATGTAAGGTGACCAATATAAACAATACGTTTGTATGTAGAAAAATAAATGAATAATAAGTACATTATATAAAGCGAATGATAATTAAACTTTCACTTTGACACTGCAGTAAGGTTTTTTGTTTTCGGTGTTCTTATTGAAAAAGGATACTCAATATTAGCATTTTTGTGTTATGATCGAACGCAAGCACCTCCCCCTCGACTTCGTCCTTAAAACAGGTCGTGCACAGCACTGTGGAACCGATACTGAAGCAGTCGTTAACTGCATTTACTACGGCGGCGGAGGCAGCGGCCATCTTTAATTGTCGTTGTCGCTGCAACTCGAACTTCCGATATGATATAAACAACGGGTGATAAAATATATGATTGTATATGTGTGTGTGTGTGTTGGTGTGTGGGTGTAGTGTATTTTATGGATCGGAGAGTATTGTGTTCCAAGATTAACTGCAAATACACAAATGTGCTGCTCTTGCTCTTGTTGCCAATTGGAATTGGAATTGGATTGACCCTTGGTGCTGATTGAAGTTGTTTACACAACTAATTTGACGTATTTTGTATGGGATTTGAATGCGTTTTCCAACTATTGTTTATGATGACATCTGTTTTGCACCGCTTGGTACAATTTGTTGTATGTCTTATCGTTGTGTTGCACTTCCTCGCCGCGGATTCGCTTTCACATTCACATTCACGTTTCAGTGTCGGTCGGAGTCGCCTTTGCCTGTTTTTCTACCGTCGTGTTTCTTTTTGAATACGTGTTTTACGCTACTTGCATGCAATGTTGTTGCGCGCTCGTCCAAACTAATTTGCTCTGCCAGCAGCGCAAGCGAATTATCTGTTTTAAATACGTATTTTATGGTTTTATAATTGAGAAGTGGCAAAAAAAAATATGCTGCGTACGAAAAATTTATTGGTCAACACACGAAACAACAGCCAAAAAGGAGGCCGAAAACGAAATCGCAGAGTTGCAATTACTTGCAGGGCTGCATCGTCATACTACGACTACTTACCACTAAAAATTAAAGAGTGCGCCAAAAATAAATAGAAAACAGTATATAGGCAAAAAAAGGCTAAAGCATATGTTATAAACAGCATTTAAACAAACAACATGCAGTCATTTTTAAATAGATTAATTCGGTCCTCCAACTACCCCACGGAGTTGTTGCTCGCGCCACAGAATAAGCACCAATTTTGACGCAAAAAACACCAAGTAATCGATTACCAAGTAATCGATTGTCCGCTAGCCAACATAAACAAAAGAATCCAGTAGCATTTAGCGCCAAAAACTCCAACTGCAAACAGATAGTACTTGTATTTATTTAATATTAAATTGTATATAACATGATCGACGCTAGTAAATTGCAAGTGGAGCGCAAATCGAGTGCCGAAACAGTTCTGCCGCTCTCCCGGGTGCGCACCATAATGAAGAGCTCCATGAACACTGGCCAGATAACAAACGAAGTACTCTTCCTTATGACCAAAAGCACAGAGTTATTCATACAGCATTTGGCCGGGGAAGCCTACACTTCCTCGTGTGCGAAGCAGAACGTGGATACGCTCAAATATGATGATTTGTCCCTGTTGGTGAACAAGAGAAAAAATCTTGAATTTCTGCTACAAATCGTGCCCGAAAAGATACGCGTTCACGAGTTCCAAGAGATGTTGCGCCTGAATCGTTCCAATGTCAGTGAAGACGACGATGATGAGACTACCTCCGATTCCGAAACCGGATCGGAGTCAGTGTCAGAAGTCGAATAAGATTTTCATTAATATTTACCACATTTTGTACTTTATCATATACTCAATTGTAAATCAATTTTAAATTATACCATTATCCTGTGCTTAAGATTCCCCCACATATGCTAGTTAAGTTCAAAATTGTATATTCAATAAAGAGTCAACATAATGCGGATCAGCTGTATGCGTATCGGCCCTCTGACCGCCAGCCGTCGCAAGGGCGTAGTAATCTCCGTTCCTCGTTCAAGTGGGTAACTGATAGATAAATGCTCATCGGAGCGGTGACCCGGCAATGTCAAACAGTAAAATGCAATTTGGTTTATCAATTATTATAAAGCAAACAGTACGCCCGTAAGCCTGTGTATTTAATTGCACTTTGTGTCGATAATAGATTTGTGATTAAAAATACAAACATCGTTATTAGAATTATGCTGGAGAGCTCTTAGATCTTCAGACTAACGCCTGGGTAGCCCTTGGCGTTGAGGCCCGTCACCTTGTAGGTGGTGCCAGCTGGGGCAGGCTGCTCGAATTTGGCAGCGGTGGTCACATACAGAATGTCCAAATTAGGTCCACCAAAGGCAGCCGAGGTGATCTGCTTGGTGGGGAACTTGATCTCGAGCAGTACCTTGCCGGTGCTGTGGGCATAAGAAGGGCATACGCATTAGCAAATGGCCAGAAGATTAAAATACAATGTGGATAGTGAAATACCTTGGATTGACCTTGTAGATGGTGGCACCATTGAATGTGGCCACATAGAGATTGCCTTCGGTATCAATGGTCATGCCATCAGGAAGGAGATTATCCTTGGGATTAGTCTTGCGCAAATTGTAGATAACCTTGGGATTGCTTGCGACGCCCGTTTCGAAGTTATAGTCATATGACTTGACCTCATAGTCGGTGGTGTCAATATAGTAGAATTTCTTCAGCTTCTCATCCCAGGCCAGGCCATTCGAAATACCCACGTCGCTCTTAGCCACGCTGATGCCGCTATCGGGCTGCCATTTGTAGAGCTCGCCATGACGATGGATGAACTCATCGCCGATATAGCGCATGGTGCCGCCAAAGAAACGGCCTTGCGGATCGGTTTTGGCGTCGTTGAAGCGATTCTCCTTGTACTCCGGTTGCACCTCGAACAGTGTGCGAACCACCTTGGCCACTGACGACACACCGTCCCAGTTGACAATGAGCACGCGACGACCACAGCCGACGGCAAACTCCTGATCATTACCAGCAATGGGAAGCACAAATCCAGCCAGAGATTCGCCCTCGATCTGAGCTTTGTACACCTTATTCTGCTTGTAGTCATAGCGCAGCAAGCCGCCAGCCTCAATGTCCACATAGTAAAGGGATTGCCGGGCCTCATCCCAATGGGGTCCCTCGCCTAGGCCGGCATACGAATCGGGCAGTGGCTCAACGTTGTAAGACATCTGAAATCGGTTTCAAATTTTGATTTGAATTAATATTATTTTAAAGGTCTTCAAGGTGCCGTTGCCGTTACCGTTGACCTGCACACTGCCACCAAGACAATGAGTGCGTTAAATAGTATTTGCTGCATCGCTCGAGACTTTACTGTTACTGTTACTCGACCGAGATGTAACTGGATACTAAGATACCCGGCGGCAGCACAGTGTGTATTTATTATTCAAGTAATGCCCACTAACAACATTACTCGCTTTTAATTTATTATTGTTCATACTTCATTTTCTACCGAAATACCGTCAGCCGCTGTGACGTCATGCCCTTCACTCGCCGAGATTTCTCACTTGGCCAGCTGAGCAATTGCCCACAGCTGTGCTTGTTGTTCCACACCTAATTGGTGTGCATTGTCTTGTTGTTGCTGCAGCTGCGTGTTAACACGGCTTATTGAAAATATATAAATAAAAAAGAGGCAATTCCAAAACGAGATGCCTCTGCATCCAAGTGCCCAACCAAGTGTGGCAACCGTGTGCCTGTATAAGATGCAAAGGGTTTGCAGCTCGGCTAACCACTGATCAAACATGGCGAATCAAGGATTATCACTTTAGTAGTAGCATGAATATAATGCGGCTACCAATTTATGAACTATACGTTCATTTAAAATTGAATTGAATGAGGAAATTCACCAATTAGGGCAGACTATAGCAATGCTTAAGTTATGAGTTTAAACTGTATAAGATGCGAAAGGTGCCAAACTCGACTAATCACTTGAGGGAGATTCAACAGCTTAAGAATTACTACACTAGCTATACCCCGCACTCACTAAAGACAGTAACGTTACACTTTACAATTTTTTTGACAATTCAATAAGATAAAAAAAATGATGTATAAGCAGTTAGCAGTTCAAGGGCAACGATAAGTGGTGTTTCCAGCTGTATAAGCTGCCAAAGGTTTGAAACTCGGCTAAAATTTGGTCAAAGATGGCGCCTCAAGGACTACAGTGGGGCAAAAAAGCACTCGACACATATGTTTAACACTTTAATAGTTGCATGATTATGTGCACTTGTGGCTGGCATTTTAGAAACTTTTATAATTGCCAATTAATTAGAAAAAAAATATATGTACATTTATGTACAAGCAGTAAGCAGTTCAAGGCTGTTTCGCGGTAAAACTCGTTAGGTTTGTCTAAAAGATCTACAAGTAGACGAACAATTGTCATTAAAAAAAATATATATATTTTCCACTCAAAGACCTTTTGCCGTTAATAAATAGGTAACGCTCACAATGAGTTTAAATTTAAAATATATGAAATACTTTGAGCAGGACACTAGCACTTGCAACTCGTACATACCTCAAGGATAACGCTAGGTAAATTTCACCGAAAAATATACTATTAACCGTTAAGGACACTGTTCGCGCAAACTGTGTGTGCAAACTGAAGTTCATGCAACCGGCAAGGAGCGTTTTTATAGCCGAATCCGGCAACAGCAGCCGGTGTCTGTATATATACACAGAGCAATATAAATATATGCCCAACCGCTTGAGTTTAAATGATAAGCGTCGAATGTGAGAAGCCGAAGCCAGATAAGGTACATATATAGACGATCGTACGTACATATGCATAGATGTGCAGGCGTGTGTGTATACAGAATTAAGTATGAAATGCCTGGAGATCGCAATGGGCTCGCTTCTCCAGCTCACACATACGAGTATGTTTATTATCGCAATCAATATTTGTATGAGCAAGTGCTACAGTTGTCCACTGTACTATGGTCCCGAAATCAATTACATTGCCACATATTCCAAATTTACATTGCAAAAAGAATAAAGGTCCAGAAAGTAAACCCAACTGTCAGTTGTGTACTATACTATATATGCATGGGCTGGAGCTCTACACCTGCCAAAAACTAGATAAGATCAGGAAACAGTATAAAATCTAAAACGATATCCCTGCCTATAAATATACCGGTCAGATTATATTTCTTACATTCAGCTTTAGCTTTAGTATTAATCTTAGTATTGCAGTTAATATTTGAAAATGAAAAAGATTAAAAACTCAGATAAAAGTGAAATGTAAACACAAATAATTATTGATATGTATGTAATATAATTTTTAAAATAATATCCGCCATTGTCTAACACTACATATATATCGATAAGAATAACTCCCATCCCTGATTTATCTCTCTCGCATTCTACAACTCAAATAAAGAAGACGTTCGCTTGGCTCTAATTATTAATACGCGTTTAATTTGGAATTATCCCAAACATAACAATTATGTTCCTTCCTAAAGCATTATTTGAATAGATAATAGATTTGCCTGATAAAAATAGGTCTCTCTCTACAGGTTGTATCTTGACCATTACCTGTACTAACTTGATATATATTGATGACACGAATTGTGAGAATATTGCAAAGGGAATATTCACTGTATTGAAAGTGCAACAGAGTCAAATAACCAATTCTTTTTTTTTTCGCTGTGAGGGCGTTTGTGATAAGCTTAAATGCGCTAATAGCAATTCAGCTTAGTATACATACTATAATTCCGTTATCTTCGCTTTCCGGTTAGCATATGCGATAAATTGAACTTGTGCCATGCAAATGCATTGCGGCCCACTGTCGCTGCTCAAATTAAAGGATGCTGAATAACGGTATCTGGTCACAAGACCCAACATTATTTATTCGAATGCCCCTTGCCCTGTTACCCGCGACTGATAGTAGTGGGGGGCGGCTAAACTGGACTCATTGCTAATGCAAAAAAAAAAACAGGGTCTAAAAAAACTCGAATACACTAAGCATATTTCCAGGCTAGACTATGCGGAGCTTATCACAGCCAATAGACACTTAATCTCATATTTTTGTTATTGTTTTCAATCTAAATGGCTTTTTAATTAATTTACTGTAAGATTTATGGCCATATGATGACTGTACATGACAACACATCGCTCAATCCGATAGGTCAAAGGCCCAGGCTTAATAATAGCATTTTTATCAGGCATCGCAAATTATTCTTGAACGTCATACATTATATACATTCATTTCAAGAAATTGAAAATTACATTTAATTTAATCTAAATAATACAAGTACATTTGAATTGAAGGTAATAATAATGATAAACTTTGAATAAAATAATTACAATGATAAAAACCAAAAAATCGGACCAAAATTATTATTATTAAATTATTAGTTAATACACACTATAATAATTATATTCGCTTACTTTTATCAGGGTGTCAAACCAGAACCCGAAAAAACCTAATTGAAATGGCGAACCGAATTCCGAAACGCTTACCGGAGCCAAAATGATTGTATCGGTTCAGAACCGATATCCAGAAGCAATCGGACCGAAAAGATCGAATCGGAACCAAAATAGCGTACCGGTATCGTTTCGGTAAAACGGTATATAAAGTTTCGGTTTGTGCTTTCGATTTTGCCGTTGCTTTTTAGACCCTGTACTTTAAAAAAGTACAAAAGGGTCTATTAAGTTTGTGCAAATGACATTTGTGTGTAACAGGCAGAAGGAGGCGTGGCAGACCCCACAAAGTATATATATTCTTGATCAGGACGACGAGATGAGTCGATATATCCATGTCCGTCTGTCTGTATGAACACCGAGATCTCGGAAACTATAAGAGCTAGAGACGTAATTTTTTTTGTTTGGTTCGTGTATTCCATAAGCAGGCCAAGTTTATGTTTTTAATTTGATATCTCATCCCCCTCCCCCTAAAATTTGCAAAATATCCTTAGTATATACGGTTTTAGAGTCACTGGATTCATTTTTTGCAGGATTAAAGCTTTAGATGCTTTGCATGTTTGGTGCGAGTTGCAGCCCAATCGGAGATATTGGATATTTTCAGTACTACGCATTTTATTAGCCGCAGCTTATGCGGCCACTAGGGCGTATACGTGATTTTTGATTGTGAGTATGAATTTCTGTATGAGTATTGGTTATTGTTTGTATTTGCGAGTATATTTGTATGTATGTATACACACATATGTTTATATGTATGTGTATGTGTATGTGTATGTGAGTATGTATATATATGCAGCCGCTATTATCGACGCCCAGGGTAAATCAAAGTACAGGGTCTTCTACTGTCGGTTAAATCCGACTGTAGCTTTCCGAGTTTTTCGCTCTGGTTTTGTCTTTACGAGTTTCAATCACTAACAAGAATAAGTTTCGTTACATTGCGTGTGGACACATATGTATGTATGTACATACATACGTATTTATGTTTTGAAGTTGGCAACGAAAGAAAAAATGTCAGTTTGTTTGGTTGCAATCCGATAGGAAATGTACGGTACGATGATTGAAAATAGCCAAAAAGAGCCAGGAAAACAGGCGCCTTTCAAAATGGACTAGCTTACAATTTTTGATTATTAAAAAACTCGGAAAGCTACAGTCGGATGCAACCGACAGTAGGAGACCCTGTACTTTCCTTCGCACACACACACACACTAACAAACATTCACACATGCACACATATCGTAAAGTCGCACGCAACCACACATACGCTCGCGCTGCTCCCCCTTACCTAGTACTGGGAATTGAATCTTGAATATCTCCGGTGTTTATTATCCGATTGAGCCACAATTTACAGTATAGATAAAGATTATCATAAGATTATTGTATTGTATCTTTAAAATTGTGGGTGTGGCAGTTTTTTGCGGTTTTTGGGGGAAGGGGAGGGGGAGGAGGTATCAAAAATCAAAAACAAACTTGATCTGCTTGCACTATAGGGGCATCTAACTGCCAAATATGATAGCTCTTACAGTTTCCGAGATCTAGGTGTTCATACAGACGGACAGACGGACGGACGGACATGGCTAGATCGACTCAGCTCGTCGTCCTGATCAAGAATATATATACTTTGTGGGGTCTGCCACGCCTCCTTCTGCCTGTTACATACATTTCGGGCTTGCACAATCTTAATAGACCCTTTTGTACTTTTTTAAAGTACAGGGTCTAAAAATAGCCAGATCTAGCTATAGAATAGCCAAACTGGCAACACTGATCCGCGAGCCGCAGAGCCCGGTGAAATTGTTGCTCGCGACAGAAAAGTAAACAAAACAAGTTGCATTAAACAACATAGCCTTAACAGCCGAAATAAGGAGTCTCCATAATTTAACAATATAACATTTGTAATCAGGATAACCATATCTTAGATCTATTTACGTGGATGTCACGTTCTCTTTGCCCATACTTCAATAAAAAAAAAACTCGGAAAGCTACTGTCGGACGCAACCGACAGTAGGTGACCCTGTACTTTGATTTGCCCTGGGCGTCGATAATAGCAGCTGCATATATGTATATACTCACATACACATACACAAACATATAAACATATGTGTGTATACATACACACATACACTTATACATACAAATATACACGCAAATACAAACAATAACCAATACTCATACAGAAATTCATGCACACAATCAAAAATCACGCATACGCCCTAGTGGCCGCATACGCTGCGGCTTCCCCCCTCCCCAGCCAACTGCCTAGTACTGAAAATTGTTTGTCCAATATCTCCGGTGTTTATTATCCGATTGGGCTCGCACCAAACACGCAAAGCACCTAAAGCCTTATTTTATTTAAAAGGAATCCAGTGACTCTAAAACTGTATATACTAAGGACATTTTTGCAAATTTGAGGGGGAGGGGGATAAGATATCAAATTAAAAACATAAACTTGGCCTGCCTATGTAATACACGAACCAAACAAAAAAAAAATTACGTCTCTAGCTCTTATAGTTTCCGAGATCTCGGTGTTCATACTGACGGACGGACAGACGGACAGACAGACAGACGGACATGGCTAGATCGACTCAGCTCGTCGTCCTGATCAAGAATATATATACTTTATGGGGTCTGCCACGCCTCCTTCTGCCTGTTACACACAAATGTCAGTTGCACAAACTTAATAGACCCTTTTGTACTTTTTTAAAGTACAGGGTCTAATGAATAAGAATCATAATTTATTTAAGCTTAAACATGGCTTCTTTACTAAAAAAAAATGTTGTTTTTAATTTAAATGTATATTGATCAATTTATTTCATTCTAATAAGAATTAAAACATTTTTCGTACCGGTACAGTACCCGGTACTCGATGCCGAGATGAATGATAATCTCAACTGAACCTCTTACCGTTATACCTGTTTCGATACGTACCGGAACCGAAATTTGTTTCGGTTTGATTCCCTGTTATTCAGGCCTGTTCCCATTTACGAAATCGATCATTCGATTTACTTTTTGAAAAAAATGGGGTTCCAAATTTCAATTCATCGTTTTCGATTAGCTTCATATTTGCTCCATTTCGAAATAGATTAGCTTCGTGTGTAAGTACAATAAACAATTTCGTTTCTTGAAAACGATACATCAAATTTAGGCACCCCATTTTTTTCAAAAAGTAAATCGAATGATCGATTTCGTAAATGGGAACAGGCCTGATTTATACGAATAACGAATAATTCTTTTATCCCTCTGTTTCTGGTACTGATTTCAGTCGAGATTTATTATGGATGGAGGATAACATCTGATACGGTCAGTCTACAAATTATTATTAGTATTTATATAGTACTTAAAATTCGAAAAAGGATATAAGCAATGATGCTACAACCGGACGCAGCTGACAATATCGTACACAGATAATCAATGCCAAGAAATCATAGGTCTGCGCCATAAAAAGTGCAACTATTGCATTTTAAACAAAAGTAGGGAAAGCTACAGTCGGACGCAAAGCTACAGTCGGACGCCACCGACAGTAGGAGACCCTATACTTTGGTTTGCCCTGGACGTCGATAACAGCAGCAGTATATATGAACATACTCACATACACATACACATGCACTTATACATACACACATACACTTATAAATACAAATATACGCGCAAATACAAACAATACCCAAAACTCATACAGGCATTCATACTCACAATCAAAAATCACGCATACGCCCTAGTGGCCGCGTACTCTGTGGCTTCCCCCTCCCCCACCCAAATGCTCAGTACAGAAAATTGTTTGTCCAATATCTCTGGTGTTTATTATCCGATTGGGCTGCAAATCGCACCAAATATTCAGAGCACCTAAAGCTTTATTCATGCAAAAAAGGAAAACAGTGACTCTAAAACTGTACATGCTGGGAATATTTTTGCGAATTTGAGGGGGAGGGGGATGACTTTTCAAACATTTGAAATAAACTTGACCTGCCTATGTAATACACGAACCTAACAAAAAGAATTAAGTCTCTAGCTCTTATAGTTTCCGAGATCTAGGTGTTCATACAGACAGACAGACAGACGGACAGACAGACAGACGGACAGACGGACAGACGGACAGACAGACAGGGCTATATCGACTCAGCTCGTCGTCCTGATCAAGAATATATATACTTTATGGGGTCTGCCACGCCTCCTTCTGCCTGTTACACACAAATGTCATTTGCACAAACCTAATAGACCCTTTGTACTTTTTTAAAGTACAGGGTCTAACTAGGATATAGACTGGGTAACAAATCTAATGCAGCTATGTAGTTGTTATAGCTTTCGATATATGGATTTTCTAACAGATAAGCCAGCTTGAATTTGATCAGATACACTCGAGTAAAATTACAACAGTGCAGTATGTATGCATATAAAGTCATGTATACATATACATTTGTGTATGTGTGTGTTATTCAATTTAATGATCAAATTAAATCAATTATTGCTAATTGTAAGCTAAACAAAAACAAGTTCGCATTTATAAAAACTGTAAAATATTACCTGGCTTTATTTGCTAAAACCGCATGTATTAAATGAATATAGAATACAGCTTAGGAAGAATATGCAATTAAATCAAACAAAACAATAAACAGCACACACACACATGCACAAGCAGAAAATGTGTAGAAAACAAAATATGAGAAAACACTCAACAGCTGATCAAAGGTGATTAGCAATATCGCCAGCCCTGAACTCAGTGTTGATTTTAAGAATGCTTTCGATATGCGCATCGACAGAGAAGTGTTTGCGATAGCCATGCAAGAAGTCGAAGGAATTTGACAAGCAACAACTGTTACCACTTGATGACTAAAAAGTGTGCCAAAAATGAAAAAGAGCCAATGGGCAATAAAAAACGCCAATATATTGGTAAAAATAATACTGAAATTTCTTTATTTAATTTTTTTTCTCTCTCTTTTTATTTACAATCTGTGTGTTTAAACAAAAAGTAAATTGTATAATTAATATTAAATTAACAGAAATAGCAGTTTTCCAATGAGCCCTGCTATTATATATAACATCTTTTCAGTTTGATTTATTTATTTATCTATCGGGGAGATCGAGAATGTGATATCTTTTCAGTCGTCTTACAGTTAAACTGTTGTCTGCTAGACTTAAGGCTAAGTTATTTTCGTGGTGATGGAGTCTGTCAATGTATTTCTTACTAGTTTTATTTAGTTCTTCTTCGATTTAAATAAAACAGTAATTTTAATAACGACAAATTCTCCGACAAAACTTGCATTTGAATTTCGCCATTGGCGCGCACTCGATAATTCACATAACAAAGAAGAAGAGTAAATGTCCCGCTCCCATCACTAGCAACAAACTTGCACGCGAACGAGTAAGAAAAAAAAAGTGCTATTGCGCCAACACATATAAAAGCGCCAATTTTGGCGCAAAAGCGCCAAGTGTGGCAAACGTGCAAGCAACACATTTTTCGTCACGGATTCTGGCCGCGGTCATCGATAAAACGATGGATATACATCGTTGTGTCTTCGTCGATTAAAAATCATTTGTTGTTGTTTCGCCGCAAGGTTCGGACGTGCAGATTTCCGAGGTGCGCATTGGGAACCGTCTCGTACGTCTCGTTGCGTTCATTTCATTTTTTTTTCTGTGTAATTTTGTTTTGCATACAAAACGCAAACGGACACACGACCACGACGAAGTCGTTTTGACTAACCGATACCGATACCCAATGGCCGTGCCCAGGCATCAGCAGATGTGAAATGTGACGACACGACGTAAAAGTGTCCGCAATCGCGCGTAGTCGTAGTCGAGGCGACAAAAAACCATTTTGCGAAAAAGAAGAAGAGAAAAAGAAATATAAAAAAGTGAGAGGAATCGACGGCGTTCAAGCGTTGTGTGCTGTGCTCCCCATCCACATCCAAAATAAAAGTGAAAACGTGCAAAATACACAGAGTCGAGTCCGAGTCGTGGAAAGAAAGAAGAACAACAACATTGTTTAAGTTTAACTTTTGATCTGAAAATGTGCGACGCTGCCGCAACAACAATAGCAGCAGCAGCAACAGCGTCTAGTGGCGGTGGAGGAGGCGGCGGCGCTGCAGGAAGCAGTGACAACTTGACCGCAATGGAAGAACAGAATCAACGCACCCGACAGAGTTGTTGTCGCCTCTGCATTGCGCCCGCCAGCGAGTGCATTTCCATCATTAACAGTTATGCAGCCGATAAGGAGCCGCTGGCCACTAAAATACATAACTGCGTAAATATCAAGGTGAGTAGACGACGAAGCTATCACACACACACACACACACACACACGCACACAGCACACCACGTAATACCCACAATGGCCATCGACATCGACATCGATTCGATTTTTACCTGCTCCGCCTGCCTGCCTGCCTGCCTGTTCCATTCCCACGAAATAGCAAAACCGTTATACACACTGTTTTCGCTGCTCCCATTCTCCATTCCCTTCGAGGTTGGAGCTGGAACTGGAACTGGTGGAGCATGCCGGTGGCCACACCCGAGGACGATGGGTCATCCACTCTTAACTCTGGCCCGGTGTGCGTAATCGATAATAGCCTCCAACTGCCTGCAACTCAAGACCAACTCAACTAGTCTGCTCTTTGCCCATTGCTCCCCCCCATTGCCCCTCTTGGCCAATAATAATAATACAAAAAAAGTACAAAATCAAAAGTGAGGTTAAATACGAAACCAAAAGTAAAATATGCCTCATCAGACGCGAGCTGCTGCTGCTGCTGCTGGCCCCATTTGATTGTGCAAGCGCTGACGATGACGACGGCGGCGACGACGACGACGAGACCGAGACCGAGACCGAGCCAAACGCTGTGTCGTTCGTTGCCAGCTGCAGCATATTCTCGCCTAACCGATAGCCCCGTGCCCATGCCCGTGCCCGTCCCACTCCTATCAGTATCAGCAGCAGCAGCAGCGGCAGCAGCAGCAGCGGCGGTATTAGTAGTAGTAGTTGCCCGTGAGCAACATCATCATTGGAAATGGAATCATCGGTATCGGTATCGCAATTGAGCACTCGATTCATTCTGTCCATAGTGTGCTCCGGCTCTGTGCCGTCGCTGCCTCTGGTTTGGCTGGCTGGCTGGCTCTGCTTCAAGTGCCAAGTCACGATGAATGACGACGCGGCGGCGTCGTTTATTGGTATTGGTGTAACTCTGTCGATGTCGTTGTGGTTGTCGCTGGCATTGCCGTTGCCTGTGGCTGGCTCGCTGGCTGTAGCTTGTGCTTGCTTGGCTGGTTTGTCGCTTGCTGCTCTGCTCTGCTCAGTCGCTACTCAGTCGCTGCTCACTGCTGCCGACGTCTCGTCATCGGCATCGGCAGTTTGTGTGCTGCGTTGGCATGGCATGGCATGAGTAGTAACCATGGCCAGCAGCTGGCTGGGATTCATTTGTTCACTCGTTTCCGTTTCACACCCGCCTCGCTTGCCCAGCTACAATTGAGGTTAGAATCGGCCGGCAAATAATATGGGCGAAAATGTTTGATAAACAATAATAACAACAACAACAATAATAATAACAACAACAACAACAACAACAGACATATGCTCTGCTCATTGTTTATTATTTACAAATTTAAATGCCGCTGCCTTACGCTTATTCTTCTCCCTTCTCCCTTCTCATGCCAATTTTCAAACTCTGCGCCGCTCTTCTTCAATTAGGGATGGGAAGTGAAACGAAAATGCACGCCAGATTTATCGATTGTTATCGAATGGAATTGCGGCTTAATTTGTTCTTAAATGTTGCCATTGAAACACTGTTTGATATTATTATATTATTATTAGTGGATATCATTCAAAATCCTTTTCAATATTTTCGGCTTTCGCTGCCATCGCTAGGCAGCAGGCACGACACGAATAAGCAGCACAAAGAGCAGAGAGCAATGAGCGGCATCGGCGCCCGAACAACAATTTTCGAGGCCGTCACCGTCTATGGGATTGAGAGCGAATGCGAGAGGGCAGCGGCAGAGCAGTGTTTGCCTGCCTGCCTGCCTGCCTGCATGCGTGTGTGTGTGTGTGTGTGTGAGTGTGTATTCTGTATGTACACGTGTGTGTGTGTGTGTGTGTGCGGAGCTTGGGTCGCGCTTGGTTCGTTTCATATCAGCTGCGTCTGTAGCTGTGCTGTGGCTGCCTGCCTGCTGCTTCTGCTGTGCCTGCCCAGCACCAGAGCAATTACGTATAATTTTTGTGCTCGCCTCGCTTCCATGGAATTCGCAGCGATACCCAAGCCCTAACCCCGTTCCCATTCCCATTCCCATTCCCATTCCCAACGAAAACCAAAACCAAAAAAGAGCAACACAAAAAGAAGCCAAACTTAAGTCCAAGTCTCGATTTATATCAGCATCGGCATGCCCAGCCAGGGTCCAGTTCAGTCCAGTCGAGTTCAGTCCAGTCTATTTCCGTTCGTTCATCGTCTCATCTCCTGCCAGATTGCCCCTTCTATGCTCATCCGCTCATCCGTTTATTCCCCTATTCCTTGATGACTCCGCTCTCAGCTCTCGAGCGCATAGCTCTCTCATGATTGCGCGCGCGCTTTGCCTGTGTCCTTCACTGGCATCGCATCCACTGACTCCTCGCTGGGCTCATGATATCCGGCTGCAGGCACCTCTGGGGCACAAAAGGGAATACGCAAAACAAAACGAGCAGAAAGAGCGAAAGGAAAAGAAGAGGGAAGGGAAGGGAAGGGAAATAAACGAGATGAATGTGCGACGAAATGAAGGCAACAATGAAACTGCCTTTAGGATTTGTGTTGGTTTCACTAGCTTCAGTTTTGCTGCCTGGGTTCTCTTCTGCTATTGATTCTTCTTTCACTCAGGCAGAGGCCCAGGCAGAGGCCGAGGCAGAGGCACAGCTGAGCACGCCAGGCAGTCAGTCGACCGGCAGAGGCCAGACACAGCCAAGCCACGTCAAGCCAAGCCAAGCCAAGGCAAGGCAATTCCAATTCCAGAGTCGCCCTCGTCATCATCCACTTTTCGTAGCAGCACAAAATGGTTGCCTGCTATGGCGCGACGCTACTCTCTGGCCTGCGCCCCCGGCAACGACATCATCAGCTACGTCGGCGTCGTCGTCGTCGTCGTCGGCACGTTGCTGCTGCGTGTGCTGCTGCTGCTGCTGGCACTGGGCTGCTCTTTGGTTTCGCTTTGGCTCGATTTCATGGTGAATACACCAGCAACCAGCACCAGCAGCTCAACCGATACATACACACACACACACACATACACAGACGCACTCACTCACACTCGGACACACGTTGCCGACCATTTGGTTGTCGTCATCGCAGTGCTGTGCGGTTCGCTTGTTATCTGGAGGCGGACCACATACACACACGCACACACACTCACACTCACATGCACACGCACATGCCAGAGAGCAGAACAAGAGCGAAGCCGAGGGCAGGGCAGATATACAACAAGCGTATGCGTGTGTGTGTGTGTGTGAGTGTTGTGCATGAGTGTGTGCTCTGCTCTGCTCAAGCAGATTAACCTGGTGCTGCTGGACATATGGGAAGTTGCAGTTGTTTGCGAGTTGCGAGTTGCCAGTTGCTGCCTGCGTCTCCGCATCGAATTTCGGATACACATCATCGTCATCGCGCTCATCTCATCTCATCAGCACTGCCCAAGCGCATCCAACTTGGGTTCAAATGAAAATTAACACACAGAAAGAAAAAAAAGCAAACTTTCTCTGATCAGAAAATGTTGCTGGCAGTGGAAAGCGATGGAGCACAGGGAGAGTGCGCGAGATGACAATGATAAAGACAATAATTCAATGGAGAGGCAGAGGCAGAGGCAGAGTGTTGCACATTACTCTTCCATATTTCTAGTGTTCCTATTCATCGGCGATAACTCCGCCTGACAGTTGGCAATGCCATGCACGGATGCCAGTTCAAAACAAACCCCAACTTGATGAAGAATAGAACCAATGTACAGTCGAACTGGCCTATAATGAATCTTGACGGGACCAGCAAGTCACTTCATTATACACAAATGAAATCAATTTTGAAATCCAGTCATAATAGGGAGAGCTTCACTGTACAGAAGTTCACTATAGCGAGGTTCGACTGTATTTTGTGCAGTAATTCTTTGATATGGTAATCAGTTCAGTACACTAAAATTGTGAGGTAAAAAAACAACCAATTCCAACTGCTGGCACAATTGCGCCACACATTTAAAACCGATAACATTCGGAACTATCGATAACACAAAGAACTATTGCAGTTGTGCAATCCTCGATGACAACCAGAAGTTTTTCATTTGAATGAACGCTAAATTATCTTGTTGTGTCGTACCTCTAAGGGTTTGATATTATCCGGTTTGAACGACCAAATTCGCTTGCCAGACCGTTTGTGAATAATTCACTCCTTGGGTGCAATAGTATATAAGTCGATATGCTGTCACACAATCCCAAAGATCCAATGAATATTCCTTTATGTTTTAATGTATTAGAATATATTTATTCAAATGTAACTGAGCACTTTTCATTAAGCGATTTCTTTTTCAACAACTTGCCGCCTTGGCGTCTTTATCTGCACTGCCAACTTATTTTACATATTTGGACATTATAATTATTGGTCACTCTAATATTTATCGATAATTTTTAGATACAAATAATAACCAGTAAATTCAAATCAAATCTATAACAAACTTTTCACTTATAAATAATAAATTCGCAACAGATCTACTGCTGTTGCATTGATGTTTCATCGAAACTGCAGCTCAATTGGCGATAACTCAGTTCGATAGCGATAACTCAATTCGATAGCTTGACGAAGAAAAGAAAAACAAACAGTAAACAGTATAGAGTAGACAGTAGACAGTAGAGATGTGCAGGCATTTGAATTTCATGTGTATTTAACCCTCTAATACCCTAGAGTGCCTCAAGGCACTTATTACATTTTTGCAATTATAAAAAAAAAAACGATTAGCTTTTTATTATTTTAATATCTTCTGCGGGTTCTCTAATATTATAGCTTTTGTATTTGCAAAGGGTTTGGAAGTTTTTCTAATTTTTTCTTGATAGCTTTAAAAATAATTAAATTTTGATATAATCGAATCGGAATTGTTTTTTCTTGCTGCTATACCATTTCTGAGGTAATGGCTCCAGTATACCCTAGAGATAATTGTTCAAATAAAATTTAGTCATTATTTAAGGGTTTGGGGCTTAGAGGGTTAAGACCGATGAGACACATTGCGGTAAGTAACTTGATTTGCTTATGTTTGTTCAAGTTATTCGATTGCAATCGATAGTTTTATCGATGTGTAGCGGCGCACTTGACTCTCTGCCTCCACTGCTCCGTAGTCTGGAGTGTAATTCAATATGGTAAGAACAACAGCCACAAGCGGAGCTGAAGAAAGATCTGCACAGCTTTGCTGAAAGTGGAGGGTTGCTTCGTTCCACAGGACACACACACACGCACACACACACACACACGCAGGCATGCCATGGCATGACATGCGAATAAGGACACAAAGCAAAGCAGCAGCAGCAGATGAAGAACAAATTGACGAACCCAAAACTTGTTCAGGTCAGGCAGGCGGCCAAGATCGGGCGGCGTTGCTGGACAGGCTGTGCCCAAGAGTCTCTTTAGTTCTGGCCAGCATCATCTCCTCTCTTTGCTGATGATGATTGTTGCACCTGGCGGCCAGCAGCAGCAGCATTAACAGCTGCAGCAGTTGCCAGCTGCTGCTGCTTGTGGTTGTTGTTGTGGTTGCTGTTGTTGTTGTTGTTGTTGCTATTGATGGATGAAAGATTTCCTTTTCAACTTTCTAAAAAGGCCTGGATGCAGTGGCCCAAATGCTCTGTGCCTTATGGCTGATATGTTGATTAAAATGTTAACAAGAAGCAAAACACACACACACACACACATACACACTATATGTGTGTACATATGTATATTCATATCAATGCAATATGCAACTTCATTCCCTTTGCTCTGTGTGGCATTTTCCCCTAGAAGTGGTCAACGGTGTGGCAACGCCATTTTCTTGCCCAATTCCATTGTGCATTTCACCAAATTTAACCGCATAACAACTGCAACAACAACAACGAAAATAATAATAATGCTTGTTAAAGTCAACTTAATCTGCCTGCCCCTCCCCCCTGCCCCTGTCCAAGAGCCTTCTGCTGTAAGCAATTGTGATTTTGCCGCCATCATGGTGTGGCCACTTGAGAAAGAGATGTGCCCAACGGGAGCGTTGCCAGAGCGGGTTAATGGCAGGCAGGGGAGTGATGGGAGGGGAGGGGAGGGGGTAAGGTGAATGAACAACATATTATCGAAACCCTTCAAAGGCCAAGTGAGCGGGGGGACATCTGTGGGACAAGAATTTCAGGACTCAAGTGCGTACATAAGAAATTTGTACATAAGCCAGCATATATGTGCGCATTAATATGTACACACACACACACATACACATGTGCATGCCTTAAGTAGTGGGTGTGTGTGTGTGTGTGTGCCACTGCCACTGCATTGGGGCGAGTGCTGCAGGCTGCAGCTGCTGCTGCTGCTGCTGCTGCTGCTGTGCGAATTACAAAAGCATAAAAACTCACACACGCATAAAGATGCAAAAATAAGCATAACCACAGGCAGTTACACACACACACACACGCATACGTAATGCATTTATTGCGGTAAGTACATAAATGTACATGTAATGCACTCACACACGCACACACACACACACACACACGCACTTGATGGCAAATTCTTTGGGTAATATTGCAAGTGTTATTTGCCGGCCCAACATAAACAATCGATAATTGTTTTCGTTTCTGTTTTGCTTGCACTTTTCGCAAGAGACAGCATTAGTATTGGTATTGGTATTAGTATTATGTATTTGCCGAATGCAGGCAAGTGTTATCGATTCATTGTTTCGATGAGTCGATGAATTACTGGGAAACAAGTGTATGCACACAAAGAGGGAGCCCAGAACAGTTGCCAGCTAATTGTGTTTGCTTTAATACCCTTTACTTCAAAATAAACAAACAAAGCTGTCGATTCAGTACTAAAAGTTGGAAATAAAAATGGAGAACAGCTTGAAATAGATATATAATAAACAATATTCACTGGGCAAATAGCAATAGAGTAAACTCAATTACAGTCGAACTTGCCTATAATGAATCTAGACGGGACCAGCAAATCACTTCACTATATAGAAACTTCATTATATGGAAATTGTATTGTATTGTATTGAAAAAGTTGTGTGTTTGAAATCAATTCATAATAGGGAGAGCTTCACTGTACAGAAGTTCACTATAGAGAAGTTCGACTGTACTATTAAACATACAAAATACAAGTAAAATTTATGATAATAAATTAAAATTATAATAATTAGTGGGTGACGTTTCCTTCGCCTTTTAAATCAAACAGTAGTTTATATTATATAATAATAAAGGGATTCCTGAAACTGATTTCGATTTGCTTTTAGAGAATCAAAATCGGTTGACGGAACGACCTTATTGCGCACTGATTTGAATTTGATATGTTTCTGATCTTCAGAACATCTGGCAGCTTTGCCAAACAGTGACTCCGCCTGCTTCACGACACTGGTCCTCTTTCTGTTCAAGTTCTAAAAGATATTTCAAACTTTAAGTAATTTATTATAAAATTACAGAATGCTTACAAAGTATTCCATTTTCAAATAACTGTAATAAACACCAAGTGTTGCCACACAGTTTTCTACGTAGGAAACGGTCACACAAGGGTGAACGGTCTCACAGCAAGATAATCACAATCAAAATCAGCTTCGGAGCTGATTATGCTAAAACTTTCAGTGTGACCGTCACTTCCGTACTGTCTGTGTCTGTCTGGTCACACACAAAATGTTGAGTGATTGTCACAATCAAAATCAAATCAAAATCAGTTTCAGGAATACCACTATTAGCTCTTTCCTTCACTTCAATTTTTCCGTACCTCTTTTACCGTTCATAGGCTTGGCGGCCAACTCTGACGCCACTGTACGTCATTTTCAGGCTTATTACTATATATATCGATTTACATTTTGAGGGTTAAAGATATCGATAACTTATTTAAATAATTTTCGCAGCGACAATTGGAGAGATCTCGGAGAGATGGGAAATCCGTACGATTCTAGGAGTCGGCGAATATTATTATGCATTAAAGCTCATGAAGTATTAAAGTTTCCCGTAATTGGAGTTGGGTACTATTCGATGAAAAGAGTTTCAGACTCGGTACATAATTCATGATTGTATATACATGCAGGGCTGTTGTACATACTACATACTACATATGTACATCTGTGCCCCCTGCACATACTTTCAATTGAAAAGCCAAAACGGTCCCATGCCACACATAATTAAAAGCAAATTATGCACAAACACATAGCCACAGTTGGAACAACAACAACTGCATGCTTATGTACATGCATATGTATGTGTCGTGTATCTAATATGCATCAGTTATTTGTACATAGGACTCGTTTACATACGCGCTTACATGACTATTATAGGAATAGTAGGTATAGCATAGGTATGTGGCAAAACCCACCCACCCATACATGCGCACACAGAATGCTATCAGGCAAAAGGACATTGGACATTCCAGCTTCAATTGCACTGCGAAATCTGTGAGTGTGTGTGTGTGTGTGTGTGGGCTTTGCCACAACTGAGAGTTTTGCATATAATTATAAGCAGGTCATTGACATCAGTGGTCCAGCAGAAAAGGCACAGGACTAAAGTCGTCAACTGCATCAACTGCTGCAATAGACAAAATCGAAGAAAACCCAAACTCCCTCTGCATTTTAAATACGGACTGTGGGGCTTTCCACGCATCCCCAGCGCTAATCTGTGCATGTGTGTGTGTGTGTGTGTGTGTGTGTGCACATAAAGTCAAAGGAAGCCAACTGCATAAACTCAGTATGGTTATGTGCAGAGATTTTCCTAATCAGTCAAGAGGCAAAAGGAAATGCAAGAATGATAACGCCGTCAACTCTTTGTGTGCAGCATTTTGCTTGAGGAAGAGGAAGAGAACTACATTAAATGAATAGTGTTCATCTAATACTCTTTAGACCCTGTACTTTAAACAAGTACAAAAGGGTCTATTAGGTTTGTGCAACTCTGAAATGTATGTAGCAGGCAGGAGGAGGCGTGGCAGACCCCACAAACTATATATGTACTCTTGATCAGGACGACGATCTGAGTCGATATAGCCATGTCCGTCTGTCAGTCTGTCTGTCTGTCCGGATGAACACCTAGATCTCGGAAACTAAGAGCTAGAGACGTTATATGCGGCAGTTAGATGCCCCTATAGTGCAAGCAGATCAAGTTTGTGTTAGATTTTTGATACCTCTCCCCTCCCCCGTAAACCACGAAAAACCACCACAGCCACAATGTTAAAGATACAAACTTGTGCTTTAGCATACAATACTCTTATGGTAACCTTCATCAGTGCTGTAAATTGTGGCCCAATTGGATAATAAACAACGGAGATAGAGTTTCCGGAGTTTGTGTGTTCCCTGCTGCAAGGGAAAGTACAGGGTACTGTACAGTACTGTCGGTTGCACCTGACTGTAGCTTTCCGAGTTTTTTTTGTTATACAAATGTATCAATTTAATATGCCTTTATAAAAAATGGTTGCTTAAGTTATCGACCCAACTTCTATTGCCTGTAATATAATCGAACTTTCCACCGAACATTTCATTTAACTGAAGTTATAAAATGAAAGAAGAAATAGTATGTAATGCTGAATAGCAGAAGTAGACTTAAGCCGCTTAGGATTCTAACCAGATCTATCAGGAATTGTAACTAGCTAAAACTATAGCCCTGTTTATATTGACTCAAGACGAATCGATCGAATAATGCTTCCTTCTGCTTGTTAGACCAAGTGTCATACCAATTTAAAAGACCTTGAGGTAAGATCGAAATCGACCAACCGATAGTCGTGACAATCGACCAACCGATAGTCGTGACAATCAACCAATCGACAGTCGTGACAATCGACCAATCGATAGTCGTGACAATCGACCAATCGATAGTCGTGAGAATCGACCAATCGATAGTCGTGACAATCGACTCATCGTCAACAGTTGCTGCTGCTGTTATTCGAATTCAGTAGACGGTATATTATGTGAACTAGTCAGCACACTCACTTATAGTATAGTATATAGTAGTAAGTCCATGAGTGAATAATAATAACTGGAATTGTATTGTCTATTGCAGATCACAGCATTGGATCGTCTGTCGCTGCACATCTGCCATGCCTGCATCAGCTATTTGAACTCGTGGCAGAGCTTCAAGAACCGCTGCCTCAGCTCACAGTCGAAGCAGAGACAATGGCTGGAGTCGGACCGAAGCAAGCAGCAGACGCTATTGGGCTACTTGGATTTGAACAGAGCCGAGAACGGTAGCTCTGGTCTTGATCAGCAGCAGCAGCAGCAGCAACAGCAGCAATCTGAATTGAAAAGCGATTCGGCAGCAGCAGCAGCAGCAGCCGCAGCAGCAGTAGCAGCAGCAGAAAAGGTGTCCGCCAACATATTGGATGGTATACCCTCGTTGAAGAAGCGCAAATCGTTAACAGTCTATGTGAGTCCAAAGCAACAGCTACAACAGCTGCAACAACATCAACAGCAACAACAACAGCAATCAGCCAAAACGACGAGCGCGGCGGCGGAGACGCAGCAGCAAACGTTGCAGACCCTTTTATTGCAGGTGCCCTCGACAACATTGGCAACAACAACGGCAATGCAGCAGCGCAAATATCAGCAGCAGCAGCAACGTGGCAGGCAGCAACATCATCACTATCAACAGCAACAACAACATCAGCAACAGCAGCATTATCAGCAACAACATCATCAGCATCAGCATCGACAGCGACGCATGCGTCAGCCAAAGCGTCAGCAGCAGCAACAGCAGCAACAACTACAGCAACAACAGCCAGCGTCAGCAACAATTGCAACTGCAACTGCAACTGCAACAGCTGCCGCCGTGCAACGCATGGCCAAGTTTAAGCCGAAAGTGTTTTTGCCACTGGATATAGCTGTGCCACCATTGCCGCCACTGCCAATGCCGCTGCCCGTGGCACCAACTGCTGTTGAGGCATTGCCATTGCCATTGTCGTTGTCGTTGCCAATTGATTTCAGCCAGCCTCTGACTCTGAATCCCAATCCCAATCCCAATGCCAATCTCAATCCCAATTCGAATTCATCTCAGAATCCGAATCAGAGATACAGCAGCGTTTTGCCACTGCCGCCGCCGCCGCCGCCGCCGCTTCTGCCACCGGTTGCAACAATGGCTAGCAGCAGCGCAGCAGCAGCAGCAACAGTTGCTGCTGCCACGGTCACGACTCCGTTGCTCATGCCGGTAACGCTGCAGAGCGCCGCCCAGCAGCTGCGCTTTTTCCGGCGCTATTCCTATAATGTAATTGTATCGTGCATTCGCAAGCGTCTACATGCCTCATGCCACATGCCACATAACTCTCTCACCTGCCTCCTCTCCCCCCTCTAGCAACTGTTTCTCTCCCACTGCTGCCTTTTCACTTATCGCACTCTTGTGACATTTTACAGCCTCTGCCTGCGGTCCCCATCAAAGATGAGCCCCTGGACGATACGGACGATGACTTTCAGATGAAGTGCATTGACGAGTCGGACGACATGATGGATCCGACAATGTTCCTGGAGCGTTCCGAGCACGAGGGCGACGTGCCATTGATGGTAAGCTGTTTGCCTTGGGCCATAAGACTCCTCGCGCTCCACACTAACATTCCCGCTTTGCTTGCAGGCCGCGGACTATGATTACACGGCACAGCATGGCGTGCCAGCAGCTGTTGCTGCCGCATCCTTGCCAGCCAGCGCTGTGGCAAATGTGGCTGCCGCTGGCGACTCTAAGGTGGCCAGCTGCCGCGCTTGCAGTCTGCAGTTCTCGACGCGTGCCAATGCGAGACGTCATGAGCGGAATCTGCATCCGAATCTGTTTCAATTGTCGACCGATTCGCCCAATAACACGCCTATAACCAAACCGACGCCAGCTCTGGCCGCCGCACTGGAGATACAGCGTGCAGCTGCCGCTGCTGCTGCCACAGCGGAGGCAACCAAGGCGGCGGCTGGTGGCAACATATCCACACAGAAGTATCGCCAGGTGGTGATGAATACGTTCATCAAGTGCGAGAATGGCGGATACGATTACGAGAATCCGGAACAGTATCAGCCGCTGCTGACGCGCGACAAGATCGAGTTCATACAGGACAACAACGAGTTTCTGGAGCAGTACCAGACGATGACGTGTCGCTGCTGCAACAAGTACTTCAATACCTACAAGAATTTCATGGCGCACGTGCGCAAGAAGTATCCACTGCTGCCGCGCAATCTCTGCTTCAACTGCCTCAAGATGAACGACTCCAAGGCGCTCTTCATCTCACATCTTAAGAAGCGCAACTGCATCAATCTGTTTCGTGTGTTGCATGCGCTGCGGGGCAAACAGTCCGGCACAGATCAGCATTCAGCGGGGGGAGCTGCAGCTGGAGCTGGAGCATCAGTTGGCGCTGTCTCAGCATCCGCATCGGCGGCAACCACACCGCATGATACCTCATCGTGTTCGGAGCGGCCGGAGAAGCTGCGCGCCAAGGAGCTGCTGGTGAACAAGCTGTACGAATGCAAGCTCTGCCCCAAGGGATTCCGCACCAAGCACGAGTTCCGCACCCACGTCTACGACAAGCATGCGGATGTGCAGCGCAAGGATAACAATTCGATACAGTGCAGCTTCTGTGGCCTGGACTTTGCCGATCCGGTGGATCGTCGCCGACATTACAATAACATGGACTGCATTGTGCGGCTGCGCTGCATGACGTGCGATGCCAAGCTGGAGACGCACCAGCGCTTCCTCGATCACGTGTATCATGATCATCTGGGCGTGGCCAGCAGCGATAATACGTCCACAGCGAACAGTGGCGGTGTTATGGATCATTCGCCTGGCAAGCGCAGCCTGCTGGGCGCACTGGGGATTGGGGTCAGTCAGGCCTCGTCCAATGATGAATCACGCGGCAGCAGCAACAATAACAATCCAAATGCTCCACTTACCTCAACGCCCAAGCCAGGTGCAACGGGTGTGGCAGGAGTATCTGGAGCAACAGCAGCCGGAGGAGCAGCATCTTCATCCGGTGGCGGTAATCGTGATGCACCTAAATCACAGTATTTCTCGCGCATGCCACAAGTGTGCCCCATCTGCGGCCAGCAGTACAACAACTATAACAATGTGCTGCGCCACATGGAATCGAAGCATCCCAACAAGTTGCCCGAGACCTACAAGTGCGTCCGCTGTGGACTGGGCTATCCGCGCATCTCCTACCTGCGGGAGCACATGATCAACGTGCACGGCGTCGATAAGAATCGCCATTCTGGCGGATTCGAGTACATTGTGAACGCGGATGCTGTCAAGTTGGCGGATGGTAGCACACCCAACGTGTATACCGGACGATATGATTATGTGATGAAGGATCTGATGTCCATAACAAATGGTGGGACACTCGGTAATTTTATGTCTCGCCGCGCACCCCTCACCATCACCATGAACACATTTACATCCACATCTCACATCGTGGTGTCAATCCGCACTGTTTGTGCCTGAGTTCGAATGATTCCCTCTCAATTACTTTAGGCGTTACGATTTCATAGCTTCCGCAGTCTCTCCTCTCTACTAGGACTAGTAGGACTATTAAGTCGGTCCTTCAAGCTACCTGTTGCTGCCACAAGCCATGGGTGCCGATGGCTGCTTTGGGTGCAGTTGAGAATACCCATGATATTATTAGCATTGAGCAGTATTCTTATCAGTTGTCCGATTGTACTAATACCCGATACTGATATCAGTAAATGAAAAGTAAATTCGAGCAATATACTGATATTTATTAATATTATTTTGGTTACTCAGTCTCCAAATTACTATTTATAGTAGAACTATAACAGTTCGTTGTAGCACTCGAGATGCTTCCATTTATGTACTTCTATATTATAATTAGTCTGTCATAAATCTGTCCTCAGTACTTGTGTGAGAGTAGTAGTAAATTCGTATTTATTAGGGAGAATTAAACAGAAAAGGAAAAGTGATAGAAGAAGGTGAAGAAAATAGTATAAAATGTTTTTAAGTTTAAATACTTCTATATATACTTCTATATTATAATCAGTCAGTCATGAAGCTGTCCTCAGTACTTGTGTGAGGGTGTTTGCGCGTGTGTGTATGTGTGTGTATGTGTGCGTTTGTACATTGTCCTTTAACTCGTCATTTGTTCTTACTCTCCATTAAACTCATGCTAACGCAGCTTTAATTCATGTTGTGTTACGTTTTCGTTTCGCTGCTTCGTACGGACAAAGACGGAATCTGCGAGCGAAAAGAAAGGCCACACATAATATGGGCAGATAATATGGGTCACACTGGCAGTTATTGTGGCGTTAGAGGAACAGACAGTTCAATATATATATGTATATATCTTAGTCTTATCATAATTATTGTATATTTTATTATTTTTATTACCATTTTCATTAACATTTCTCCTTCGTCTTGTCGATGGCCTTCGCCTGCGAATACCAGTTTGTGTTGCTTATTTTTTTGACCTGGCAACACCTTACGTAGAAAGGCCACACATATTGGCAGATAATATGGGTCACACTGGCAGTTATTGCGGTGTTAGAGGAACAGAAAGTTCAATACATACATGTATATATCTTAATCTTATCATAATTATTTTATATTTTATTATTTTCATTACCATTTTCATTAACATTTCTCCTTCGTCTTGTCGATGGCCTTCGCCTGCGAATACCAGTTTGTGTTGCTTATTTTTTTGACCTGGCAACGCCTTACGTAGTTGCAACCAATCAGAAAAGGAGCAGGGTGACCCTTTCTGTAATAGGAATTACATATTTCTCTAGCAAACAGATTCCGTCTTGGTCCGTATGAAGCTTTATCTGTTATTGTGTCCCTCGTGGCGATTGTAATCGATTGCACTAATCGATAATCGATAATTATGTGTTCGATCTCTCTCTGGTTGCAGATGACGATGAGGATGAGCCTGCGGGCAGTGTGGCGAAGAAGATGCGTCTCGATGACAGCAGCAATAATAGCAGCATTAACACGAGCATTGCCAATCAGCAGAAGGAGTGCCCCATCTGCAACGCGGTGTTCAGCAACAATATCGGTCTGTCAAACCACATGCGATCCCACTACACCGCCTCATCGACGGCAGCCACAAATGCAGCGTTGGCTGCTGCCAATCGCATGACACCCAAATCACTGACCATAACGGCAACATCGTCGCCATTGGATGTGGCCAATACATCGAGCACTGCTGGAGGCGGAGGCAGTGGCAGCAGCAGTAGTAGCACCACCACCATAACCGTAACACCAGCCACAACAAAGGCAGCCGCAGCTGGCGAGAATGCCGGAGGAGCAGCAACTGGGGGCAGCTTACCACCAGCGATGGTTCATCAGACGCCGCAGGAGCAGGCGGTGTTCCGTCGCAGTTTGGACCAGGCGGCCGATCGTCGCTTCCGTCGAATGCGTTGCCGCATCTGCCAGCGTCGCTTCAGCTCAAAGAAGTCGTATCGCTATCACATGCTCACCGATCATCAGGTGCAGAATGTGCAGTTCATCAAGTGCAAGCTGTGCAACGCGGAGTTTGCCTACGAGAAGGGGTTGAAGGTGCATCTGTTCAAGGTGCACGGACGTGCCATCAAGGACGAGATGATTGTCAAGCAGTTCGAGTGCGATGTCTGCTCCACGGTCTACAGCTCTGAGCTGGAGTTGCATCAGCACAAGCGTAGTGTTCACAAATCCCAAGCCAGCGCGCCGAAGTCATCAAACAAATCCCTAACCTCAACATCTGCCGACGTGGCGGATGTCTCTGCTGGCACATTGCCGCTGTATTGGTATCAGTGCAAGTACTGTCCATCCAATTTCAACACCAACAAGAAGCTTGCCATCCACATCAATTCGCACGACGAGTTCGATTCGAATGATTACTCCTGCAAGGATTGCGGCAATGTCTATAGTGGACGCAAGAGTCTCTGGGTAAGCGGATGAAGTCCATCGATATCTGTCGATAAATGCTAATGTTCTAATGTCCTCTAGGTGCATCGGTATAAGAAACATCCGCAGGTTCCGGATCCGGCCGAGTGTACGCTGTGCCGCAAAATGTTCTTTGACCGTCAAATGCTGGAGAATCACACGCCCACCTGCAATCGCAAGCCTATCACAGCGACCGGGGCACATCAGCAGGATCAGCAGCAGCAGCAGCAACAGCATCAGCGTAGCATCTTTAAGCACAAAACTGGCGACGATGATGACGACGAGGAGGATGATAATCAGCAAATAATGCTGCTTGACGATGCCGATGGTGGCACAGACGGAGCAGGAGGAGCAGCAGCAGCAGCCGGTGGTGGAGCTACTGGCAGTGATAGCAATGGTGGCACAAGCACAACAAAGAACACCATTAACACCAGTTCATTGAAGATACGCATACCGGAGGTGGCATGCACCATCTGTGGTGCACGCTTCACCGATCAGGAGATGTTTAGCAAGCACATACAGAAGCACGAACAGGAGCTCTATGTGGACAATCCGCTGGCTGCCATGTTCGACGATGGCCCAGCCGATGCCGGCCAATTCCAGGTGGAGCGCCAGAACGAGAATGGCGAATATGCGTGCGATCTGTGCACCAAGACGTTCCCCCAGGTGATCGCACTCAAGGTGCATCGCAAGTGGCATTTCAGAGGTGATAGCAAGCAGGTGAGCTTTTTGGGCTTGTGCAGCGAGGTGAATACTTCTATATATGCCACTATATATCTATCCAATACCCACGGATGGATACAGACCGATGGAGTTCATCATAACCACCATAATTCACATACATACATTTGTTGTTTGTGTTCGTTTGTTGCCTCCGCACCAGTCGCAAAAAATTAACAAAGCAAAAGAGTTTAACTATGCCCAAAAAAACGAGTTAGTATAAACGCTCTTCGGCATGCCGAAGTGCATATACCCTTTGCAAATCTCGCACACACTTAGGGTATACATGGTGCTAGTGCTCCGAGTGGCAGGTATCAGTGATACATACCCGTAGAAAGAGCTAGAATCGGCTTTGGGATGTCTAGAGATCTAGGGCTTTGATAGCTTTCCGACGTATAGTCCAGGTTTTCGATGTATTCGTTTCAAGATATGAATATACTCGTACTAGCAAGACATAAAGATCAAGATATATAGTATAGAATAGTATATAGTATATAGATTACTCGAGAGATTGCGTTTTCTTAGTGAGATACATTTGTATCTGTCGCTTGGGATTCATCATGCAGTGCATTCCAATTGGGATTCTGTTGTGTGTTGTATTAAATAAGTTATCGATATAAACCACATAATCAGCTTACGATTATTCCTCAAAATACAACCCTGAAATGATGTACACATAGAGACTACGCTGAGAATAACACATTCGTTTGGTATGGCTCCATAGCCCGCCAAACCTGGCCCATCCTCTGTACAAAACGCTCCTCCGAGCTTTGCGGACTTGACAGAGCCTCCTGCTCTATAGTAACCAGAGCCTTAACCGGTCACTGGCTCATTGGCTCCCATGCTGCTAGACTTAAGGCCCCTTTCAACGATTTTTGCAGTAGCTGTTGAAGAAGAGGAGGAGACAGTCCATCACCTCCTCTGTTCTTGCCCTGTCCTATGTAGAGCCAGGTTTTCTCACCTGGGAGCCTACAATCTGACAGACCTGACGGACCTTGCTCCAATAAAGCTAAGCAATCTGAGACGGTTCCTAAAAGCCTCAGGCTGGTTCTAAAGCGAATTAGTTGGGAATTATCAAATCTGCCCCTGCGGTACCACAATGGGCCTCTTTGGCCTAAGTGAGCTGAGGTCTATTCCTCAGCTGCCGCCTAACCTAACCTAACCTTGGTATGGTTGTATACAAGCGTGCAGACCATGACACGACAGATTCCTTAAACAGTGCTTTCCAATAGGTTCAACTGGGTTACAAGCTTCCATTCAATATAGTGCCGGGCATTGCAAGGGTATATATCGATTGACAATGTAGGGAAGCGTATTTGATATTCGTTTGAAATTGGATCTCATTAATTTGCATTGATTTTCGATCTTATCTAGAATCCCATCATCGACGGCGAAGCGACAATGCTGAACAACAGCAGCAGCAACAGCAACAACAACAACTCGATGCTGCATCTGCGCGAGCTGCATGCGGTGGGTCTGATGCCCAATCAGCAGCACCAGAAGCAGCTGCAGCTGAACAACAACAACAACATCAGCAACAACAGCAGCAGCAGCAGCAACAACAACAACAACAACAGCAGCAACAGAAGCAAATCGATGAAGCGGAAACGTGAACTGAAATGTGAATACTGCCCCTCCACCTTCATCAGCAACAACAACCTGCGTCGCCACATGTACGAGCTGCACAAGCACGAGGTGAGTAATCTGCCGGAGCCACCAGTGATCGAGGTGGATGAGCCGCTCAGCTGTCGCCGCTGTGACCTGCGCTTCGACACCAAGGAGCTGTGGATCGAGCATAAGCTTGCCGATGCCAAGGTGGTGCGTCCATTCTGCCCCTTTCAATGGGGCTGTGATCTCTGTGGCGAGTACTTGTCGCGCAAGGAGAAGCTCATCAATCACATAAACAATCATCTCAAAGAGGAGCTGATTGTGCCAGTGGCAACCAAAGCAACAGCGGCAGCAGCAGTGGTGAACCACAAGACACCAGCAGCAGTGGCGGCATCAGCAACAACAGCAGCAGCAGCAGCACCATCTAAGCCTGCAGCTACGCCAGCAAAGACAAGCGCAACTGCAGGAGCAGGAGCAGCACCAACACTAGCAAAGGCTAAGCTCAAGACAGAGGTGAAGACGGAGCGGCAGCTGCATGATAAGGTCGAAGAGGAGGAGGTGGCGAAGGGGGTGCCGGCGTTAGAGGTGGACGATAGTGATATGGATGAGAATAGCGATAGTGATGACAACGATGAGGAGAGCAGCACAGCTGAAGATGAAGGGGAGGAGGAGGAGGATGATGATGCTGATGATGACGATGATGATGATGACGACGATGATGAGGATGATGAGGAGGACGACAATGAGGATGATGTGCAACAACAACAGCAGCACAACAACAGAAGCAACAATATTGTCGACGATGATGATCTCATCGAGGAGGTCATTGAAGATGACGACATTGTCGAGGAGCTGGACGACGATGATGGCAACAGCCACAGCCACAGCAACAGCAAGCAGCAAACTCGACGCCTAAATTTTGAGTACAGCAGCAAGCTGAATGGAAAAGCGAAAGCCAAGACAGTGCACAGCTCTGAGGATGATGATGATGTTGATGAAGATGATGTTGAGGCAGTCGAAGGGGCTGCTGGTGTAGGTGTGAGTGTGGGCGAGGGTGTGCCCATGACAATTGATGATATTATCGAAGAAGATCATGGCGAGGACGAAGAAGATGACGACGACGAGGATGATGATGATGTGGTTGACGTCAGTGGTGGCACACACGTTGTTGCCGATAATGATGAGGATGAAGACATGGAGGACGTTGACGAGGACGATGACGACGACGACGGCGACGATGATGATGACGACGATGACGATGACGATGATGATGAGGATGATGACACGGACGATGACAACGACAATGACAACAACAATGCCAACGCTGATAATGATGTGGAAGACGATGACGTCGACGAAGATGATGTGATTGATGATGATGATGATGAAGACGTGGAACGGCAGCAACAGCCACAGCGACAGCGACAGCAGCCGGCGAACATCAGCAATGGTGACGCCATGGATGTCGATGTCGATGCTGATGCTGATGCTGAAGTTGATGCTGCCATTGGCATTGATTCGTCATCATCAGCGAGCGAATCGTCGACGACGACGGCGGCAACAACAACCACGGCCAATTCACATTCAACTGGTGAGCGGCGTAAAAGTCATAAGAAAGTAGCTGCATCAGCTGCAGCGGCGGCACCTGGCGCTGCCGCTGATCAGTCTAATAATTCCAGCTATACGTGTGATCTATGTCAACTTTGTTTCGATTCCCAGGAGCTACTGCAGACACATATTAAATCACATTTCCTCAATGGGCCTGCGTTGAGCAAGACCACCAGCGTTGTCAACGCCAGCGGCAGCGGCAGTGGCAGTGCCAGTGGCAGAGCCAGTGTAAACGGCAGTGGCAGCAGCCGTAGCAGCAACAGCAGCAGTAGGAGCAACAGCAACAATAACAGCAATAAAACCAAAACAAATAAGTCCGCCTTGAATGCAACAGCAGCAGCAGCAGCAGCAGCAGCAACGACGGCAGCAGAGGCAGCGCCAGATGCTGCAACGGGCTTGAACTGAGCTTGAAAATGTACAAAGCAGAAATCCAATAATAAAACAAAAAACAAGCATCTAACACACAGCCACACACACTCGCACACTCACACGCATACACAGCTGATACACATTCCATCATACACACACACACACACACATGTATAAAACTATAAAAAATGATAAAGGAATAACAATTTTTTTTCGCTGCTAATTGTAGTTGTTGGTAAGCTTAGGGCTAAGACACACACACAGACAGACACTCGCACAGACAGACACACACACACATACACCCGCACATAGTATATAATCGAATATGCGTATATACATATAATATGTATGTATGTATGTGTATGCTATAACTATGACACTTTTTTTAACATGTTAAATTAGTTGGTATTTTACAACACTAACACTCACACACACACACACACACACACGCGCAGATACAGAGTGCATACATGGACGCAGCTCCAGTCTTGGTTTATTTGTAGCAAGTTAAGGTTAATATAAATACATATATACTTATATACATACACACGCTAGTACGTAAGCTAGTATACTATACACACATACATACTTCTGTTTAGTTACATTTAGTTATTACATACATTGCGAAAAACTTAATGAAGACGCACCAAAGCAAACTAAAAATACAAGTGAAATGGGAAACGAGAAACGAGAAATGAGAGAAATAAATGAATTGATAAAGTGAAACAAAACAAAACGAAACGAAATGAATACAGCGAGTAAGCTGCTTATGCACATTTATTTATTACTATTCTATTCCAATTTAAGTTAATTGCTTTTTTAATACTATTGTTTTTTTTTACCATCTGCCGTTGGGTTTAAAAAACCGCTCTATGAACGACTACTTGTATATAGAGCTAAAACTGATTTAAGTGAAGTTATATTATTTTTATTTTATTTTTTTTTTGAGCAATTTCTCGAGGCATTTCCAAGTTTTGAAGACGATATGTAAACACTTCTATGGAGAGAGTAAAGTATATTTAATTTTCAATTACCCCAACTCTTTCGACTCGCATAGTGTTAATTAATTAATCCCTAAACGTAGTTTATTCAACTGTATAAATCGACACACACACACACACTATGTATTATTTCAATTGTTCGAAAACTAATTATTGCCATACACACACACACACAGCCACACACACACACACAGACATATATGCATTAGCAGTTTGCCCCACTTATAAAACGCATTAAGTGTGTAAGCTGTACATTATTTGCATATAACTAATGAAGCATTTCCCGATTTGTTCCATTATGCGAAAATTTCAATTCATATGTATGAATGTGTATATATACACCACGCACACAAACACACACACACACACACACACTTTCGCATACAACACATAGAACAGTTAATTACGCTTACGAATTATGGCGATTGCGAACATACCTTTTACTTATGTAATTACTATAAGGTTTATGTATATGTACTTGGAAATTAGTTTAAAATCAGACATATAAATAAAAAAGAAGCATAAATACAAAAATCAATTTGCTGTTTAATTACACCTTTTTGAATTACCCGCGCCCCTGGAAGCAAGTTTCGCCAGCAGTGTTGCCAACTCCTCACCTGGCGTTATCTATGTGTCATGCTTTAGTGTTCTCATAAATGCAGTTCATTAAATAAGAACACAGATTAATTAAGATTAAAGTTATTTAATTCGTGATAGTCAAGCGCGCGTCTTTCTTATTCATAGCATCAAAGTAAAGTTGGGTGCTGCTCTCGATCTCGTTACGCTGTAGAGATGGCTGGCAGGGTTGCCACAATGCTATACAACTAGCGCCATCTCTGGTTTGTTCAAGCAAATGAATCTAGTCAGCGCTGCAAGAAGCAGTGAGCCATAGATGGCGCTGCGAAATTGTTTTACGCACTGCAGGCGAACAATTGTTACATACATTACTGAGTTGCACAACTTAATAGACCCTTTAGTACTTTTTCAAGGTAAAGGGATCTACATATATACTATAAGCGGAGCCCCACATTTAAATTCGCCGTTTTGTATATAATTTTGATAGTATTTAAAATCGATTGGCTTAGATATTAAGGCTATACAATAAAGATCCATTCAAAGACAATTAAACTACATTATTTGGCCAAACAACGCTCTCAATGAAGTCCAAGTAAGGGGCAACACGTGTGTACAGTCCTGGTGTTTTTGTGGCACAGCCAAGACCTGACGATATGATACCCAATATGCTGTACTTGTTGTTCACAATATCACGTTCCAAAACTAACGGTCCACCGGAGTCGCCCTGACATGCATCCGCCTTCTTTTGCCGAATGTCCGCCGCACACAGCAATGTATCGATAACACCCTGCTCTATGAATCGCTTGCTATTCGGCTGCTCGGCAAAGGACGCATTGCACTGCGCCAAGGGTATAATATCCAAGGGAGCGCGCAGGAGAATCTTAGAGGTACGCCGAGCTGGAAATAAGAGGAGGCGGATTTAGAACAAGGATCTGGTATTTATATACAATTGTATCAGTTACTGGTTTGATTCATTACGCCCCAGCCAGCGGCAAAGAGTTTGGATGTAGCTGGCGGGTCCGCAACATTCGTTTCCAGGCATGCCGGATATATATAAAAGCTTAGCCTGGCCTCCTCGGCCAGCTCAAGTATGGCAATATCATTGTACTTGCTGGTGCTCACGTAGTCCGGATGTATGGTTATATTATCCTGAATCAAAAATGTCAAATGAAATAGATGCCAATAATCGATAAATACTCGTACTCCCCTCGGCACTTACCGTAATGGCTATATCCTGATAATGTGTATTCAAATCGTTGATATTCACCGATCCCAGGCGAACATGAACCGGCGGCGAATTGAGTGTATTGACGCAATGAGCTGCTGTCAGTACGTGACGAGCTGAGATCAAAGAGCCACCACAGCGATAGGCAAAGCTGCCAAAATCACTGAAGGCAATGGCCGCCATGTGCGGATAAACTCCATCCTGCACCGGTATGCCTTCCAGAATGTGCGTGGTCAAGGTTTCCTGATTCTGACGCGCCTCTATATTGCGGCAAGCTGCAGTGGCAAACGTAGGCAACACAGTAAGTCACACACGTTATTCCAAGAATAAGGAGCAGAATCACTCACCCCGTACTGCCGCTCGTTCCGTTCCCGGTGACACGTCCACGCGGGTGGTCGGCGTGGGCTGTATGGTGCGAACTGTTGTTGTAGTCGTTGTTGTCGTTGTTGTAGTCTCGACTCTGCAAGTGTACAAGGAACAAGGGGTATGTATTAGTACGAATGTGAATATGGGCATTCGTATGTGAGGCTAAGGCCGATTGGTTAAGTCTGCATGCAACTGTGACAAACCCAACTGTGTCCAGTTCGTTCGTGTCCAGCTCATTCAACGGGTGTTCACGGAAACGAAACGGCGCCCAGGGATCTAAATCGATAGCTGTTGCTGCTGTTGTTGTGGTTGTGGTGGGCCGGGATGTGGTAGTGGCCCTAGGCTCAAAGGTGTTCACCTCATTCGCTGGCATTATGTGCATGCCCTGCTGACGCAGTCGATCATTGACCAAGTGTATCAGATTTGGTGTGTCACGCGGAACTGGCTGTAGTATTGTTGTAGGTCTTGATCTAGGTGCTGGAGTCGGTATGACTACGTTTCCGGGTCCAGGTCTTTGCTGTGGCCCTTGCGATTGTGGACGATTTATAATCTTTGGCTGTCGATTCGTATCGGTGGCTTGGCCCCAAGGACCCATAGATTGAAATTGCCACATGGAGTCTCCAGTTGGCACATCCACGGGATTTTGCCTCGATCCCTGCTGCTCTCGTATGGCGTCATGTGTGGACACTGGCGCTGGTGTATTACGATTGTTGGGCACTGTAGGCTGGGGCTGGGGCTGGGGCTGGCGTTGGGGCATCTTGTGGCTGAGCAACTGCTGAAAGTCAAAGAAGGATGATTGCTCATCCAGCTTTGATCTAGCCGTGCCCAAACTACGCTCCGTTGTGGTGGTGGTCGACGTTGTTGTGGTGCTGCTGCTGCTGCTGGTTATCACCTGTCTTGGGCTGCGTGTAAATTAGATGCTTGGCGTTAGACGCTACCTAAACATAATTTGGTTTACATGCAAACAAACACAATTGGCACACAGCTTCCCGGGACAATGATACTAAGCAACATGGACAGTGAACTCATCTTGGCGTTTCTCTCTTATCTTACCCCGGGCAGCATTCAGCAACCGGACAACAGACAATCTCCTCACGGGGGCCCAAGCCACAGCTGGGCACATCGTTCACTGTGAGCACGCCACTCTTGATGTATTTATCAATAAGTGGTTCACATTTGGATGAAGCTTTGCACACACCCTCCATGCTGCCTTTAAGCAGACACGCCTCTCCTTCTGAAAGCAAACTCCATCATTAGGCGACTCTCCCGAAACAACTTCCATAACTCATACGCACCTTCTGCCTCCAGGTATGGCAACTCACACAGGAATAAAATACACACGAGCAATTTGATCCATCTGACATTTAGTTCACAGCGACTGGCTCTCATTCTCCTGGACAAGCCCATGGCCAGGAACCCCTCACAAATGGCCTTGGATCTGAGCTGAAAAATATGGAAAAACTCGCATATAAAATGTAATATATGAATGTAAATATTCCCTTAGTAACTTACTAATTTCAATACAATCAAAGTATTATTATTATCAATACATATTATCCATGAATCTATCTAATTTGTACCTCAATGATCAATAGTATCGGTCAATCATTCTACTGTTCTACAGGGTCTGCTGCTATCAGTAGCGCCCGACTGTAGGCTTCACTAATTTCTGGCTGTTACATAGTGTTGTTGCGAGTATAAAAACTTTATTTCGATTTATATAATGTTTTTCAACAAGCTGTATCAATCTGCAATGGTTCAGGCAATGCAGCATTAATTAACTGATATATACACTGTCGGATTTATACAAATATAATACACATTTGTGTAGTTAATTAATTACTTCCTGCTTGTATTAAGTTTGCAGATAGTAACAGCACTATTCACAAGCCTCAATTTGTTTGGAATTCATAAGCCAAAAAGATCTGTAAAACTAATTGGGTCAATAAACAAAACAAAAGTATTTTTATTTCTGTGTGCTATAGAACTTGGAACCATTCAGAGCTCTACTGATAATATTGAACCTGCTATTGACCCAAATATCAAGCAAAAATATAACTTTTAAATAATCTTCATTCGTTCTACTCTGAATTGAAACCTAAACATTTCGTGGATTCGTGTGGTTTGAATGGAAATTCCCCGTGGGATAGATACTCTGTTACTATTCTACCAATAGCAGTGACTCATCCTAATACTATATCTTCGACACTTTCTCTCCATAGACACTTTTCGTCCGTAGTAGGAGATGGGTTTGGGAAACTCGAGATATCTTCAGTTTGTGTTGCAATAAAGCATTCGAATTCAAAACAAGTTAGTATCTAACATACGTTTCATTACGGCCAGGCAGGCAAAAGATTACAAATAATATCGAACATATATAAGAAATTTTGATACACCTGTTCGACAAGCTCGAGCAAATTGACAAATTATCTATCATATCACTCGTGGTAACTGAAACTTTTCGGTAAATACCCATACGACTGTCTGTATATACTCTACAGTGTTTACTTTTTAACTAGAGTGTGATGTTTGGACTGAGGTAATATACATAGTATGTATTTGCCAGAAAGTTATTTCACCTCCTGTTTATCGTGTACTTTTCATCGCATAAACCATTGTAAAGCATGTAGTAGGTATTATTAGGTTATTCATTCAGTTATTCAGACAAAAGGCAACTAAAAGTTCTTGAATCAAGTCATAAAACGCTTTAAAAATTATACATTATTGTTCATTTGCTGACATTATTTAAATCATACTACTATAGCGTAACGCTATAGTCAGAAGCAACCGGCAAATGCGTACGCTAGATGGCGCCAGCCGTGACTTAAGAATAACTCTTCAGGCTTGTGTATAACTTTTGTATCTATTAACCGATTCAATTGAAAGCAACCGACAAATGCATACGCTAGATGGCGCCAGCCGTGACTTAAGAATAACTCTTCTGGCGTGTGTATAACTTTTGTATCTATTAACCGATTCAATTGAAAGCAACCGACAAATGCGTACGCTAGATGGCGCCAGCCGTGACTTAAGAATAACTCTTTTGGCTTGTGTGTAACTTTTGTATCTATTAACCGATTCAATTGAAATTTTCAGTGTAATGTAATTTTAAAATTTTGAATTATATCTGCGGAATATGAACTTTATATCTTTTTGAGAGCGACTTTGATTGAGTTAAATGCAGGGTTTCTCCCATCTTCGTTTGAGTAAAACTAATCTAAACTAAGCAATCGAAATCTGTTTAGGGGTTTCAGCTATTTAGATGCCAAATTTAATGTCTGTAGCTTCAAGGTTCATACCTACACATCTGCACAAACTTGTCATACACCTTGCTTTGAAAGATAAGTTAAGGGTCGAGTAAGTCGCCAGCATATCTATATGTATGTAAATGCATTTCAGATATTTGCGAGCACGCTGTAATTAACTATGCTAAAACAAGCTACTAAAATGACATCACAAACAAAAACACGCTCTGCTTATTGGAATTGCACTTGACGTAATCTTCTAGCAAGTGTAGCACATGCAGCGCTCCTCTCAAGAGGAGAGAGAGCGCCTTCATTATCAGACTCTGTATACTAAACGCTGAATTTCCAAAGAAAAATGTTTTGTTTTTTCATACCAAAATCTATGAGGTACTGTTATTAGTATTATTTTGTATTGTTGTTGTTATGCTTACTTTTTTGTGGTTTATTATCAGACGCACCTTTGACACGCAACTTTTTAGCTCTCCGACTGATAACAGCGAATCAACACAACAAACCAAACTGCAATTGCTATAGTTAATCCGTTACACACACATACATAACATATACATATGTTTCTACTATATACTGAAGTGTATACTCTATATGGCATATACAGTTATTCAAACACTTTGATTAAAAAAAGCACAAAGAAAGAAACGAAGACGAGAAAAATTTATAGCACAAGAAAAAATCCCCAAATGTAGAAGTATATAAATGCAAAAGAAAAGCAATAATACGAAAACAAAACAATAATATTAACTTGAAACCGGTGTCTGTACGTTTACGTTTAAGTCGTCTTTGGCTCTCAGTGCTCTCAATTTATCGGAATTCTGTGGCAACGACAACCTCACAGCAACGCGTCGCTTTGGCAACTGAAGCTGAGATTAGAACTCAAGCGTAGCCGGAGCTAGCCAATGGGTATGTCCAGACGACCAGTGTTGCCAACTCCACGAGCTGCAAAAAAGGCCAAATCAGCTATGCACACATATAGACTATATATACATGTGTAACTGGATTATGTTTGCTTACTACAATCTAATTTGTTTATATTATTGAATATGTTTGTTTTATTGAGAATCGAAATAGACAGAGCCCGAAATTATGATCAGTAGGAGAGCATTCTTTATAGGGTATTGTTTGTCACCGCTCTTAGGGTGATAAGCGGCAGGTCTAGAGGATGGTTAATTATCCCTCAACTTAATGAAATGTGTGCTACATGTATACCATTTAGTAGTCTGGAAATATTTTTTAATTAGACCCTGTACCTTAAAAAAGTACAAAAGGGTCTATTAAGTTTGTGCAAATGACATTTGTGTGCAACAGGCAGAAGGAGGAGTGGCAGACCCCATAAAGTATATATATTCTTGATCAGCACGACGAGCTAAGTCGATCTAGCCATGTCCGTCTGTCCGTCTGTCTGTATGAACACTGAGATCTCGGGAACTATTAGAGCTAGAGACTCAATTCTTTTTTTTGTTTGGTTCGTGTATTACATAGGCAGGGCAAGTTTATGTTTTTATTTTGATATCCCATCCCCTCCCCCTCAAATTTGCAAAAATGTTCTTAGCATGTCCGACTGTAGCTTTCCCTACTTGTTTTGACATCCGTGAGATTATTAAATTTATTTAAATAATTTAATATTCACGAACTTCACAGACGCAAATCTTCACATTTAAACATTTCAACAATGGAATCATGTTATATAGATTTGAAGAAAAAAATACCGAATAGGTTGCTCAAGCATGTGTATAATGCAGAAGATCTTAACATGCTATAGATCCTCTAACGGAGTAATATTCAATGACTTTAAACGATGAAATAAACTTAACTAAAAAAAGCAAAAGTCGGCGGGAAAATGGCTAAATGGGCAACGCTACAGACGACACTAGAGCGGTCAGCGTCAGTGTCAGAGTCAGAGCCAGAGTCAGAGTCAGAGATGAGGCCGTGGGCAAGCAGCTTTGTTGTTTCTTGAGTTGATAGCGAACCGGTTTTATATTTTAGCATTTCACAGAATCATACTCGCAATATACTCGTATAGTAGTACCACTGAGTGCTGAGATACAGGTATTGCGAGTAGAAGCGATCGCCACTGCTCATGACTTAATGAGTAAACAAGCTAGGCAACCACAACTACAGTCAGTAGTCGTGATTCAAGGGGAATACACAGCTTGGACATGGGTAATTTTATGGCATTAATTCGATATGTTTACACTAAAGTTCCCCCTAAAACAAACATGTGTTTATTCTCATTTCTTTGACAAACTTTTGCTACTATATAAATACGTCTAGACCCTTTGTTCCAAGAAGCAGAAAGGGTCTATTGCATAAATTGTGTATACTCGTATTACTCTTGTTAAACATTTAAATTTATTGGCGGCGCTAGTAGGGTATGCTCGACCAAAAAGTCAGGCGGCTCTTTATAGTTTATTTTTTGTGTATTTTAAACACTTTTTTCTTCCTACAAATAAATAGTAATTTCAATTTTAATGTACATAAAATAAAATGTAAAGCTATAATTATTTTCTTTGTTTTTGTTTGCGATTTGCATCTGTAGCTTATACAACTTCCGAGTTATAATTGCTTTGGCTCGTGTTTAGGCCAAACGAGTTTATAAACCTCAGCGCAGTGCTTTATCGCTTGTTATTGTGATTTATTTTAGTCTACTTTAATTATGCATTACCACGATACACAATTTTGTTTTTAAATCACCCATAAAAATAGAAATAACACATCTAAGTAAAAGCTAATCACAACGGGAGATAAACACCGCCATTCCCAGATGCAGGGCAGTGGGAACACTTCAAATGCGTGTATCCTTTGCCGCCTTGCAGTGGAAACAGACTGAATGGAATGTGAGGATGTGAGAATGCTATGCACAGTGGAAACACTTGAGAGTGAGCTCATTGCAACTTCAATCGCTGCTCGTTCACAAACTCAACGAGCCGTCGATCGAGCAGACTCGTGAAATACATCACAGACGCCTCACAGCTGGCGCCAGTGGGCGTGGCAATGCCCAGCACACAACGAGTGCCATTGGAGCGCAGCAGATGGAGCACACTGGCCACAGCAGCCGGGCAGGGTGCACACGCGTCATGCACACGCAGATTAACAGCACTGATGGGTTCCAGGCAAATGTGCCTTGAGGGCAGGTCCTGTATGCCAGTGGTCTGATTAACATCCTTGCAGGCAGCAGAGGGCAGCAGTCGCATGGGCAGCTCATAGAGTGGACAATCGCTGGCTGTGAGTGATGAAGATGGCATCAGAGACAAGGGCTAAACTTCAATTGGAATCTTACCATTGCCCTTGGCCCAGGCTGTGGCCACAATTTGACCCTTGGACTGGGAACGTATCTGCTCATAGAAGCTGCAAACTGGCGCCTCTCCGCCGGCATGTGGCTGACGCAGGCTAAGCACTGCCAGATCCTGCTGATATACTGCCACATTCTACAAGGAGAAGAGACTCAGTTAGGTACTGGGAGCAGGCAACTCACAACGTACCGTTACAGCGACCAAATTATCTTCGTCCTCATCCACATCGCGCATATCTGCCACACCGAAGACCGCATGATCAGGACGTCCACAGCCGGCGGCAGTGAGCAGCAGCTGCGGAGCCAATGCCAATGCCGTGCAGCGATGTAGATAGCCATCAAAGGCGGCATTTGGATAGGCCAATGCTGCCAAATGCCCGTACTTTGGCAACAGTGCATCGGCACGTGCTGTGAAATCCGTGACGAGCGTGGCTTGAGCAGCGGGAATCGCATTGGGAACAGTAGCAGTCGCAGTAGTCTGCCGCTCTATGCCCACGCGTGTATCGGTGCGAACCTGATCACGCGGTTGCAGTGGCACATTCATGGGGCAACAGATGATCTCCTCGAAGGTGCCATCGCGACAGCTTTCGATCTGGTCATCCCGCAGGCGGCGCTGCTGCAGCAGTATCGCGATGCTCTCACACTTGGATATGCCCAGGCAAGTGCCCTCGTACAGTGGTGTGCGACACATGGTGTCGTTCGATGTGTCCGGAAATCGTACAGTCTCCGGTGCCGGCGTCAGTGTCATTGCCACCGAGCGCTGTACATACTCTCGATTCGTATTGAATATGTTAAGCCAGGGTGGACCAGTTGTGGTTGTGGTTGTGGTTGTGGTTGTCGCTGGCTGCCCGGTTGTCGTTGTAGTCCTGGTCGTCGTCGTTGTTGTTGGTATTGTTGTTGGTGTCGGATTGGATGCACGACTGTGCACCGAATCTTTAGGTGCTGGGAATGGACAACAGATCTTCTCGCCGCGTGTGGTGAAGCCACAGTTAGCCACCGCATCTGGCAGCAGTCGTCCACTCTGGATGAACTGCGTAAGCGTCGTGCATTGCTCCACCGGCTGACAGTGGCTGCGATACTCGGGCGTCGAACATCGTTCTCCAACTGCATAGAGAGAGCGAACATGCATTAGTCTGAGTCAGCAACGAATCAACAACAGTATCAACGAAAGACAGAGATTGGGAGGGAGAGAGTGATTATGACGATGGCGATGGAGAGCACGCACCCTCCAAGTCGGTATAGCCACAGCATCCGCTCTGACAGAGCCAGAGCCCATGCAGCGTTACTATCAACACACTAAACACTCGTGACATGGTCGATCCGACACTGAACTGGACTGGAGACGCGCTCGTGCTCAACTGTTGTGCTCTTGCCCAGACCGCCGCATGTCGCTGCCAGCATTGTAAACAGCGATGTCGACGTCAACGTCAACGCAAACGTCGACGTCAGCGCCCAGTCCAGCTTCTAATTGGCAACTGTAGAAGTGTTGGCCGGCCAGCTTGACTCAGTGCTGTTCGTTTGGCTTGAAAAATGCACACAACTGGCGAGAATATGCATCGTTGAAGGCTGTTATCGTCTATCGGTTAAGTAACGGTTCTGACGTTTCCTTTGCTTCTCATTCTGTTATTCTTGTCGATTACAAGCATTTTGTCGCTTATCGCTTATGGATACCACGCATGTCTTGATTTCTATTTACTGTTAGCGTTTTTAGACCCTGTACTTTTTTAAAGGGTCTATTAAGATTGTGCAAGTCCGAAATGTATGTAACACGCAGAAGGAGGCGTAGGCAGACCCCACAAAGTATATATATTCTTGATCAGGACGACGAGCTGAGTCGATCTAGCCATGTCCGTCTGTCCGTCTGTCTGTCCGTCTGTATGAACACCTAGATCTCGGAAACTGTAAAAGCTAGAGACATCATATTTGGCAGTTAGATGCCCCTATAGTTGCAATCAGATCAAGTTTGTTTTAGATTTTTGATACCTCCTCCCCCTCCCCCAAAAACCGCGAAAAACTGCCACACCCACAATTTTAAATATACAAACTTGTGTTTTGGCATACTATAATCTTATGATAATCTTTATCCGTGCTGTGAATTGTGGCTTAATCGGATAATAAACACCGGAGATATTCAATATTCAATTCCCTGTAATAGGTAAGGGGGGAGTAGCGCGAGCGTATGTGTGGTTGCGTGCGACTTTGCGATATGTGTGCATGTGTGCGTGTTCGTTAGCGTGTGTGTGTGCGAAGGAAAGTACAGGGTCTCCTACTGTCGGTTGAATCCGACTGTAGCTTTCCGAGTTTTTTTAGAGTTTGCTCTGTTCGATTATTTGTTCGATAAATATCGTTCATAAAATCAGTGTCTCTTGTGAACGTGTGTAAATTGGCGAATTGCTCGATTAGTTTAAAATATTCAGTCAGTGACATCCATCAAATTTTTAATGCCATCCAGTGACTGATCATTTCCGCATCCAATGCAGACTGAGTTACGAGCCATCAATTGTTGATAGAACATATCCTTCTGATCTATTCTTGCTGGTTTAACGTCAACGTTATTGGGAGTAATCGCTGGAGTCACTGGAACATCCTCAATGGGTGCAGTTGCATTCAGATGTAGCTATAATTAAAAAAGAACGCGTTAGGAAATGTTAACTTGATCTATGTTTACAACTAACTTTCAGTTCAGAATATATTTCTAAGGTCCTCTCTAGCTTATTTTGTAGCCACTTTATTGTGATTACTAAGGACAAGTTCTGTTGTAATTTCTGCATATCAGCTTCACTACCAACTCCATTGCGGTATTGATATTCCTCAAGTTCGTTTAGATAGCGCTTCGTTTCTAATTTTTATATACATACATATAATATAACAATCAACTAAATGGAATAATATTCAAAATTGGCTCGTCTCTTCAAATCAATCCTTTTAGTTTTATTTCAAAAAGAAGTACTTTATGTCTAACTCCAACTTCTTTGCTTCAATTTCTGAAGGACAGTGATTTATTTTCACCAGTGTATTAGTTGACAGTTTGATATATCCGTGATTAATTTCGATATTATTTTGATATCGACATATGAGGAGCTAGTAATTGAATTCTATAACGGAACTACGCTTTCAAACTACAAAAATCAGAGTAGAAAATTAAAAGTATCTCAATTTTTAGACCCTGTACTTTATAAAAGTACAGGGTCTTTTAAGTTTATGCAAATGAGATTTGTGTGTAACAGGCAGAAGGAGGCGTGGCAGACCCCTCAAAGTATATATATTTTTGATCGGGTGGACGAGCTGAGTCGATATAGCGATGTATGTCCGTCTGTCTGTATGTACGTACGTCCGTATGAGATCTCGGAAACTATAAGAGCTAGCATGTACAGTTTTAGAGTCTCTGGATTCCTTTTTTGCATGAATAAAGCTTTAGATGCTTTGAATGTTTGGTGCGATTTGCAGCCCAATCGGATAATAACCACCGATATTGAACACTCAATTTACTGTACTAGACATATGGCTGGGGAAGGGGGGAAGACACAGTGTAAGCGACCACTAGGGCGTATGCTTGATTTTTGATGGTGAGTATAAATTTCTGTATGCGTATTGGTTATTGTTTGTATTTGCGCGTATATTTGTATGTATAAGTGTATGTATAAGTGCATGTGTATGTGAGTATGTACATATGTACATATATGCTGCTGCTATTATCGACGCCCAGGGCAGATCAAAATACAGGGTCTCCTACTGTCGGTTGCGTCCGACTGTAGCTTTCCTTCCTTTTTTTCTTAACAAGCTCATTATAATATTAATTATCAACTAAAATATATTCTCGAAAATTGCGTATATATTTTTCAGTAATTTCGAATTCATTTGTTGATCAATTTTGAATGGAAAAGTCGAAAGAAATTTGTGGAGTCTCATGCACTCTTTTATGTGTACTGATCGGGATCCCAGTCTGGCGGTGGAGCATGATCAGGATTGGGAGCACCCTGACCGGGCACATTGGGCTGATTTGGTCTCGGAGCTGGTGGAAAGGTGTAGATATTACCGAGACCACTGCCAAGGGGATCCAAATCGCCACGTCCCACTTCGGGGAAACCTAGTGGTTGTGGCACCTCAAAGCCATGTGGCATGTAGGAAGTTGAAAGCGGCGGACGATACGCATCTATAAGTAAGGGATCTGTAGACTGACTACTCAGTGGTGCTGGCTGCCCCTGTGTGGTGGCCTCACGCGAATGTGATGGAAATATCGGATCGCATAGTTCCTTGCGAAATCGCTCAATAACAACCATGGCAGTTGGAATGGTTCGGGCAATGCCGCCCTTCAGCTCGACCACCAATAAGTCCGGCATGATGCACAGGTTCGACACAATCTTATTTTTCACATCCAGCAGATTAACAATCAACGCGTCCTCAGTCACGTGAGCCAGTAGTAAATAGAGCATCTGATTATGCACATAACGCAATGAATACTTGGCGCTATCTCCATTCCATTGATCCGGTAGCAATTCGCTGCCAGTTTCATTATCGGACAAGACCTTCTCATCTCCGATGCCGACACAGCGAAACTGACAATGTTTGGTCAGGAGAAAATGTGCCAATACCACTATAACATCGGCCTTCTTGCAAATCTTATCCTCCACGGTTCTGTACAATAAATCCCAACCATAGAAGAAGTCCGAAGATAACACAGCGCCAGATGATGTTGTAGCCTGATTTTCCATTTTAATAATTTCAAATATGTAAATTTTCGACAAATATTAAAAGAAAGCGTATGCTAAGCCAAACATATTGACAGCAAACTCAAACTGTTTACCAATTTCAAAAAACGAGCATAAAAGAAGCCATTAACTGAAAGTTAAACTACTAGTTTTTTTTCTGTGTATAATAGTGTTGGAAACAAACTATCGATGGTTTTTAAGAAGTTTGATCAAATCAAATTATGATTAGGTTAAAAGTGGAATGGAAAAGCGACTTGAATTAATGCACAATCAGGCCTGTTCCCATTTTCGAATTCGTCGAATCGATTTGCGTTTTGAAAAAAAATGGGGTTCCTGACATCGATGTATCATTTTCGAAATATGAAAATGTTTAAAAAATATGTACTTAAACACGAAGCTAATCCATTTCGAAATGGACCAAATATGAAGCTTATCGAAAACGATGAAGTGAAATTTGGAACACCATTCCATTTTAATCGAAAAGTAAATCGATAGAAAGAATTCGAAAATGGGAACAGGCCTGTATATTTTAGGTATAGCCAATTGAATTTAGTAAAAAAAAAAACAGTAAAAGTACAATACCATCGCTACTATCAGAAACAAAGAACATCAAAGTCTCGCGCTTGTATCCCAACTCTAGTCCAATATTCAATTTGCTTGATATTGTGTATATCTGTTATTCCGCAACGATTTCATTGAAAATGTGCTCATTTAGGAAATCGCCCACTGCATCGGTCGCAAGACTCGTATAAATGTGGTATCTGCTATTGGTTTTGCACTCATCCGTTATGGGCGTGGCAATGGCAGCCACACAGTAGGTGGCATCCCGACGTTGCACATGAAGCACACTAGTGCTGGGCGTCAAGCAGTTGCTGCATCCATTGACAGTCCGCGACCGCTGTGCGGCGTTTGACCTCATGCACAGATGACTATTTCCGGTCATGTTTTCCACCTCATGAGTTTTGGGAATGTTGGCGCACCTTGGATACGCAATTGAAGCTAATTCACTCTTGAACATGGCGCAGTTAGTACCTATAAGTGTACATATATATGTGTGTGTTTAATTTATAGATATCGATACTGAAATTTACCTTCTCCGTCCTGGGAATAACCCACTGCTGTCCAGCTTTGCGTTCCCACTAGCTCGTCCTTGTCACAGATTTGCGCAACTTCCATATTCTTGCTCTCAGGAATAGGACTTTCCAGTTCAAATAGTACCAGTTCGTTGTTGTATTTGAAGGACTCCTAATGGCAAAAGAGATGTTATCGATTTACAGAAATATTCATAGAAAACTAGTTACTATACCTTTATTTCAATCTCCACTCCATGCGGAAGCGAATATACCTTGGGATCCGTAACGCCCAATTGAACTCTCTGAGGATTCTGAATTACGACTTTGCCCACACATCTGCTAGTCGCCAGGACATGGTTTGGCGACATAACAATGGCCGTACATTTGTTAATATACTCATCGAGGCGAATCGGCTCAAGGTAGACCAGAGATGCCAAATGTTTACTCAGCTTAGCGACAACACTGTGGAGTAGAGTATGAATATTGAGTACACACTTATAGTTCTCATTGCTCTATGGCTTACGGGTCTGTGGAGACTACTGTTTGCGATACAGTAGGTGGGGTTGGTCTTGTTGCTGTTGTTGGTTCCGTTGGTCGTGTTGCTGGTGCTGCTGGTACCGTTGGCTGTCTTGGTGGAAGTGGTGATTCCGTTGTAACCGATGATGCAGCTATTGTTGGACGCGTAGGCATTTCATTAGGGCAGCAAACTAATTCCATTTTGCCTATCCATCCACAACTCGCAATATCAGCTAATTTGTACACTCTCAATCTCAAATATTCAGGTGCTGTTTCACAATTACGGCCGAGTTGACAAGTGCCTTTATATAGCCCAGGCTTTTCACAATAGTCATGTTCTGAATATACTTGTGCTACTATAATGTATAGACAAAGGAATCAGAACAGAGAACGAGTCGAGTACGTACATCAATTTGTGCATATATATAGTACAGGGATTCATGAAACTGATTTTGGTTGGCTTTTCAGAAACCTATATTAGTTGACGGAATGATCTTTTTCTGCGCACTAATTTGGGTTTGATTCTCAGAATATCTGGCAACGTTGCCAGACATTTAATAGTTTTAATAATTAAGTAATTTCTCTCCTCTCTATTTCCGAAACACTAAACATCGTGTAAATAAACACAGAGCGCAAATCAAAATCGAAATGAGCTTTCCAGCTGATTTTTCTTAAGCCTGCAGTGTGACCATCATTTCCTAACTTTCACGGTCACACACAAAATTCGGTATGGAGCAGCTGCGAACAGCTGCTTGTCCAAATCAAAACCAAATCAAAAGCAAACCAAAATCAGTTTCAGGAATGTATACATAAGTGTTTTCGAAATGTGTATGTATGTATATAAATATTAGCTTACCTCTCTTCCAAGCTTGAGCAAAGCCAACTGCTCCGATCAAGAGAACAGCGATTGAAAATGTGTTGATAAGAAGCATATTTTCACTTTTAATACTATTATTTTTATTTTATTTTCAATTCAGAGTGCTATAGATTTGTGCTGTACGTTCCGATGGCAATGCAACACCAAACTGAGCTCATTCCACGACTTGTTGATACTTTTAAGCAAATCAGGGAATCAATATTGTATTTATTTATAGTATAATATTCCTGAAATAAATGTATGTATTCATGTATTTGTTGTGGTTAATTGTATAGTATGTATCAGATGATGTATGTGCACTTATTCACTTCTAAAATTGATAAGTTGAAGTGACTACTGCCCTATAGCAATATCTGCGGTTCTCGTGGCTATACGATCGTTATTTTAAAAATCGAAATATCAGCGAAGCGTGACGCCTGTACATACTATGAGTGCGAGCATCGGCTGTGCGTGTGAAAACAGCGCTGCCAAGCAAAGCGCACATGTGATAGGAATTATGAATCAAAAGCCATAGTAAATATTATTGATAACATAAAAGTGTTGTATAAATTTCTTTGCAAATAATGGAAATGCAAATTAGTTGAATATTAATACATAATATATTTTAGCAAAAAAAAAAAAAAAAAAAATGGATATGAGAAAATCCATAGTCTCAAATTCGCTAGTATCCCAACACCAGTACAATATTCAATTGATACATTTGTTATTCCTCATTGGCTTCATCGAACAAGTGCTCGTTTAGGAAATCGCCTACTGCATCGGACACAAGACTTGTGTAATAGTAGTACTCGCCTTGGGCATCGCACACATCCGTGGTGGGCGTGGCAATGGCAGCCACACAGTGAGTGCCATCAGGACGCTGCACAAAGAGCACACTGGTGCTGGGCGTCAAGCACTCCGTGCATTCGCTGTTTACTGCCCTCCGTGCGGCATTCGATCGCATGCACAGGTGACTGCTCTCGGCTATGTTTTCCACCTTGCGAGTGTTGGGAACGTTGATACAGTTTTTATACGTATCTTGAGAGATATTATCCCTCGTGAACATGGCGCAGTCAGTACCTATAAACATATGTATGTTAAATTATCAGATATGTCACTTTAGTTGTCACTGATGCTTACCATTTTCGTACTGGGAATAACCCACGGCTGTCCACCTTTGCGCTCCCACTAGCATATCCTTGTCACAGACCTTTGCGATTTTCACATACTCGTTCTCAGAAACAGGACTGTCAAGTTCAAATAGTACCAGTTCGTTGTTATATTTGAAGGTTTCCTAATGGCAAAAGAAATATCAATTTTATTTACATTTTGATAGAAAAATATTTACAATACCTTAACTTCAATCACCACTCGGTACGGAAGGGATTTCGCGTTGAAATCTGTAACACCGAATACAACTCCTTTAGGCCTTTGAATTACATCTGCGCCCACACAACTGCTAGTCGCCAGGATATAATTTGACGACATAATAACGGCCGTGCATTTCGATATGTAACTATCCTGGCGTACCGGTTCATAGTACTCCAGAGATGCCAAATGTTTACTTAGTTTAGCAACAAGCCTGTAGAATCGAGTATTAATATGAGTGCAAACTTTTATTGCTCCATGTCTTACTGCTCTGTGGAGGCTGGTGTTTGTGGTGGGGTTGGTCTGGTTGCTGTTGTCCGCGCTGGTGTCAATGGAGGTGGAGGTGATGATTCCGTTGAAACCGATAATGCAGCTATTAGTGTATGCACAGGCATAGAAGAAGGGCAGCAGAATAACTCCCTTTCGTCCTTCGACCGGCAAGACAAAATGTCCTCCAAGTCTAATAGCCCCGTTTTCAAATATACAGGTGCTGTTTTACAGTTGGAGCCGATCTCACAGCTGCCTTCATACATTCCAGGATTTACACAATAGTCATGCTCTAAATATATATCCAAACATTCAAAAGGAATCAGAACAGAGTGCGAGTATATATGTATTATAAATGTATGAGTTACATATGTTTGTAGTATAAAAAAAACTCAGAAAGCTACAGTCGGATGCAACCGATAGTAGCAAACTCTGAACTTTGATTTGCCCGGGCGTCGATAATAGCAGTAGTATATATGTACATACTCATATACACATACACATGCACTAATGCATACACACAGTCTTATACATACAAATATACGCGCAAATTCAAACAATATCCAACACTCATATAGAACCCTCCCCCAGCCACATGCCTACTACAGAAAATTGAGTGTCCAATATCTCCGGTGTTTATTATTCGATTGAGCTGCAAATCACAGCAAACATTCAAAGCATCTAAAGCTTTATTCATGCAAAAGAGGAATCTAGTGACTCTAAAACTGTACATGCTAAGAACAATTTTGCAAATTTGAGGAGGAGGCGGATGAGATATCAAATAAAAAACATTAACTTGGCCAGCCTATGTTATACGCGATCTACATCGACTTAGCTCGTCATGCTAATCAAGAATATATATACTTTATGGGGTCAGCCACGCCTCCTTCTGCCTCCTTCTGTGTAACAAATGTCATTTGTACAAACTTAATAGACCCTTTTGTACTTTTTTAAAGTACAGGGTCTAAAAATAGTTTACCTTTTCGCAGGGGTTGCGTAAAGCCATCCGCTCCGATTGAGAGAACAGCGATTGAAAATATGATGATAAGAAACATATTTCTGCTTTTAGTATTAATTATATTATTTTCGTTTCAATTCAGACTACTATAGGTTTGTGATGTACGTTCTGATGGCAACGCGACGCGACACTGAGCTCATCCCACGAGATCATGACACTTTTGAGCAAATCATACTATTAATTCTTGTCATATACTCGTACTTATGTATTTATTGCTCTCTGATGATGTACGAGTACATTCAGTATGAAGTCTCACTTAGGGAATCCACTGTTGAAATCGATGAGTTGAGAGGACTACCGGGCGACAAGCTGAATCGATATATCCATGTTTGCCGTCAGACGTTCTGTATGAACACTTGGATCTCGCAAACTATTTGGCAGTGAGATGTGTATGTGTGTACAAGAGCTGCGAGGTGGAGCCACCTCTGCTGTTGTTATCGGCAAACGAGACAAAGCAAAGCACAGGGTCCTCTACTGTCGACTAAGCCCGATTGTAGCTTCTCAGACTTTCTTTCATTATTGTTTTTGTTTTTCTAGTCTGTGGACTATGTATACATACATACGTATATTTTTATTTACTGCTGAACATTCTGATACGAAACTGAATTTATTTCGTACAATATTTAAAATTTTGAATTAATGTATACATATATAATATTCATTTCACTTTGACTTTTTATTAAACATATTCATTCACTGGGTATCAGTTGCTTCAACACACTACTATTAATGATGGTGTAGTAGAGTGGATTGCGTGTCCTATAGCACTGATCAGTGGTGGGCGTGGCAATGGCAGCCACACAAACGCTACCATTGGGACGTTCCACATGGAGTACACTGGTGCTGGCGGTGAGGCAATTAATGCAGCTATCCATACCCCTGGGAGACGGGTATAGCGGTTCTGGAACCATACAGAGATGAGTCTCTGCCTCATTGATATCCTCCACATGGCGAATGTTCTGCACATCACATTTCTCAAGTGAGACATTACGTAATTCTTGCCTGAACAGCGCACAATTGTAACCTGAAGTATGGTATAGGATATAGTATAGGGAAAGATGTTGTGTAGAATCGGTGGCTACTCATACCTGCGTGTTGGGCAAATCCTACAGCGTATAGTTTGGGCTCTCCTCGCAGATCAGCACCGTCACATATTGTCGCTATGCTGATGTTTACATTCAGTTCAGACTCTTCAATTTCTCTATCCAGCTCGTACGAGATCAGATCTTTTTTGTGGGTATTTAAGGTCTAGAAAAGTGTACAGTCGAATATGTCGATTGAAACAATGCTATTGATCTAATAAGTTGTGACTTTAAATCTAAAATCATAATATTTGTCCTCTTTTTGCAAGGCAGAGCTGTTGATGATATATCATTTATCGGAAATATCAAACATCGGTTACGTTAATTTCAATTTTGGTGCAAGAATAATAATATCAATTATATTTAATGATACTATTCGATATATCACCCACTAATCATTCAATACTAAAGCGATGTTTCATCAATGTTTCTCCCATCCCTAACAAGGGTTTGAGATCTTATCAGCTGATTGAACATACCTGTGCAAGGAACTCAATGTGCAAACGAGATGTAGAGTTAACAATTCTGGGATCCCTGACACCAAACAGAGCTGCTTTGGGCTTGCCACTGGCTTCTTTATAACCGATGATGCATTTGGTTGTGGCAAGAATATGTTTGGAGGACGCAATAATGGCCGTGCAGTGATAAACATCTTCATCGAGATTGTCCTCTTTTAGGTATTCCAGTGCAGCCAAATGACTTGCGAACCTCTCTGGTATGGGCTCTCTGCAAAAGGAAAGGGAAATTCGAACACTTGTATAAATAATAGTATTTTATAGATTGACTCACTCGACTCTTGCAGGATGTGCCACATTTTCATTGAAATAGTCATCTGGACAGCAAATGAGTTCCTTGCCGAACGGAGGTAACAAGCCACAACCTGGCATGATGAGCGTTAGATTCCTATATGATTCCAGCGTATCACATTTTTTCAGCTCCTCACATGTACTTTGGGGAAAACCATTTCTATCCGCACAGCGTTCTCCCACTGGCGATTTATGTGCAAGAACCAACAATACGAAAAAAACAATTGAGAAACGCTCTTATCATACCAGATGGTAAAACCAGACCTATGTTATAAGCATTAGTGCCGTAATATTCATGGAACGTGGATGCAAAGACTCCGAATAATAGCACCAAAAACCAGCGAGAGGATTTCCTTTGCATTTTTCTCGCTATTTACTCTACCTTTCACTACTGAGAGCTTAGTAAGATTCTGCTAAACTAAAAACATTATATAGAAGAATTCTTCTCGTGACTCTCTTCTGGTTTCTGTATTTTATATATTCTCAAATTGTGGTCTTTATGTGAAACTGATAAGCCATACATAAACGCAAGCTATATATACACATGTATATGGATATACTATATGTATGCGAGTCATTATATAATCAATCTTGTTATTTATGTATATATTTTGGTTTATACAAATTTTTCAAATTTTCAAGAAATGTTATATTTTATTTCTGCCAATCATCTGATTGGGAATAAGGTTATTTTTGAAGAAAAACTACTATTTGCATTGTTATTTATTTATAAAAATATGACTAAAAATCATAGGATACCTATACTTATTCGCCAAATAGTTGTCTTTAAATATATGTTTATTTGAAGGAAGAAATCTTGATCTAATTGGCTATTATTGTCTCTTATAGTTCTTAACATTATATTGATTACACACCCTTCTATAATATATTTACTTCATGTTTATTAATAAAACCTGACTTGGGTTTAGAATACAACTAAGTGTACTAAGTAACTAGGAGTCATTAGGAGTCAACAGGGATTTTCAGCTACAGTAGACTGATGTTAATACTAGCGGACCCTCCTTAACATAGCTTTATCTGTCTATTAATCTATAAATTCTCTCAAATTCAAGCTCATTACAAGAATCCATATGAAGAAATCTTGATCTAATTGGCTATTAATGTCTCTTATAGTTCTTAAGATTATATTGAGTATACACCCTTCTATAATATATTTACTTCATGTTTATTAATAAAAGCTGACTTGGGTTTAGAATACAACCAAGTGTACTAAGTAACTAGAAGTCATTAGGAGTCACCAGGGGTTTTCAGCTACAGTAGACTGATGTTAATACTAGCGGACCCTCCTTAACATAGCTTTATCTGACTATTAATCTAGAAATTCTCTCAAATTCAAGCTCATTACAAGAATCCATATGAAGAAATCTTGATCTAATTGGCTATTAATGTCTCTTATAGTTCTTAAGATTATATTGAGTATACACCCTTCTATAATATATTTACTTCATGTTTATTAATAAAAGCTGACTTGGGTTTAGAATACAACCAAGTGTACTAAGTAACTAGGAGTCATTAGGAGTCAACAGGGATTTTCAGCTGCAATAGACTGATGTTAATACTAGCGGACCCTCCTTAACATAGCTTTATCTGACTATTAATCTATAAATTCTCTCAAAGTCTCGCGTGTGGCAACACTTACCTTTAAGGTAGAAGCAATTCTTTCACATTTCATTGACGTACTCTATCATAGTAGTAGTAAGTACTTGTATATACTCGTATGTAAATGCAGCAGTAGCAACTTATCGAAACTAAGTCTATAAGCTCTCTTTAATGCTACTATATATCAGTACGTGATTGTCTTGGACTGGTGTGCATAGCAGTAGTATTAGTAACAAATTAGTTGTCAACGTCCCGTAGTTTTCGTACTCGGAAATGACACGCGCCACGCCATGAGCTGCGTCATCTTATCACTGTATTAGATCATATGACACACTCACACTATCTATCGGTAGGTCTAATGCACGAATCGAACGAAGCGGTGGTTAGGGGAACGAGGAGGTAACGGAGGAGGAGTGTTTCAATTAGCTCGACTCTGAATGAAGTGAACTCGAGTAGTAGAATAGTAGACAGTGATAAATAAACGAAGTAATGTAAATTTGCAACAAAATTTTCCGATTTCAAATCGAGAAAATTGTTTTGATATTTTTTTTGTTTAATCATAATTTTTTAGCACTATAATACTTGTCAGAAAAGGAAGTTGAGGTCATGCGAACGTAAAGGCTTTAAAGATAAAAAACACAAAAAAAAATTATATGGATTATGGCGATAACGATGACGATGTCGGATCACAGTTCAGTTCCAAGTTGAAGATGTTGTTGTGGTTGTGGTTGTTGTTGTTGTTTTATTTGCAACACATTGTTCTCTAGCCTAGTAACCATAGAAGAAGGCCTCATAGGAGAATGTGCGCGTCGAATTGCAGTCCAATAGGATTGAAGCCGAACTCTTGCCAATGCCCCCGGATGTGAAATACGCATTCGCATCATTTGCCGACGAGTCCACATAGATCTCAATGCAGGTCAGAGTGACGCCAAGGGTCGTTGTCGCCGGATACTTCATCAGCACCTCGATATCAACGGCTTTGGTGAAGCTCTCGTCATCGTAGTTATTCACCAGGAGTTTATCGCCTGAAATGCACAAACGACAACGAGTCCAGCATTAGCGAGCGATTGCAACGAGTTGACGCTTCTCAATGAACTTACCCGATATACGCTCGCCCGAGCTGAATACAATGTTATTCTTGGAATGCTTCACCTTGTCCAGCTCCACCAGCTTGACGTCCGGATTGTTTGTGGCAAAGCGTGTTTCGTCCGTTACCGATGTGATCGGCGTGTAATCCAAATCGTTGGCGCGCAGCAGTGGCAGCAGCTGGAGCAGCGTTTTCGACAGTGATGGAGCAGCGAGTGCGCTGGCGTTCAGCAAAAGTAACGAGAAGACAACTCGCAACATTTTGTTTACGCGGAAGATTCACACACGACGCACACAACCAAAGTGGTACGAGCAGAACTAGTAATGCAGAGATATAGTATTATAGTATATATGTGTGGGGAAATCAGTTTTGGGATCCGCGCTCTGTGCAATCAATTTGGCGACTGTTTTGTGCATCGCCTGGCGCTGCCGTTGGCTTTTATACGCGCAGCTCTTATCGACGGTCAGCGTTAGATAAGGCACCTTAACTGTACAACTGAACGATAAGCCGTAAAAACCGAGTATAGCGAGTAGTATACTCGTATTGGTATTGGCCATGATGGTTTTTGGTTTGGTTTTGCTTCTCTTTTTGTCTTGCCTACTAATTGGCATTAATTCGCTCAGTTTCTATAAATAGGCCACTTGAGGTAATTTTTTTAGACATGGCCTAATGCCAAGCAATTAATTTAACCACAAATTGCCAATCAATTGTTTTTGCCTCGCGTGGCCAAATTAATAAGAACCAATAAAACATACAGTACACATTTTTGTAGTATTTGCATTTGGTGCACCTGATCGTGAGACATGTGATACGCATTTATCATAACAAATATCACTTTGATATTATAATCTTACGTACATTCGAGCACTTGAAACGGGATTCTTCTGCTCGTACATTACTAGTACTATATAAAAGGAATACTTCCGTCTCCGCGTTGGCCACTTCAGAAACCAAACAAAAACAAAAATTCATTGCAAATTGTTTGCCCAACTTTGTGCGTAGTTAACTGTTGCTCTTGCTACTACTTTCCTTATCGATAACAGCACCTAATAACTATGTACTATAGACACCACTGTCTATACTACTCGTACTACTCGTACTACTCTGTCCATATTGCACGAGTGAATGCAATAATAGTAAACTTATTGCGTCTATCAAAATGACATGTGGGTTTTTCTAGGTGCACCCAAGGCAATGGCTAAGGTCTCTGTATCCATACATGGATGTGAAATGATATGCGGACGCACTCAAGGATAGGTCTTAATATGCATTATATAATATTTGGTATATAGTACACTTCATTGTATACTGATCTGATCGATAAAATCTCAACTATAGAACGCTTGTATAGATTGCCTTATATAGTTAATTACTGTTTCCCATAAACTCCATGGTTCAACATTTATAGACTCTTATGATTCATTCATTTGCTTACGTATTTCACAATAATACAAATACCGATCATTAATTCTTATATTTAGTAATCCTATTAAACCAATCCTGGCGCTCTTTAAACATATTTTGTCGTTATAAACTAATTTAATAATATTAATATAAAGCAATAGAAAAATTGAGAAACAGACACTACATTCATTACGGTTCAAAATCTAATACAAAAATATTGATCATAAATGCATTTATTATACATTTATATAATACTAATTATATTCAGCCAAGGCATCATTTTTTAACTGATGGAAAACCATTCATTAAACTTTACAGTCTCATTTTAATAATTTATTAATAATAATTTAATAGTAATTAAATGACTTGAACATTTTTATTTTATAAAGGTTATAAATCTGAAATCTGCTGTGCCACTTTGTGCTTAATATTTATTCTATATTTCCTGCCAAGTTTTATACAAGTTTCAAACAAGATACTTAAGTGAAGTCATGTATTTTGTAACGTTGTATTGGGCAACACTTAATAGCAAAAGTTTGTATTAAACTTAACAAGGGAAAAATCTGATAATAATGTGCACTCTAAACTAAAGGACTTTACATAAATAAATCTGACAAATATATATGTATATGTACATGTTATATATATACTTGCTAGGCTGATAGCTATTTCCGCTTTTAGAAAACTTACTTATTCATCTGTATTACGCATGGCATTAATCACAGTACAAAATAAAACTCTAATGTGCAATGCAACAGTCGAGTGTGCGTAACTAGTAGGCATACTATAGACATGCCAGCTATGAAATGTGCGTTATACTATATTTTATTTCAATTATAATATAGTACAAGTAATATGTGTACTTACCTAGGCACGGGTGCGAATACCCTATAATTCATTGAGCCCGTGTTATAGACACAACTTTTGGCTACACTTTTGGCACTGAACTAAATATTCACTTGTTTTGAAAAAGAAAAACAAAATAGCGTACAATAACAACACTCGCGTCAATTTTCGTAGTTTCATATTTACAGTTTACTTTTCTTTTTTAGACCCTGTACTTTAAAAAAGTACAAAAAGGTCTATTAAGTTTGTGCAACTCAGAAATGTTTGTGACAGGCAGAAGGAGGCGTGGCAGACCCCATAAGGTATATATATTCTTGATCAGCATGACGAGCTGAGTCGATCTAGCCATGTCCGTCTATCCGTCTGTCTGTATAAACACCGATATCTCGGAAACTATAAGAGCTAGAGACGTAATTTTTTTGTTCGTGTATTACATAGGCTGGCCAAGTTTATGTTTTTAATTTGATACCTCATCCCCCTCCCCCTCAAATTTGCAAAAATGTTCTTTGCATGTACAGTTTTACAGTTACTGGATTCCTTTTTTCCATGAATAAAGGTTTAGATAATTTGAATGTTTGCTGCGATTTGCAGCCCAATCGGATAATAAACACCGGAGATATTGGACACTCAATTTTCTGTAGTAGGCATGTGGCTGGGGGAGGGGGAAAGCCACAGTGTAAGCGGCCACTAGGGCGTATGCGTGATTTTTGATTGTAAGTTTGAACTTCTATATGAGTATTGGATACTGTTTGTATTTGCGCGTATATTTGTATGTATAAGTCTGTGTGTATGAATAATTGCATGTGTATGTGTACGACTGTAGCTTTCGGAGTTTTTTTCTTAAGCAATAACTGCTTAAATTTTTATAATTTCACTAATTATTAATATTTATTAGTATCATGCAATTATTGCGACGGTTTTGCACTTGTAAAACTCAATTTGCCACTCAAAAAAATAAATAAGTAAGTAGAAGATAGGCAAAGTCTACTCTCGCGCTCTTCGCTGTTCGCAGCAGGATCTGCTGGCGCTCTGCTCTCGCGCTAGGGAAACAGACAAATAACAGTGATGCGCTGTTAAAAACATTGTGGTAAAAAGACACTTATAATAAACACAATCAGTGAAAACCCTCGGATCAAATGGGAATCTTAACTTTAAATGAGTTCTACTAGTATATAGAAAATTCCCTGTCTCCTATTTTTACTAGTATATAGAGCATTTCCTGTCTCTTAGTTTAGTATTAATATAGTAAGTTTAAGTGCTTATTAAACGTGATATGTTTTTTGTTTTTAATTCGATTATCAAAGTACTATCACTGAGTTAATTGATTGATTGTGCTTAAAAAAGAGGTGTGCGAATTTCGCTTTGAAACCATGCTTGGCGCGTGCTTTTTGTTTGTTTTATTAGTAGAATTATTTTTATTTTTTTTTTTTTTTGGATCTCACTTTGCAATCTTAACCTTGATAAATGCGCAGAAAACCAAGCAATCTAATAAACGAGAATGGCTAGAAAATCCAAAGTCAGCTAAGCGATATTTTGACATTTTAGCAGCGATATCGTTTGAAGAGTATTTTTTTATGATACGAGTACCCTATGTCCATAAAATTAACTCAACTAGGGTATAAAGACCACTGTACACTCGAAAAAAAATGGTGTACATACAATTTTTAGATTCCATATAGGAAACATGCAAAACATTTTTATATTTGAACTTTTGGAGTTCCAAATGAGGGCGACAGATGGCGCACAACAAGTTATTTCTATGGTAAATGAATAAACCATTTATTTAGTTCTCTTAACTTTGTTCATTTAACATTAATTAATAGTATATAATATATTTTGTGAGTCCAGAAGCTACTCTTGATCGCGTTGAATAGTTGCAGAAGTGTCGATAGTGCAAAGCGCGCGAAGCCATAGGCCTATCGATAACTCAACCAAACATTGTCCGATAGGTGCTCTGCCAGAGTTGCCACACGTCAAACGGCATCCATATATTGTCCTTTAAGTTATTTAATTGCTGCTGCCACAGATCGCAACTTAGTAAGCGAAAAATGAAATTAAAACTGAGAGAGTGTGACTGCATGTGGAAAAGAGTGCGGCGTGAGTATGAGAGCGCTTTTTAACAAAAATGTTTTTGTGTATAATATATCAATTGATATAATATTCATAGTGATTGCTTTAATATTATCTTATTGCATGGGCATATATTATAGGAAATGTATCTACAGGGTATGTGTTAGTCAGCTTTAATAAGAATTACTGCCTGAGCCACTTAATGAGCTGTTATCGGTAATAGCCTGCAAAATAAACAAACTTGTCAGGAACTGTCAAACTGTCAAAGCTGACAGAGCGCCACCTGCAGGCGAAAGTGATATACAGTTGAAGCTTTTCCGCCGCTTTTGATGTACGAAATTTCATAATATCAAAATGCGATATCGATGCTAAGACTTTCGCAATCAGATTAATGAGCTACGAGTATAACGCCAATCTTTTGATCAACCTTAATTATAAATGCAATAATTGCTATTTCTTTGCGCTCATGATGAGTCACCCATAACTGGGGGCAGCGGCAAGGGGAACTCCCTTGGCATTAAAAACATTTCTTATGAAATAAATTGCCTTGATCTTGCTAACACATTGATTAAAAGAAAAAGTTCCATTAATGACGTGGAGCGATAGTGTCAAAGTAAAACCATTCAGCAGTCTGTCTGGAATATCCCGAAAACTCCAAGAGCTTAAGGCATAATTTATGAGATCTCTGACAATCATTTCAAGTGGGAAGCGCGTGAGTATTTGCAATTTATTTGAGTGCGATAATTACTTGAATAGATTACCGCTTTACGTAGACAAAATCTGAATGGTACATAAATCATTTATAAGTACTCCATAACGCACACGAAATAGCAAATTTATATTGCAAATATATCTTCCGTGGCATAGTATTGGACCTGATAGGCCAAGTCTTTGGTCTCCTTTACCTCCACCACGATGGAAATGAAGCGTTCTCCAATGCCACCAGCAGCCACATAGGCATTGCCATCATCATTATCCTGTTTGCAGATGATCTCCACAAAAGTTACAATCTCGCTCGTGCTGTAAAACGACAGCTGCAGAATGAAGTCAATTTTACTGGAGAATTCAAAGACATTCGCATCTTCAGCCACCAATTTGTCCCCTGTAAGTAGACAATAGAAATGTCAGTAAAGGAATACAAATGTTAAGCTGCATAGTTTAAGGCAGTGGTGCCCAAACTCAGACAATCAAACAGTATGCTTGTGTGCGTAGTCGAACGCGACTGTGTGTGTCAAAGCAGCGCTGCTCAGCAAAGCGCACATGTGATAGGAATTACTGTTTTAAGGTGATGTATTGTTTTGCTAGCTTTTTTTACCGGATAAACGTTCTCCAACCGTATAGCGCACAGATTGTCCGGCAGCACGACCAGTCGCCGGCTGCTTGGCCAGTCGCTGCAGCTGCATGCCCGGATGCTGGGCCATGAAGTCATGCACATCCTTGACCAGGATAATGTCACGATGTGTGGAACTGCCACGTGCAACGCCAGCCAAACTGTTGGCCACCAAGCAGCCAAAGATTGCCACCAATAGACACACGCTCAATTTGCACATTTTTATATTTGATATTGGAATAATTTCTATTTGATTTTATTATCGGAGTTTCACTTATTGCGTTCCAACTGCGGCGAGTAGAAAACGTTGAATGATTATGGCTTGGTTGAGCCCCTAATTATTTATAGTACTACCAATTATATAGGATCCATTTGATTTGATTTTGTGTTTTGCTTACTTTCAACTACAGCGAACTATATCGCAACCCTTGGGGATTTACCTGGAAATGGACACCTGAACGCCTTCAAGTGGCATTAGGCAATGGCCAGTGATAACACCTGCCTCAATTGTTTAATTCACAGACAATTGTAAGTCAATTAACTCCCTATCGTGAGTAAATAATGTAAAGAACTTTATCTGTATGTACTTGGATACGATTCTAATATAGTTAATAGTCTCATTATGCGACACTTTTGAAACATCTTGAATTGTAGAACAATAGAAACAGGTGCATAAGTCCAACTGCCCTTATCTATTGACAATTCCTTAGAAATAATAATAAGTGAGTTTATAATGTACTAGGGGGTTCCCCTTGCCTTATATAGCAAATTGTTTACTGAATATCTCTGGAGTTTATTATCCAATTAAGCTGCAATTCACAGCATAGATAAAGGTAATTATAAGCCACTTGTCGCCTATGTTTGCAAGTTTGTAATCTTATTATGGGGAGGGAATTTCGCAAATTCGAGCCGAAAGGTGGCTATTGTTTATCTCTGCTATCATCTCTCGAAAACTTAGGTCGCTATGTCTTACCGTTCTTTGATTGCACTAAATCAGTCAGTCAGACAGTCAGGACAAACTACTTTATATACTATATACTGTAGCAGGATACTAGCAGGGCTATAGTGAGAGCTATTCCTTTGATTGTAGATTGGTCACTCTGTTAAACTCAATTGACTCTGTAAACCTCAAATGACTCTGTTAAACTAACATGACTCTGTAAAACTCAAACAACTCTGTTAAGAAAAGTGCGCGTCAGTCTGGATTGTACGCTCGAAATAAAGAGACATATTGTTGAAAAGGCGGCCACAATACATATGTATGTACATATGTATACTACATTACTTGTTTCTTCTTCTTCATGTTAGATTCTTGTACAATTTGAAGCTATGAGACATCCGAAGCCCCAGCCTATTTGATCAGTTTCTGATGTATAGCAGGAATCTCAACAAAATTATTCAGTGTATTAGAGAAGAGTGCTATATCTGACTTCATTTAACTGGTACAAACTATATTACAAAGATAACACTTAACATACTAAGATACACCATAGCCAACTACATATGTGTCTGATCATTTAGTATTTAGAAAACTTGTTTATTTCTAATCATTATTCAGACTTCTTGTAACTCTAGAGTTACATTAGAATGTGTATATTATTAAATATGTATATGTATGTATATATCATTTCAAGTGGGAAGCGCGTGAATATTTGCAATTTATGTGAGTGCGATAATTACTTGAATAGACTAGACCAAATCTGAATAGTATATAAATCATTTATGAGTACCCCAAAACCCAAACGAATACCCACAACTAAATACACAAAATAAGCAAATTTATATTGGGAATTATCTGTATTTTGTTATCGCTTAGAATTGGATTATTGGAGTTAGATGTGCGTTTATTCGACGCCATAGTATTGGGCCTGATAGGCAAAGTTATCGGTCTGCTTGGCTTCCACCAGGATGGAAATGAAACGTTGTCCAATGCCACCAGCCACCACATAGGCATTGCCATCAGTATTATCCTGGGTGCAGATGATCTCCACATAGGTGACAATGGAGCCCGTGCCAGCCTCGGGATATGTCAGCTGCATGCTTACATCGCTTCTACGGGGGTATTCAAACACATTCGCGTCTTGAGCCACCAGCTTGTCCCCTGAAAGTAGGCAATAGAAATGTCAGTAAAGGAATGCGACTGGCTTTATGCTGCATAGTTTTAGGCGATGTATTGTTCCGTTTGTTATTTTTACCAGATAAACGTGCTCCAAGCGTATAGCGCACCGATTGTCCGGCAGCACGTCCAGTCGCCGGCTGCTTGGCTAGTCGCTGCAGCTGCATGCCCGGATGCTGGGCCATGAAGTCATGCACATCCTTGACCAGGATAATGTCACGATGTGTGGAACTGCCACGTGCAACGCCAGCCAAACTGTTGGCCACCAAGCAGCCAAAGATTGCCACCAATAGACACACGCTCAATTTGCACATTTTTATATTTGATATTGGAATAATTTCTATTTGATTTTATTATTGGAGTTTCACTTATTGCGTTCCAACTGCGGCGAGTAGAAAACGTTGAATGATTATGGCTTGGTTGAGCCCCGTATTATTTATAGTATTGCCAACTAAATGGGAACCATTTGATTTGATTTTGTGTTCTGCCTACCCTTGCACACCTCACCTGCCCCGTTCACCTGCTGTTCCGGTACTCGGGGTAACTTCAGCGGGTCGCTTATCATGCCAATTGACAATTTCCACTGACAATGGTTAAGCCAATAACAAGATGCCGCTATGCGATGTGTGAATGCTCTCTCCGACACCTAGAGTTGCGATTTTGTTGTGGCCTCCACCTTATGTTTAACAGGGTATGCTCAGCTTATGCAAATGTACGTAGTTTATGTTTAAAATGTAGCATGTTGTTTGGAAAATGTAAGTAATTAAACAGCTTCAATTACAAGAATTAGTTTTCGAAAATAATGACCTGCACTAATAGATGAATGGGGCATGCTAAGCTTATGCCAATGTGCGTAAATTAAGCTAAGTATTCTTAAATATTTATCTATACTTAGTGTGCAAAGTTATAACTTTGTAAACTCTTACTGCTGTGCTTTTGTTTTGTCTAACAACTTAAACTGGGTATGCCTGGTTTTTGCAAATAGCTTTTTAGACCCTGTACTTTCCAAAAGCACAAAAGGGTCTATTAAGATTGTGCAATTGACATTTGTGTGTAACAGGTAGAAGGAGGCGTGGCAGAACCCATAAAGTATATATATTCTTGATCAGAACGACGAACTGAGTCGATATAGTCCTGTCTGTGTGTCTGTCTGTCCGTCTGTCTGTGTGAACACCTAGATCTCGCAAACTATAAGAGCTAGAGACTTAATTCTTTTTTTGTTAGGCTCGTGTATTGTATAGGCAGGTAAAGTTTGTGTCTGATGACCCATATCTCCTCCCCTCCCCCTCAAATTTGCAAAAATGTTTTTTAAACTCGTACAGCATTCACAGTTTTAAAGGCACTGACTTATGATTTTGTATAAACAACGTTTATAATGCTTAAAATAATTGGTGCGAATTTGAGCTAAATCGGAACATAAACAAAGAAGTTATAAAGGAAAGTAGTGACGCATAATTATCATTAATACCTTCGCCTTACGATTCTGTAGCCTACAGCGTAGAGCATTGGTCTTGAAGTCGAATCGTACAAAAATATTTTTTTAATTTTAGTTGTTGCTTTTTAATTTATATTTTTGCCTTTTTTTAATTTTTGTTCTTGTTTTTTGTGTTTTTTTAATTTGTACCTTGTTCAAATTAAACTACTGTATTAAGATGCTAAGTACAGGGTCTCCTACAGTCGGTTGCGTCCGACTGTAGCTTTCCGAGCTTTTTTAACTATTCTTATAATGTAAGGGTTTCTTTTTCATTATATTGAAGGACCTGTTACCTGTCCTTACACCCTGCAGAACTCAAATTAATGAACAACTCATAGGACCCTTTGCATACCTGTACCTGTAGCTGTAGCTGTAGCTGTACGTACATACACTTTGCTGATAAGATGTAATGTCAAGCCTAGCCCACATTTGAGTCAATTAAATTGAACAATTGCCTGATATTGGGCACCGCATCTAATCACAGGGCAACAGACCTGTGTGTGTCAGGGTATATACCCTATAGATAGTAGTGCAGAATCATAAACAACATGACAGTATCTTTGTTTTTCCCTTTTTGTTATTTTGCCAGACAGTAGCTGATTTCTTCTGCTTTCTGCTTAATTAGTGATAGCATGAAACTGTTCTCGTATTATCTATCTGTTTTCATATTCGACAGTTCTACATATGGCCCGTTGCTATTCTTAGACATTCTCCAGAACTATATCGCAACCCTTGAGGATTTACCTGGAACTGGACACCTGAACGCCTTCAAGTGGCATCAATGTATTATCAATACATTACCAAGCATGATTAGGCAATGGCCCGATAACAGTTGCCTCTATGGTTCAATCCATTGACGATTATGACTCACTCACTAATTAACTCCCTGGCGTGAGTAAACAATGCAAAGTAGTTTATCTCTATGTACTTGCATACGATTCAAGTATAGTAAGCATTACTTTTGGAAGCATCTAGAATGGTAGTACAACAGACACAGGTGCATCAGTTTTGAACAGCCTTTATCTATTGAGCATTGCTTAGAAATACTAGGAAGTTACTCTATAATATACTACTAGGCTGAAAAGTTCGCGCCCTACATAGAGAGGGCGCCCCAAATATCGGATCCGTACTTTTTTTAGACCCTGTACTTTAAAAAAGTACAAAGAGTCTATTAAGATTGTGCAAGTCCGAAATGTATGTAACAGCCAGCAGGAGGCGTGGCAGACCCCATAAAGTATATATATTCTTGATCAGGACGACGAGCTGAGTCGATCTAGCCATGTCCGTCTGTCTGTCCGTCCATATGAATACCTAGATCTCGAAAACTGTAAGAGCTAGAGACATCATATTTGGCATTTAGATGCCCCTATAGTGTAGGCAGATTTAGTTTGTGTTAGAATTTTGATACCTCCCCCCCCCCTCCCCCAAAAACCACGAAAAACCACCACACCCACAATTTTAAAGATACAAACTTGTGCTTCGGCGTACGATAATCTTATGATAATCTTTATCTGTTCTGTGAATTGGGGCTCAATCGGATAATAAACACCGGAGATATTCATTTTTGACAAGTACCATCCTTCAAAAGACCGTGTTAAAAATTTCATGAGCATCTGTCAAGTGGTTTGGTTTTTACAGCTGTTGAAAGTGCATCATATTGGTCTTTGTGAAAAAAATGGAAACAAACGAATTTCGTGCTCTCATTAAACAATATTTTTTGAGAGGAAAAACGGCTAAAGAAACGAAGGAGAAGCTTGATAAATATTATGGGAACTCTGCACGATCAATACAATGGTTAATAATGGGTCTGCAAGAGCCCAAATGTTGTAGAACAGTGTAATTGGTTGGGAATATTAGGCGATATGGAAATATGCTGACATAATCAGGAGCTTTAGGAAAAACGTGTGGATTCTTTGCCTGTACAACAGTACGACGAAACTTTTAGAGTAGTACATACATATGCAGATATAAGTATGTTTGTATATAGATATGTACTCTAGATTTCTTGTTTAATCTTACACTGTTGACACTCTGGTAGTGTTGGGTAAGTACCAGGGACCGTAAATAATGATTATCAATGTTTTCTTTAAGCAAAAAAATCATCCATTTAGATCAGCCGCATCTAGAAACGAAACATACCAATCGGCTACTATTTAGATGCACTTTCCATATCCTGAATGATTTCACAATTCTTGTTTTTTATAATTTTGATCCATTTTTAATGTTTACTCTTCGAAAAAAATAAATCAAAAAATAATGATTATTATTTGAGCGTTATTTTTTCGCTCAAAATATCGCTCAAGGTGCAATATCAATTGTATATTACATATATATATATATATATAAATTATATATAAAAAATATATATATATATATAATATAATACAATTTATATATATTACATATATATTATACTATTGCATATCCAACCTCTGAGAAAGAAGATATTGCACTTTGAGCGATATTTTGAGCGAAAAAATAACTAAAAACGGATCAAAATGATAAAAATCAATACATAATCATTAATTGTTGATTTATATTATTTCACTCATAATGATTACGGTCCCTGGTAAGTACTGCTCACTTGAGTGAACATGTTCACTTGTTCTTTTCTTGGAGGTGAGCCGACTCGCTCATTTACTCACTTGCTCACTTGGGACCATTTTAAGTATCTTAAAAATCTTCCATTTAGATTATTTTTTATTCTTTTCATTAACAGTTGCGTGCTGCCCTATTTTTCTTTTTATCATTTTTAGTAAACTGTCTTAATCTTAATCTTAAATCTCCCCAGACTGCTGGCTGCCAAAGTGATTTCGAATTAAAGACATATACATATGTTTAATTTTTAATGTTAAATCGTAAATATTACAAAAAGTGAGCTAAAACGCAAAAGTTCACGGAAAAGCCACAGTGAGCAAGAACGCATAATGATCACGCACATACATAAAGCGCGCAAGAACAGCTCAGCAACTGTGCAACAGAGCAATGAGTTGGAGCAGGAGAGCAACTGAGCAATTAGCAAGAGCTGTTTAGTAACTAAGCAGTGAGCAAGAGCAGCTCAGCAACTGAGCAATGAGCAATGAGTAAGAGCAGGGGAGCACATGAGCAATTAGCAACATCTGTTCAATAACTGAGCTACTGAGAAGTGCGCAAGAGCTGTTCAGTAATTGAGCAACGGAGCAGTGAGCAAGAGCTGTTCAGTAACTGAGCAAAAAAGAACAATTAGGGAAGAACACGTTCGCTTGTTCAGTTTAGTGAGCAGCTCATTTTTGTTCACTCACTTTTGATCCAAGCGCCCATGATAAGCTCAGTGTCTTACGGCAGCTTTTACCAAACTAAATTACAGACATTTAAAAAAAATTAAAATCAAAATATCCACTAGCCGACATTATGAGTGAGTTTGTGCCATCAACAATTAAGAAGGAGAAAGACATGGGGAGTCACACAAGTATTAACGATGCAGAAAGAGCAATCAAGATTGAACAGACTAACGAAACGTCCGTGTCAATGAAGGAAGTAGAAGTTGATCAAATGCTCGATTCTTTGCTAAATGAGGAGTGGGTACTATTGCGCAGAGATGTTAATATTGAACCAAAAGATGATCCAGAAGCCATACCAGACACCGTGCCAGAAACCGCACGAGAGACTAATGCAGAGACCGAAGCTGGATCAGAGGCCGAAAATGACACTACGAGGACACTACTAAGCCCGATAAACAGGCGACGATCATTGCGCTTAAGAGAACTAACGAAAGACAGCGATAGCCAATCGAAGGCTGCTAACAATGATAATCCTCGTTTGTGGGAATCAACTAGTGCCCTTTGTTCGGAATCAACTGGCTCCCGTTCGTCGGTATCAACAAGGTCCAGTTCGTCGGAATCATCTTGTTCCAGTTGCTCCATGCCAACTAGAAGATCTACATTCAGGCCAAGTAAGAACGGAATAGATGACGTTTCTGCTCTTACTACTTCGGTTCGCACAAACTATCAATGCGAAATATGTAACAGGGACTTTTCATCTTTAAGAGGTTTGCAAAGTCATAACCGAACGCATAAAACTGAACAATTTTTCAAGAGTTCCGAGTGCCCCACATCATTTCTTAATAAATCCCATTTGGTTAAACATAAAGAGAAACACACTGCCAAGGAAGCCAAGATTGCTGGCACTACCAAGCCACCCATCGAAACTAAGAGTGCCGAAACATGTTATAAGTGTTCTCATTGCTCCAAAACATTTCCGAAACGACAAAATTATGAAATTCACCTACGAGTCCATACCGGAGAACGGCCTTACAAGTGCTCCAAATGCTTGGCCAAGTTTAAAGTGAAGGGTAATCTGGATAGACATACATGTGCGTTACACACTGAAGGAGGGCAACACAGGTGTTCCCGCTGTCCACAGACATTCTTCACAGCGAGACAACTAAAGACTCACGCCACTTCTCATGCCGGAGACCATTCACATCTATGTCGATATTGTCAAAAATTATTCGACACATTAGCCGAAATGAAACAACATTATGCCAACTACCACGGATCGAAGAATTTGCTACCCTGCACCTACTGTAAAAAGCAATGCATTTCGAAGGCTGTTCTAAGGCAACATATGCTTGTTCACACCGGAGAACATTCCGACGCACGTTTCAAGTGTTCTTATTGTTCCAAACAATTTCTGTACCGAAATGGTTATGAAAACCACCTACGAGTCCATACCGGAGAACGGCCTTACAAGTGCTCCAAATGCTTGGCCAAGTTTAAAACGCGGAATCATCTCGTGAAACATACCTGTGCATTACACACTAAAGGAGGACAACACAAGTGTTCCCACTGTGTAAAAACATTTACCACAACGGGACAACTAAGCACTCACCTCACTTCTCATGCCGAAGAGTATCCAAATATGTGTCGATATTGTCAAAAATTATTCGACACAGTAGCCGATATGAAACAACATATTGCCGACTACCACGGACCGAAGAATGCATACCCCTGCCACTACTGTAAAAAACAATACAGTACAAAAACTAATCGAAGGAGACATATGCAGTCTCATAACGGAGAACGTCGAGACACACGCTTTAAGTGTTCTTATTGTTCTAAAATATGCGCTAGCCGAACTGTATTAGAAGAGCACCTACGAGTCCACATCGGAGAGCGTCCTCACAAGTGCTCCAAATGCTTGGCTACCTTTAAAGCGAAGACACAAGTGTTGAGACATGTCTGTGCGTTACACACTGAAGGAGGACAGTACAAGTGCTCCCACTGTTCACATCAATTCGTCACAGCGTGGCAACTAAAGACTCACGCCTCTTCTCATGCCGGAGACCATTCACATATATGTCAATATTGTCAAAAATTATTCGACACATTAGCCGATATGAAACAACATATTGCCAACTATCACGGATCGAAGAATTTGCTACCCTGCACCTACTGTAAAAAGCAATTCACTTCGAAGGCTTTTCTAAGGCAGCACATGCTTGTTCACACCAGAGAACATTCCGACGCACGTTTCAAGTGTTCTTATTGTTCTAAAAAATTTCTGTACCGAAATGGATATGAAAAACACCTACGAGTCCATACCGGAGAACGGCCTTACAAGTGCTCCAAATGCTTGGCCAAGTTTAAAGTGAAGGGTAATCTGGATAGACATACCTGTGCGTTACACACTGAAGGAGGACAACACAAGTGTTCCCACTGTCCACAGACATTCGTGACAGCGAGACAACTGCAGACTCACCTCACTACTCATGCCGAAGAGTATCCAAATATGTGTCGATTTTGTCAAAAATTATTTGACACAGTAGTCGATATGAAACAACATATTTCAAACTACCACGGATCGAAGAATATATACAAAAAGATACACACTGTCAAGAAATCTAAGATTGCTGGCGCTACTTGCTTGTCGGAATCAACTAGTGCCCTTTGTTCGGAATCAACTGGCGCCCGTTCGTCGGTATCAACAAGGTCCAGTTCGTCGGAATCATCTTGTTCCAGTTGCTCCATGCCAACTAGAAGATCTACATTCAGGCAAAGTAAGAACGGAATAGATGACGTTTCTGCTCTTACTACTTCGGATCGCACAAACTATCAATGCGAAATATGTAACAGGGACTTTTCATCTTTAAGAGGTTTGCAAAGTCATAACCGAACGCATAAAACTGAACAATTTTTCAAGAGTTCCGAGTGCCCCACATCATTTCTTAATAAATCCCATTTGGTTGAACATAAAGAGAAACACACTGTCAAGGAAACCAAGATTGCTGGCACTACCAAGCCACCCATCGAAACTAAATTGCTCCAAAACGTTTCCGAAACGATAAACTTATGAAATTCACCTACGAGTCCACACCGGAGAACGTCCTCACAAGTGCTCCTAATGCTGGGCTACTTTTAAAGCGCAGTCTCATCTTGTGAGACATACCTGAAGGAGGACAACACAAGTGTTTCCACTGTTTACAGATGTGTGCCACAGCGGGACGACTGATGACTCACCTCACTACTCATGCCGAAGAGTATCCAAATATGTGTCGATACTGTCAAAAAGTAGACGAAAAAGACAATTTAAAAAAACCTTAGGTTCTACAGGTTCTACACTTAAAAAAAAATGCACCTGTAAATCTACGCATGCAAAGAATAAGTACTATTTTGAGTACTGGATTTTACTTTAAATAAACGGGCCGAGCCTCTCGACCTTCAGTCTAGAATCGAACTCCAACCTACTGTGTCTTCTGCCCGTAGTATACGTTTCTTTACAGCGTTGATTCATTTTGGATTTTCATTAGCCTTTATCTATCTATTCCTTAGAAATAATAATAAGGTACTTTATAATGTACTAGGGGGTTCCCCTTGCCTTATATAGCAAATTGTTTACTGAATACCTCTGGAGTTTATTATCCAATTAAGCTGCAATTCACAGCATAGATAAGGGTAACTATAAGCCACTTGTCGCCTATGTTTGCAAGTTTGTATCCTTATTATGGGGAGGGAATTTCGCAATATCGAGCCGAAAGGTGGCTATTGTTTATCTCTGCTGTCATCTCGCGAAAAACTTAGGTCGCTATGTCTTACCGTTCTTTGATTGCACTAAATCAGTCAGTCACTCAGTCAGAACGAACTACTTTATATATATAGATGTACATATTGGAGTTGTACTCTACATTACTTGTTTCTTCTTCTTCATGTTAGAGACTTGTACAATTTGAAGCTATGAGACATCCGAAGCCCCAGCCTATTTGATCAGTTTCAGATGTATAGCAGGAATCTCAACAAAATTATTCAGTGTATTAGAGAAGAGTGCTACTTCTGACTTCATTTACCTGGTACAAACTATATTACAAAGATAATACTTACTAGGATCCACCATAGCCAACTTTGTGTCTGATCGTTCAGTATTTAGAAAACTTGTTTATTTCTAATCATTATTCAGACTTCTTATAACTCTAGAGTTACATTAGAATGTGTATATTATTAAATATGTATATGTATGTGTGTATATATGTATACAGACTGTATGTGTATGTACTTGTATAACATAAGAGTACAGTTGAACCACACAACGACTGCAAGATGGCATACCATTCGATTGCAATCAAACGTCAAGTACATTTACATTAGATAAAAAATAATAGGAATAAAAATAAAAACCGATTAAAATTGGCTGCAATGAGATTTGAGCTTTGGCCCTTTTATGGAATGTGGCAGTCGTAATACAGAACTTAGAGCATATTGGAAAACAAAGAGAATAATAAATACAATTCGTACTTTTAGTCGTTTACAGATAGATTGAAGTCGATAGCTAAAAGTATTTATAATATATAGTAATAGTGTTACAAAATATCAGAATAGTTTTCTAATGATCATGGTAAATGTCTTGGCAATGCTTAAAAGCAAAAGGCAAACGATTCTGGCGCCGAATTCAATAGTATATTGCACACGATTTGCTCTCTCGCTTTGGCTCTCTCTCTCACTCTCCCGCTCACACTCGCACTCACAAAGTACTCGGGGCTGGGCAATCGGTTGGGCTAAGTAAAGCATGTTAGTACATTATACTAAGATTGCATCTAGTGAAGAAAAGTGTAGCTTAGCTTCTAGTTTCATCAAATTTTGTTTTCTTTTTATAATTGCGAGAATTTCAATTGCATCTATCACGGTTTACAATTCAATTGGCCAAGTGCATAATCATTTTGTTTCGTTACAAATAATATCTGTGTCAATATCCAATATCCAATCACATAAATTGCTCAAATTCAAACCGATTCCTAGGCCCCGCCCCGCCCCTTTAATTATACAATATATATGTGTAAGTATGTGTGTTTCGTCTGTCTGTATGTTTGTATGTATGTAGTATGTATGTACGTACGTACGTTATAAAACCAACAACAATTCCATATGTTTACATTTTTACTAAATTCCCTTTGTCTAAAACACGGCGCCCACGAGATCCCCCCCTATCTGTGCCCCCCACCCGACGCGACGTTGAAACCCTTTTTTTTAGATATTGCTTGAACACCTGCGGCTGCGGCTACGGCTCTCGCTTAATTATTCCGCCAGTGTGGACGTATCTCCTTGAATATCCACTTCTGATAGCCGTCATTGACATCACATTGATTGAGGGATAGCTGTTGCGTTGTCGGATGCAGTGCCATGCATTTTTTGTGCACGCGATGGAGCAGATGCTTCGTGTTCTCATTGTAGCTCCAGGGTCCGTCGACAGTGCCCAAGCGACAGACGGCCAGCTTGATGCCCTGTCGATCCGCCTCTACACAACGTTCGCCGACGCCCAGCTGGCCGGCAGCATTGAGACGCACCAGCTGATTGTTGCCACCGCCATGGCAATATGAGAGACCCATAATGGCTGGCGGTTGATGACCCATCGAGTCCAGGCAGTAATCAGAGGCCACCGAACGTAGCTCGCCCCAATGCAGATTGGCTGGCAAAGCTGGAAATTTGTCCACGACATCGTAGGCAATGTTATCCATGAACCATTGGAAGGATTTGCAGTTGAGTCGCTTCTTCAGGGCCAACTGTTCGCTGATATCGCCCATGTCCAGATAACGAGCCAGTGGCTCACGCGTGTAGAAGAACTCCTTGTGTGTGTCATCGAACCAGGTCTCGATGACACGCTTATAGTTGATGGTAATCAGTGGACCCTTCTTCTTGCTCGCCAGTTTGCCAAAGTTGTAGGGCATAAAGCCACGATACACATGACCCACACGGGAGCAAGGCACCCACTCAATGCTGCCACCACATTGCCATATTTTGAAGCTCAACTCAAAGTTCTCGCCGCCCCAGACGAGTAGGCCAGGATCATATGCACCCAGCTCCAGGAAGTACTCGCGATTGATAGCAAACAAGCCGCCAGCATGTGTGGGACTCCGATAAGGCTCCGAGTTATGAGCACGACGGCGCTGCTCACGACGAGGTACCTCGTTCTCCTTGTATAGCATACCCCACTCGAAGATGCCCCGGAAATGATTGTCACTGCCATAAACAGGTCGATAGTCGAACGTCTTGTGATCGATGCCATCAATAATTGGCACTGTCATCACAGTGCGATCCCGGTAGATGGGCGCCAGCAGCGGTGGCAGCCAATTCAGATTCACCTCACAATGTGCATCCAGAAAGACAATAACCTCGCCTGCAAAAAGTGCAACAGATATAGACTTTTCATTCGGACTGCTTCTCAACGTCCACTTACCTGTCGCCTCCATGGCGCCACGTGAGCGTGTGCGAATAAGACCCTCGCGCTCTTTGTTGCGTATGACCTTTACCAGGCCATCGAACTGTTGCACATAGTCATCCAGTTTGGTGCGCAGATTCTCCTTGTCGGAGAAATCGTCCACCAGTATGATCTCGTGCAGCACATGCTTGGGCGAACGATCGATGACTGAATGTACCGTACGCATTAGCACCGAGAAGCCCTCATTGTGGAAGACAATGATGATACTGGTCGTGGGCAAATCGTATGGGTAATCCCAGTGTTTGCACTCCTCAAGACGTGTATCTCTCACGGAACGGTGCATAGATATCTCATCAGAGCACGCTATATTCATGCCGTATTCCATTTCAGAGGCGTCTGCCACATTTTTCTTCTCCGGCGACAAGACATGCCCTTCACCATTCTCACCCGGTCCCGTGCGTGGCGACAGATCTTTGGGCTCAAAGTTACCCAGTCCTGCAAATAGTCAATAATGATAAACATAACGTCTGTCCAAGCAACAAGACCAGTTGTGCACACGCACACAGAACAGCCAAACAAACAGAAACAGCTTAAATCGAATTCATTATACTCATGTCTACATGATAGCGGCTGTAAATGCAGAGGCTTAAAAGATATCAAATTTGATAACCTCAACTGAAAAGATACAAGTATTTAGAAATATCTACATGCAATATCGTATGCATTGAATTGATAATATAGCTTCTATTCCCAGGTCGAAACAAGTTTTACACTAGGTTTTAGTTTGAACTTTAAAGGAACATACTAAGTATGTACTAGCATTCTAACTAGCATTCCAATAAGAGAAGTCTTAACGAATTTACGATATGCTGGAAGAATCGAAACTCGTTTCGCCTACCAGATTTCAACTGCACTTAAACACTGTATATACATATATGTATACTAGCACTGCTAGCACCAACATATTAACTAGCATCTGTTTGGTTTAAACTTAGAACATACATTTGGTACTTTCATTCATCAAAACCCATCTAGAGATCAACCTGCAAGTTTCTACTAACTAACATTTCGCTGCGAACCTTCCGAGAACTCCCAACGTTGTTATCTATCTACACATATTTATCACTATCTAGATGGCATAAACAAAAATTGTTAGATGTTAACAAATTGACATAATTAAATGATGTTCTTGATGCTTGCTTTTATGATGATGTGTGTGTGTGTGTGTGTGTGTGTGTGTGTGTACAACACGTATGCACATACCCTCGACTAGCTTGGGCACCTCACGTGGCCGATTCTCGAGGCGCTGATGACTGAACTTGGGTCCACCGAAACGGGAATGGTACGCCTTCTGAACACGCTTGTGGTGATCACTCCAATTGGCCAGCAGATAGAGCAGTGGCAGTATAACCAGCAGGCATAGTGCGAGGCGGCAAATGCGGCCGCTGCGTATGTTGCTCACTCGCATCTTATTAGCAGAATTGTGATTTGTATTTCGACACCGTTCGGAATACCAATATCGTCGATACTGTCGACGTGTCGACTACAATGTAGAGCTTAAAGGTAACACTGCCAACGGCACGGCACGGCACCGACCCGCACGTCACGGTAGTAAAATGCCGCACAATAATTAGTCAAGCAGCAGCAGCCAAGAAGTTTTTTTTTCGGTATTTGTTGCTGTCGATGTCAATGCACGAATCTCGGCATCTGGTTGTGTGTGTGTGTGTGTGTGTGTGCGTGTGTGTGATTTGTGTGAATCTGAAAGTAAATGACTATTAGTATTTGCAGGTGTGTGAGTGTGTGTGTGTGTGCAAGTGTGTAAGTGAGAACCAGGTGAGACGCCGCTGCAAAAGCGACGATCAAAAGCAATCGTCGATAATGTCGTATTAGCGCTGCGGCTCAAATAAATTGAAATAGTTTGCTATGCTTGTTTTAATTTACTGTGAACTTGCTTTCGTTTACACTTTATACTAACACCTAACACGTTGCGAGGCGCGCAACGTTCGCAATTGCAGTGGAAAACCTGACTTGCGGTATAAACGTAAACAAAAAAGTACACAGAACAGTATGAACTACCACGCGTTTGCCGTTTTTTAGCACATGGATGTCACCACGGTTGCCAATTGGGAATTTACAAATGCACCAGAAATGAACAAGAAAAACACCACATGTAGATTATCGCCAGGCGTTGGGCATTTTATCGCCTGTTATCGATAGACCTCAACTGAATGGGCGCTCATTTCAAACGCATTGATTGTTTGGCGCGCAACTGAATTTTCTTTTAACGCTTATGTTAATACGATTGGCAACACTTTGTTAGCCTGTTGTCTTCGATTTTCTAATTCACACATCAGCAATTAAGTAAATATATTTCAGTATTGAAAAGTTTAACATTTATTTAAATTTACGATACGCTTTTCAATTTACAAATCTACATATATACAAAACAGTTATACTAATACATTTGTATGTATAGAGCTGTTACTACTATTTACAGATATTACCAATATATATGAATATTTTAACATAATTTAAGTTCAATAAATAAAATGGCAAGTCGCCAATCGAGCGTTCATTCGATGCCAAAACGGGCCTCACGATACGATACATACAACTTGTAGCCGATAGCCGATAGCCGGTAGCCGGTAGATTCTTAATGCTTCATCTTATTGCCCATAGTTATGGTCGTGGCGCTGCCAACACGACGGCGATCAAAGAACGGCTCCGGCCGACCAATCGCACCAATTGCGGTAACGGCCGCAAATCCGCCATCGCTTGCATTACCATTTATCGTGTGTCCGACTAGTTTGAGATAATTGATAACTTCTGGTTTCGCATCGCTCTCGTGATCGACCCGCATCGGTATCAATTGATGATGAAAGCGAGGATCATTAACAGCCTGCGTCATTGTCTCGCGGAGTATCAGATACTTAATAATCACCTGAGAACATATCAAAGTTATCGATTTGTAATGTTAGTTGTATCTTATAATTTTAAACTATACAGACCGCTGCCACGCTGGTTGTGATCTTGGTGCCGCCAGCAGCACCAACCAGCAGTTGAACATCACCATTGCCGTCGACAATAATCGCGGGGTTCATCGATGACATGGGTCGCTTATGGGGAAATATGTAGTTAGCCGGCGAGGAAGGTACACCAAAGCTGTTGACCACACCCGGTGTGGAGAAATCATCCATCTCGTCATTCAATATAATGCCCGTTTGAGGTGAAGCGACTTTTGAGCCGAAGCTATTGCAAGAAATATACACATCAGTCTATCATTGCAGGAATACACATAGTACTAGATACTCACTAGTTATTGATAGTGCTGGTTATGGATACGGCATCACCGTTGGGCGCTAGCACACACATGTGGGCTGTACCGTGATCCGGTTCAACTGTAAAATTCGCTCCATAAAACTTGGGATCCTGCGACGTGGCATTGTCATTGATTATGCCTTGCACTCTTTTCACAAACCTATCGCTGAGCAGCATTTCCAGTTGCTCCTTTATCGTCGCACCCAACTCCGGATCATTCTCATAGTCACCCAGATTGCTCCGCAATCCATAGGCATGTTTAAATGTCTCTATCACGCGATGCCAATAAACGCCGTCGTTGTCAGAGAACAGTTCATTCATCACATTTAATATGAAGGCCAGCAAGGGACCACTGGAGGGTAGCGGTGTCGTATAGAGCTTAAACCCACCAGTGACATCCGCCGAGATGTGACCATCGCTCTCCCAGCTCACTCTATGATGAAAAGGATGAAATATTATACTACATTGTACATTTATATTGTAACGGAGCTACTTACTTATAATTCTTGAGATCATCCAGGGTTATGATGCCGCCCAACGCTTGAATGTCCTGCACAAATTTGACGCCAGTTTCGCCCCCATCGTAGATCTCACCTGCGCCATTTTTGGCGATACGCTCCAGCGTGACGGCCAGGGCCTCGCGTTTTATAAGATCCTCTTCCTGATAGGGTTCTCCATTTTCATTGAGAAACATCTGCGAAAGGCCTGGATCATTTTGCACCTGAACTAGCTTCGTTTTAATGGTGTTTGCCAAGAAGCGGGACACAACATGACCATTACGGGCCATTCGAATCGATGGCTCGAAGAGGCGCTTCCAGGGCAAACGACCATACTTCTTATGCATCTCCCAGTAGCCCAATATTTCTCCGGGCACAGCTCCAGCCCTGGCCCCCGTCACCTCTGTCTGGCCGACGAACATGTCCTTGTGTGCAGCCGCTGGTGCAGATTCGCGTGCAATCAGCGTCTCCACTTTGCGTGTGCTGCGAGTGTAGAGCGTGGCCACAAACCCGCCGCCGATGCCCATCGATTGGGGCAGCATGATGCCCTCACAGAGCAGCGTGGCAATGGCCGCGTCCACAGCAGAGCCGCCATCTTTGAGCATCTCAGCGCCGATATCAGCGCAACCGATGCCGTTGGATACCACGGCGCCACGGATGTCACGGGTATCATTCGTTTGTAGTCCGAAAACGAGGCCTAGTGTTAGGGCCGTTACGATGACTGCGGCTATGATGAGCCATATGAAAACTTTTTTATTGAACACAAGTCTGTAAATACAGAGAAATCAAATTGCGATTAAATGCATTAAGACCCAATCAACTCAAGTGCCCGACGAAGCGTGCTTCAACTGGATTGTTGGATTTTCAGTTGAAGTGGCCCAACCCCTGGACAGATGTCCGATTATACCAATTGCTGCGGATTCACTTCGATTACCAAGGCTCATTAACGAATAGTAGGTAAAGACCCTTGCGTATACAGACTCTGCGTTGAAGATGAGCTCACGACTTGCCGACTTATAGTACTACCTAAACTCGCAACTTAGGCAGAGCCAGGGCGCTGGACATACACGCACATACCTCTAGTACCAACTTTAGACAATTTTAAATACGCTTCTAATTTTGATACAATTTTCTAAATATTATTTTATAAATAATAAATAAATAAATATGAATATATTCTCAATACCAACTCAGGTTTTGAGTTTTCTGAATTTGTGGAACGATACATTCTTCTACTATGTTTCAATTTTAGGTTAAGTTTGACATTTTTAGACCCTGTACTTTAAAAAGTACAAAAGGGTCTATTAAGTTTGTGCAACTCAGAAATGTATGTGGCAGACCTCACAAAGTATATATATTCTTGATCAGCATGACGAGCTGAGTCGATACAGCCATGTCCGTCTGTCTGTCCGTCCGGATGAACATCGAGATCTCGGAAACTAAATGAGCTAGAGACACAATTCTTTTTTTGTTTGCTTCGCGTATTACATAGGCAGGACAAGTTTATGTTTTTAATTTGATATCTCATCCCCCTCCCCCTCAAATTTGCAAAAATGCCCTTAGCATATACAGTTTTAGAATCATTGGATTCCTTCTTGGCATGAATAAAGCTTTAGATGCTTTGCATGTTTGGTCTGATTTGCAGCCCAATCGGATAATAAACACCGGAGATACAGTAGTTATATCAAGTAAATCAGTGGAAAATTGCACTAATGTTGGCATTTCATTTGAAAATATTCCTTTCCAATGGTAATACAATACATGCATGCATTACCTCTTGCTTGGCTAGGCGTTTTTATAATTTATTTAAGTACAGTCATGCCTCACACATTGTACATACTATTTGTCACGTTGTAAGCCACGAGCGGAAAGCGTGTTAATGTAACATGACATTTCAAAAAACAGAAAACACTTAAATATCTGTCTCCCAATTTAGTATGGTCATTCTTGGAAGTGGCTGGCGCATCTGAGACACACGAGCTGAAGCTCTTATCAGCAGACTTTGATTATATTACGTGCGCAGGATTGCGATAATGAGCAGTTTCTTTTTTTCTTTTGATGATCATAAAAATCGACAACTCCATTAATAAGCAATTTTCTATTATTAACAGCGATAAGATTTGCAGCGACAATGCGGCATTTCGGTGACGATTTTCCATTTGATTTGTTATAAATTCCCAATTATCAATATTATGATTCGAGTAGTATTTACGTTCTACTATTCAGATTTTCACATGTCATCGAGCTGAATCTAGTCTGCAGATTATAAATAGTCGAGATACATATACTACTATATTTGTTCTAGTAATTTTGTTGCTTTTGGCATATCATCGTCTCGCGTCATTTACGAGTGTCATAAATGCGAACTAATCCACACTACGATTATAAAATTGTTCATGTGATGTCAACTTTGTTTCACTATTGATACTACCCAAATTGCAATAAACCTTAAGGGTCATTCAGGAGCTTAGTTCTATCAAACAGATAGATTGCAGAGTGATAATCCTGATCAGCATTCAATGCTGTTATTAAAGTAAATCAAAGAAATATCTTAGATTTTATTCTTCTCCAGTCTTCTTAGTATTAATTGTTTAAATATTTAATAGTAATTAGCAGTAATTGTCGCAGACAACATTCAACACACTTGGTGAGCTACGTCAGAGCCCTAGACTTGGCCATATCCGGCTGTACTATAACTATTACACAATCTTGTTTGATTGCAAGTATTGCTACAAATAATGCTGTCACTTTTCGATATACTATACAATTTCCTGCTCACGATAGGCGAATAGATTTCAAGTCTATTGATGGCGAAAATCGAAAGTTATTACTTTATTAACACTTGTCAGATATATAGTATAGAATCTATACTATACTGCAGATGTCGATATAGATATACTAGGGGGCTTCGCCCCCTGCGTTCTCGCTTCGCGAGAACGCCAACCCCCAATGAAAAGGCCCGTGGTTGTGTCCTCGCTTCGCTCGGCCACCTTCACGACGCCATTAAACAGGGGGCAGAGTTCCCTAACGCCTCCTTCCCCACGCCTCCTTCCCCACGCCTCCTTCCCCACGCCTCCTTCCCCACGCCTCCTTCTGCCTGTTACATATATATTTCTGAATTGCACAAACTTAATAGACCCTTTTGTACTTTTTTAAAGTACAGAGCCTAAAAAGAATTGAGTCTCTAGTTCTTATAGTTTCCGAGATCTCGGTGTTCAAGTCTCAGACAGACAGCCGGACATGGCTATATCGACTCAGTTCGTCGTCCTGATCAAGAATATATATACTTTGTGGGTTCTCCCACGCCTCCTTCTGCCTGTTACATATATATTTCTGAATTGCACAAACTTAATAGACCCTTTTGTACTTTTTTAAAATACATAGTCTAAAAACAATGGCAAGAAAAAAACTATATTGTATATGTTCTTTGAATAAATATATATAATATAACACCGATATGCAATAAATATTAAGATATAGTTGTTTTATAGAAATTATTATTTAAATTTTCGCCAGTGTCTGCAGAGGATGCAGGGGTAATAGCTGTACAGTTTTCACTATACATATGTACATATGTATGCATGTATGTGCACATGTTTAAATGAATGTACATAAATATGTTTCAATATATGTATGTACATATCTATGCTTGTACATATGTTTAAATGTGTGTATGTGCGCATGAATGTACATACATGTATGAATGAATGTATAATGTATGTACATAAATATGTATGTACTGAAGTATATACATGCATACATACATATGTACATCAATACATACATACTTATGTACATCAGTACATACATATATACATGCATACATACATATGTACATCAGTACATACATATGTACCCACATACAAACATACATTCGTATATACATATGTTTATTTGTATATATGTATATATGTATGTAGATATGTCCTGATGTACATTTGTATGCATATATGTAAAAATGATTATGTATGTATTAAATATATATATGTATGTATCTATTCATGTACATATGTTTAAATGTATGTATGTACGCATGAATGTATGTACATGTATGCATACATGTATTAATGAATGTATGAATGAATGTATAATGTATGTACGTAAATATGTATGTACTAATGTATGCATGTACATTTAAACATGTGCATATATACATGTACACACATGCAAACATACATTCGTACATACATTTGTTTAAATGTATGTACATTCGAATGTATGGTTATATGTATATATGTATGTATGTACTGATGTACATATGTATGTATGTGCTATTTTAAACGAATATGGCAGCATATCGATGCTCAAACGTATATTACACGTATACACAGTTCAGCTGGCATGCGAGAATTGTTTTGGTTTCCCCCCTTCCCCATACTAATTAATTGAATTTCGAATAACTCCATCGTTTATTGTCCAATCAAGCTGAAATTTTCAGAATAGACTTAGGAAGCCAATAGCTACTTATATATTAAGCCCCAAGTTTTTATCTTTAAAATTGTGGCTACGGTTGCTCTTCTTAGTTAGAAGGTCGAGGGGGTTAGCAGATGTCAGCTCTTAACGTGCACCTAAGGGTCATAAGAAACCATTCTGCGAAAAAATTAGGTCGCTATATCTTACCGTTTGGGCTGTGCGATGATGATCAGTCACTCAGTCAGAACGAACTACTTTATATATATAGATGTATGTATGTACTGATGTACATATGTATGTATGTGCTATTTTAAACGAATATGGCAGCATATCGATGCTCAAACGTATATTACACGTATACACAGTTCATCTGGCATGCGAGAATTGTTTTGGTTTCCCCCCTTCCCCATACTAATTAATTGAATTTCGAATAACTCCATCGTTTATTGTCCAATCAAGCTGAAATTTTCAGAATAGACTTTAGGAAGCCAATAGCTACTTATATATTAAGCCCCAAGTTTTTATCTTTAAAATTGTGGCTACGGTTGCTCTTCTTAGTTAGAAGGTCGAGGGGGTTAGCAGATGTCAGCTCTTAACGTGCACCTAAGGGTCATAAGAAACCATTCTGCGAAAAAATTAGGTCGCTATATCTTACCGTTTGGGCTGTGCGTTGATGATCAGTCACTCAGTCAGAACGAACTACTTTATATATATAGATAACACCGATATGCAATAAAAATATTAAGATATAGTTGTTTTATAGAAATTATTATTTAAATTTTCGCCAGTGTCTGCAGAGGATGCAGGGGTAATAGCTGTACAGTTTTCACTATACATATGTACATATGTATGCATGTATGTGCACATGTTTAAATGAATGTACATAAATATGTTTCAATATATGTATGTACATATCTATGCTTGTACATATGTTTAAATGTGTGTATGTGCGCATGAATGTACATACATGTATGAATGAATGTATGATGTATGTAGATAAATATGTATGTACTGAAGTATATACATGCATACATACATATGTACATCAATACATACATACTTATGTACATCAGTACATACATATATACATGCATACATACATATGTACATCAGTACATACATATGTACCCACATACAAACATACATTCGTATATACATATGTTTATTTGTATATATGTATATATGTATGTAGATATGTCCTGATGTACATTTGTATGCATATATGTAAAAATGATTATGTATGTATTAAATATATGTATGTATGTATCTATTCATGTACATATGTTTAAATGTATGTATGTACGCATGAATGTATGTACATGTATGCATACATGTATTAATGAATGTATGAATGAATGTATAATGTATGTACGTAAATATGTATGTACTAATGTATGCATGTACATTTAAACATGTGCATATATACATGTACACACATGCAAACATACATTCGTACATATATTTGTTTAAATGTATGTACATTCGAATGTATGGTTATATGTATATATGTATGTATGTACTGATGTACATATGTATGTATGTGCTATTTTAAACGAATATGGCAGCATATCGATGCTCAAACGTATATTACACGTATACACAGTTCAGCTGGCATGCGAGAATTGTTTTGGTTTCCCCCCTTCCCCATACTAATTAATTGAATTTCGAATAACTCCATCGTTTATTGTCCAATCAAGCTGAAATTTTCAGAATATACTTAGGAAGCCAATAGCTACTTATATATTAAGCCCCAAGTTTTTATCTTTAAAATTGTGGCTACGGTTGCTCTTCTTAGTTAGAAGGGGGAGGGGGTTAGCAGATGTCAGCTCTTAACGTGCACCTAAGGGTCATAAGAAACCATTCTGCGAAAAAATTAGGTCGCTATATCTTACCGTTTGGGCTGTGCGATGATGATCAGTCACTCAGTCAGAACGAACTACTTTATATATATAGATGTATGTATGTACTGATGTACATATGTATGTATGTGCTATTTTAAACGAATATGGCAGCATATCGATGCTCAAACGCATATTACACGTATACACAGTTCATCTGGCATGCGAGAATTGTTTTGGTTTCCCCCCTTCCCCATACTGAATAATTGAATTTCGAATAACTCCATTGTTTATTGTCCAATCAAGCTGAAATTTATAGAATAGACTAAGGTAGCCAATAGCTACTTATATATTAAGCCCCAAGTTTTTATCTTTAAAATTGTGGCTACGGTTGCTCTTCTAAGTTAGAAGGGGGAGGGGGTTAGCAGATTTCCGATCTTAACGTGCACCTAAGGGTCATATTCTACCATTCTGCGAAAAAATTAGGTCGCTATATCTTACCGTTTGGGCTGTGCGTTGATGATCAGTCAGTCACTCAGTCAGTCAGAACGAACTACTTTATATATATAGATTTTAGATAACACAAAATTTATATTTAAGTTTTTCACATTTTCACAATTTTAGACCCTGTACTTTAAAAAAGTCCAAAAGGGTGTATTAAGTTTGTGCAAATTACATTTGTGTGTACCAGGCAGAAGAGGGAGTGGCAGAACCCACAGAGTATATATATTTTTGATCAGGTGGACGAGCTGAATCGATATAGCCATGGCCGTCTGTCCGTCTCGGAAACTATAAGAGCTAGAGACGTAATTTTTATTTGTTTGGTTCGTGTATTACATAGGCAGGCGAAGTTTATGTTTTTAATTTAATATCTCATCCTCCTCCCGCTCAAATTTGCAATAATTTTCTTAGCATGTACAGATTTAGAGTCATTAGATTCCCTTTTTGCATGAATAAAGGTTTAGATGCTTTGAATGTTTGGTGCGATTTTCAGCCCAATCGAATAATAAACACCGGAGATATTGGACACACAATTTTCTGTACTAGGCAGTTGGCTGGGGGAGGGGGAAACCGCAGTGTACGCGGGCACTAGGGCGTATGCGTGATTTTTGATTGTGATTTTGAATTTCTGCATGAGCACTGGTTATTGTTTGTATTTGCGCGTATATTTGTATGTATAAGTCTGTGTGTATGTATAAGTGCATGTGTATGTGAGTATGTACATCTATACTACTGCTGTTATCGACTGCCAAGACAAATCGAAGTACAGGGTCTCCTACTGTCGGTTGCGTCCGCCTGTAGCTTTCCCCACTTTTTTAATTTAAAACAGTGACTAAGCCTTCGTTACCAAACAGATCTAATTACCACTTTCTGCTTTTATAAGCTACAGATATTACACACCAAAATTTAATAACACTTGTTTCTATAAAAAAACATTTCTAAAAAAAAATTGTTTATTTAATAACTTCTGTGTTTGCCCCTTTACTAATGAGATTTTTTACCCAAATTAATAAATTTAATATTAATTTGGAGTGGGTTTAGTATACATACTAGAGTTCTGCTCTATTGTAGTTAAATTCAATTTCAGTTCATTCGGTCAATGCGAATCTATCGAGAGTATCATCGATTGTTTCTATAGGTTTTCTTTTTTATAGATTTTAATATACTTTCTTTGGTATATCAGTTGGCCATTAGATTAATCAATTGTCTAGCAAGACACTACTATTTGCGCGCAGTGTATTACTATATAACCGATATATAATACCGGCATCGGCTACAGCTGTTCTTCGATTCGGCTCGATCGTTGGGCGCTGAAGCAAATAATTATATGGGTATATGGGTATATGGGTATTTATTCGATTCCGAACGACTGGTTTCAGGCCAAGCTCTGTTGGCAGTTGTTTATTTTCCATTTTAGTATCTATAATTTATGCAAAAACAAAACAAAAGGAATTTGAGAAAAATGTGCAAATCAACTGTGATTTTTGCGAGTTGTTGGGGTCAATGTCAAAGCGACTGTGCATGCGGGGGGAAAACCGCTAACAGAACGAGAGAATTATGATCATTGCACGTTCAATTATTATTAACAATAATTGAATTTCAAAGGAATTTTGTTTTTAGTGCCGGATAAGTGCTGCTAATGCAGTTGATATAAAACCATAAAGAAAACAACATCTATATATAGTTGGTGAAAGTTATATTCGAAGCAGTAAAGCGGCATTATAAAATGATAAAATCTCTCACGGATTAGCTTCACTTTATCTTATCGGGCCCTCCCCTGAACCCTGTCAAACGGTACAACAATCCATTCAGCGAATTCTTGGTTTTTTTCTGTCACATATCGTAAATTTATATAGTATACTATACTATATCTTGTGATGGGCCAATTAAGCACAGTAATTCGGTCTATAAAACTGCTATATACCAATGTTTTGACAAGTGCAGGGCGATAAGCCAAAGGTGGCTCTGATAAAAAGCAGTGAGAAAACAACCAAATGGAATCTGCTCTACAACTCTTCAAATAACAGTCAACAACTTCAGAAGAGTCAGTCAATCACATGCGTACATTTCTGGCAACTTTTTCACTTGTAAATTATAATTACTTTCATATGGACACACAGTGATTGACTATTAGATACTCTGTACAAGGAAATGGTTCAGTTTTAGTTTTCTTTGAGACAGCTTTCGAGCCTGGGGTCGTTGAAACAGCAGGAGAACTGTCTTCTCTTCAGTCATTCAAATACAGTGCGTTTCATAATCATAAGACACTTTAGAATTAGTTAAAAGAAGATTAATAGGATTCATGCAAAACCGATTGGTAGAGGTTCCCAAAAGTCAAGGACGATATACAAAATATAAAAAATAATTCAAAAAGATGTTTCATCAAATGGTTGTGATTTAAACGATGATTAAGCTTTAATCACCAAATAAAATGTATATATGTCTTATGATTATGAAACGCACTGTAGTTTTGTTAGTTTTCGATTAATTTTGAGAGGTTTTAAACCAATCATCTCGTATATTGCAACATCATGGAGTTATTATTAGCAGCTGATAAGCAGACCGCCTTGTTTACAGGGTATACAATCATCACATGGCAGTGATTGACTAGTATGAAACATGGACCCTAACTAGCATTGTTTGTCTATTTGTTCTGCCATCATCTTGGGTTCAGTTATTGCAAATTGTTGTACCTTATCATCGAGATAACACGAAAATTGTGTAGTTTTACAACAGCGACAATATTTGCTCTTACAGGCCAACAGACCTCATTTCGATGGAACTATTATCTTGATAGTTTTTTAGAGGTAAACTATCGAGAGTCTATGAATATTTGCCAAATTTGACTCCAGCCTTTGACAGATGTGCTCCACTGTAAGTCAATCAAAATCTGTTAAGCTGTACATGTGTTTTATGACAATAGCTATAAAAGTCTATTAATGTAGTACATATGTCAACAATATCCATACAATGCAAAGCTAAAAGCAAAAGTTATTCAATGAACACTTTCTTTAGATATGTACACAGTAAAAAAGTAGGGAAAGCTACAGTCGGATGCAACCGACAGTAGGAGACCCTGTACTTTGATTTGCCCTGGGCGTCGATAATAGCAGCAGCATATATGTACATATTCACTTACACATACACATGCACTTATACATACACACATACACTTCTACATACAAATATACGCGCAAATACAAACATTAACCAACACTCATAAAGACATTCATACTCACAATTAAAAATCACGCATACGCCCTAGTGCCCGCGTACACTGTGGCTTCCCCCTCCCCCAGCCAACAGCCTACTACAGAAAATTGATTGTCCAATATCTCCGGTGTTTATTATCCGATTGGGCTGCAAATTGCACCAACCATTCAAAGCATCTAAAGCTTTATTCATGCAAAAAAGGAATCGAGTGACTCTAAAACTGTACATGCTAAGGACATTTTTGCAAATTTGAGGGGGAGGTAATGAGATATCAAATTAAAAACATAAACTTGGCCCGCCGATGTAATACACGAACAAAACAAAAAGGATACATATACTTTATGGGGTCTGCCACGTCTCCTTCTGCCTGTTACACACAAATGTCGTTTGCACAAACTTAATAGACCCTTTTGTACTACTTTAAAGTACAGGGTCTAAAAATAAAAGAGCTACTAAATCGAGTTTAGGCATGTATAGCATTATATACATATATATTTAATGTAATAAAAATAAATAATAATAATTTTTAAATTGTTACCAATTTGAACAATAATAGTTTGCTTTTATTAATAAAAATAAACGAAACGTAAATTTGGAAGTTTAGTGTATGTGTTGCAGCTGGCGCCATCTACCGTACGCGTAGTGCTAGTTTTTATGCTTGTATGTCATTTATTAAACGATTTATAATAATTTTTTACAAATTGTAATAAAATTTTGCCAACTTTAATTAAATACATTTTTTCTATTTTCAAAGTGTATAGCAGAGTGGAATTCATTCAAGCTCGCAGAGGCCCATTGTGGCTCACAACTGTATATCACCGCACTCAAAAAGTGTGTACATATCAATATAATTATTTTTATGCTTGTGTGTATGTCATTTATTAAACGATTTATAATAATTTTTTACAAATTGTAATAATATTTTGTCAACTTTAATTAAATACATTTTTTCTATTTTCAAAGTGTATAGCAGAGTGGAATTCATTCAAGCTCGCAGAGGCCCATTGTGGCTCACCGCACTCAAAAAGTGTGTACATATGAATATAATTTTTCACAAATACCACAAAATCAATTAGCACTTACCTCATTGTGATTTATCAAAGAATCTACTGCAGTTAAACAAACACAATGCGCGATTTTACACCTGAATTAGAGAAAACTATCACGTCTTGTCATTGACCGATTTCGTATTGGGCAATATAAATACTATAGCGAATAGCAACAACAACAACACAAGTGATAAAACTGCAGCCAATTACTCTAAATATTCACTAGAAACAAACGTGTGTAACAGGAGCAACTCGATACACAGCAAAAAAAATCGAAAGTGTATTTTATAAAAATTTGTTTGGCACCGAAGAGCAGCTAGACTGAGCACCTGTCGCGTTTGATATTAACTGCTGACAGTGGGGAGCGCACGACGCCGCATTACAGTTTTCGTTTCGATTCCACTGTCCCCAGTTGTTGTTGTTGTTGTTCTTGTTGTGGATTTTGCTTGATTTCATGTTTTGCTATTTCATACATATACATGCACTTTGTTTTTAACTAACTGTTCTTATTATAAAACTTAATACACACACAATGATACCTGATCGCGCTCACAACCACAGCCACACACGCACATACTTTACGGAGAGCCGCTTGCTCACGTATATGATATATCGTTGTAGTGGTGTGAGAGCCGTTGGCAAAACGTAAACAAAACTAACGAAACGATGAAAGCTTTAACGAAACATGTATCATGTATAGGCTACACACACATAAACACATGTAAACAGAACATATGCTACGACAAGCTCCAAGCTTGACCGTTCGTTCGTCGTGATTCAGTACATCATATCATATCAAAATATGCAGATTGTCTTAGGTTATTTTTAGACCCTGTACTTTAAAAAGTACAAAAGGGTCCATTAAGCTTGTGCAACTCAGAAATGTATATAACAGGCAGAAGGAGGCGTGGCAGACCCCACAAAGTATATATATTCTTGATCAGGACGACGATCTGAGTCGATATAGCCATGTCCGTCCGTCTGTCTGTCCGTCCGGATGAACACCGAGATCTCGAAAAATATATGAACTAGAGACACAATTCTATTTTTGTTCGGTTCGCGTATTACATAGGCAGGACAAGTTTATGTTTTTAATTTGATATCTCATCCCTCTACTCCTCAAATTCACAAAAATAATTTCAGCATGTACAGTTTTAGAGTCACTGGATTCCTTTTAAATAAAATAAAGCTTTAGATGCTTTGAATGTTTGGTGTGATTTGCAGCCCAATCGGATAATAAACACCGGAGATATTTGACACACAATTTTCTGTACTAGGCATTTGGCTGAGGGAGGGGGAAGCCACAGTGTAGGCGGCTACTAGGGCGTATGCGTGATTTTCGATTGTGAGCACTGGTTATTGTTTGTATTTGCGCGTATATTTGTATGTAGAAGTGTATGTGTGTATGTATACACACATATGTATATATATATATATGTGTATGTGAGTATGTACATACTATATGCAGCTGCTATTATCGACACCCAGAGCAAATCAAAGTACAGGGTCTCCTACTGTCGGTTGCATCCGACTGTAGCTTTCCGAGTTGTTTAATATTGATTTCCTTTAAAAATGCAACCATTTTTCATGTAACATACACATGTAAAATCCAGTGATTTATTACAATTTTTATTAATAATACAACAGTTTATAAGTAGTCGCAGATGCGTTTGCCTTTACAACAATTTGATAATGGTGAAGAATTTGTTGTTCAATCACATGTGTACAAAATCAGAATTTATTTGATAATATAAAAATAAAAATTATATTACCACGAATTTAAATTTAAAATACAAGAATTTCAGGAAATACATAATTAAAATTTAGATAAGGTAATGGACTACACCTAATGGGGGGTAAGGTAGGTGAGTAATATTCCATACTGTCTACGTCCATGCTGAGGCTGTTAGCTCATTGGATTAACGGTCATTGGGGAAATGAATACGGCAACATTTGGACTGGATTGAGATGAGACTAAAATTTGGCTTTAATATGTGTGTACATGGTTAATGTGTGCCAGACAAACTGTTCACTATCACACCAACTAGTGATTGATTTGCTCCAATTGCAAAGGGTTTTTGTTTGAGTTTTTTTTTCTTTCTTTTTTGATGTTTGCTTATGCGGTTCGTCTTTTCGTCCTGATCAACGCCAGCGACCCATGGGACCAGTGACCTTGACCGTGTATTTGAAATTACGCCTCTTGGCCTTCTGCTGTTTCTCCTGCTCAATCATTTTGAGTGCATTGGGACCAAGGGCCACGTATGGCATATTGGGATCTGGTGTGGTCGGCATGGGCACATCATGGCTCCTCATCAGCCGCTGAAAGTTGGGCAACGGCGCATTCTTTTTCTCGTGCGCCAGATCCGTGAAGCCCAATTTGCGGCGCTGCTGTGGTGTGATCTTGCTGCAGTGGCATAGCTGATGTATGTGCAATGCCCGCTCCAGATCGAATATGCGATCACAGTATTTGCATTTCCTATTTTCATCGACGATGGCACTGTTGACCTCCACCGGGGCACGTCGGGAACGACAGCGCACCTTGAAGTCATCATCGTGGGTGCGACGATGGGCCCCCAGGAGCGATTTGATGTGAAATGTGGCACCGCAAGAGCTGCAACAATAGGTGGGTTTGCGTTTCATGTGGATCTCGTGGCGAAGCATATCACCACGTTGCATGTAGGGATCCTCCTCCTGCATGTTCAAACTGGACTTATCATCGAAGTCATCCTCATCATCAAGCATGTCCCGTGGCGACAGGCCATTGCGACGCGGCGATAATTCAAAGTCTATGGAAAAACATAAAACGTTTCATTTCTGTTTTCTCGCCAATTGTAACTTACTGTGCACAACAATTTCACTCTTACATTGAAATGCTGGTTCAGCCGCGTCCTCCTGCAGCTTGGTTTGACGCCGGCGCCTATTCCCAGCACCACTGCTGCCATCCTCGCTGGACTGGATTCGAGTGGCACGTCGAGCATCCTGCTTGGAGTGTTCGTTAATTGTGTCCTGTTTCATTGCATATTTGCGTGCCACATTCTTGCGAGCAATCTCCTCGTCCGTATCTAGGTTATCAAATTTGTGCGATTTCAAAGTGCGCTTATTTTGTTGCACAAATTTGTTTTGCTTCATTGTGGCTTGTTTATGTTTCTAAACAACTTTGAGACCGACAAAGTTTCGTGAATGTTTCAATATTATTTCTATTTAGCTCAATATACGTTTTACTGTTGTAAGTAGAAAGTAGAAACTGTAGAGCAATAAGAATTTATATGCACAGCCTATTTGGTGATACTATATACATATGTGTATGTATTTCAAAATTCGTTTTAAACTGCACTCACGAATGTAATAGTACGACAAGTAGCTCATAGATGGCGTGTTTGCTTGCATGCGAATTCAAATAACAAAATTTGTACATGGTTGGTGGCAGTTTCGCCAACCCTTTAGATGGCAAATAAATGTGCTTGTGAGCTCAACACAAGAAATTATATTATTTATATAATGCTAAAAACTGATTTCAACTCAAGTTTAACGCTATCTTAATAACGTAAATGCCAATTTAAGAAAAAATTTGCCATTGCGCCAACATATAAAAAGTGTCAATTTTAGCGCAAAAACGCCAAGTGTGGCAATCGTGAGTTCAACCAAATAAATACCATAGATAAATACCATAAATACCGAATTCTGGAAGATTGAAGATGCGAGATCATGATGCGAGTGCTTACACCAAACTCGCATTACACGAACAGCTGATCGGTTGAACGGATAAAATGGAATGGAGATGCTAAAGTCGTGGAGAATGGTGCACTATATTTACTTTATTGTTATTTATTTATTGTTACAATTTTTGGTTTTTTTAATTAAGCAAACTCTCCTTCGTCATAAGAATCATCAGAAGAACTAAGATCTGTAGGTGTGGGCATGGAAGAATCACTGAAATCACTATCACTATCGTCATATTCATCGGATGAGTCCGAAACGTCTAAGGCGTCTAAGGCTTCCAAGGCGTTAGAGGGGGCTAAATACTTGGCCAAATCATCTAGAAGACACATTACAATTATTTCCAATTCTCAATGTATATAGGCTTAGGCTTACTGTGATGATTGATGTTGTTAAGGGTAGCATCCACGTGCTGCTGCAGCACCTTTGAGGCTAATGTGGGCGGAATTGCCAAGATGAAAGCTACCACAGTAGGTACCATTATCCTGTGTGGCCAAATATTCATTTGCAGTGCCGATGCCGGCAATTGTATGGTGGCCACACGAGGTTCCGAGCCTGGTGCGGTAGGACAGATTGTAATCTGCAAAAAAAGGGAAAAGGAACCTTATCATTCGGCTAAAGAGCTGCATCTCTCAATTTCACTTACGTTTACAGATATGTTACGATTGGGATCCAAAGGAGCTACAAGGGATGATAGTGCATCGCCACCGAAGGTATAATTATTGCCCCCCGCGGCCGCCAGTTGCTTTTGCAGCAATGCAACGCCCGGATGTGACGGTGGCAGTAAATGATGTGCTTCTATGCGCGGCTCAATGACTATAAAGCCATCTCTATAATTAGCGTCTGGATTTCGCCGTTGCAGCAATGCAGCGGCCCTCGCTGAAAGCATCGGTAACGGATCCAGTGATGACATCTCATTCTTCGTGGCTCCAGATGACCCCTGGGTCTCTGCCCGATCATAAGGTGTGGGTGCTTTATTGCCGTCTTTATTGCCATTGCTGCCGCCGGAACCATTGTTGTGAGGCTTCTTTTCCTTTGGCATTGGCGGGCTGTAGGGAAATGCAACTGTTTTGTTGTAAATTTATTGCGATTAGCGGACAGCACAAAATGCCGCATTAATGTATGTGCGTGTGTGGTGTTCGTTTGGAGACGTATTTTATGGTTTTATGCAGCAGCTTTAAACATTTATTTATTAAAAAACAGCAATCGGTGTGGTTCTTATGTGGTAATGATGCAGCACTTTTTGTTGCAGTTGTCGTTGTTGTATTTGAAGATGTTTCGCTCTTTCGCCTTCCTCCGTTAGTTCTTTATTTAAAAACGGGAATCTCTAGAATGCCGAGAGTACCCTAATTAGACTGACCGCATCTGCATCCTGATGCAACTGTTTGCACGAACAACTGAAAGACCTGCAATTTGTAAACAAAAATGACCAAGAAAACAAAAGTTACAAGTAACTAAAATGGATAGAATGAAAGAAAATTGTTAAATCGCAATGTAAATTAACTTATTAAATTTAAAAATAATTATGGCTCAAACCAGTTTTGTGCATCACATTTCTAAAACATAGTGCAAAATTAATTATTTTGGCGCCGCAATTTGAATGCAAAGAGCTGTGGCAAAAATTAAACAAGTGGCAACGCTTCAGGGCTGCCACACATTTTTGCCTTTGGGTGGCAATGGTGTTTTTTGTTTTTCAACTCGGTTCTATTTTTACGCATTTCTGGTGCATTTTGTTTTTTTGTGGCAATCGTGCTTACGGTGGCCGCGTGCATATTTTTTGGCAGCCAACAATAAGTAATTACAAATCGCGCGAAGTTAGCAAAAGGTTTTGCGATTACTTACTCTGCCACGACGCTGTGCACTCTTGCAATTAAACAAATTGTTGTGTAGCGGTATTGTTATTATTGTTGGTGCTGTGTTATCTATAATATGAGTGATACGCGTGAACAGATTTTGGAACAAATTAAACTGCAAGGCGATCTCGTGCGTCAACTGAAGGCATCGAAGGAATCCAAAGAGAAGGTCAGTACAGAAAATGCAACAATAACATTTTGCACTATGCACACACTCACACTCAAACATAATAAGTGCAATCTTTGTGACGTGTATGTATGTGCGTACGTATGTTTGTGTATATTCAACGCCATATGTATATGCATATGCATACATACGTACATACATACATTTGTATGTATGTTTGTCGTTTGTTTTTATGCTGTTTAACCCCATTTGTATATCTGTATATTCGACAGTCGAATCCTGTTGCACTCTCATCCAGTGTGTACACATGAAAATTGAATTATATATTTCATCAGCCTCACGTTATTCTGTTTGTCTGTTTGTGTGTAATTACTCAACAGACAATCCCATGCGGCACGCAACATGACACATTTAGTCGGTATTTCGGATTGCAGCAGCGCTGCTGAGTTGGCAAGCTTCATTAACGAATTTTACATTAGCGCAACTCCGTAATTAGATTGCTTATACACACACATACACACATACATACACTCATACATACATAATACATGGAGCTTAATCTATGATGCCAACAACACTGTGCAACTTTCACATCTGAATACACACGCTCAATACAACTGTAAATCAATGCTGCGTCAGTCAGTCAGTCAGCCTTCGAGTAAATCACAATGATTTTGTTCCTCCACCCCCTCCTCCTCTGGCAACTCCGTTACTAATGCCCCGTTTGAATGCTGAATGTTATGGTCGTTGTTGTTATTGTCTCTGCGTACTCATGACCGACTGACTGGCCAAGCAAGAGGCATAGCTCCAATGCTGCTCAAACCGGCTTAGCAACACAACGAACGCTGCTTCAGGTGCTTGTTATACAGTATGTTGTCATGTGTGTGTGTGTGTGTTCGTGTGTGAACAATTGTTTCAATTAACGATTATTTAATGCGTTCATTGCATTCAACAAAAGCCAGGAATCAGCTGATTTTGCGGTAGCGAACAGTTGACGACATATCGGTAGTGATGGTACGATTAATCGTATGATACACATTAATCGATTAATCGGTAGCGAACAGTTGACGACATATCGGTAGTGATGGCACGATTAATCATATGATACACATTAATCGATTTTCTTTTTTCTTCGATTAATTGCAATTAATAATCGCGCGGTTTCAATTAATCATATGATTCAATAATCGATCAATGAATATTTTTTGCCATCACTACATATCGGTATCGATTTACGTACATACTATGAAAACCAGTTTTTACCTATCGAGAAAATAAAATAATCATTTGATTGATCGATTATTTTCTTTTTTCTTCGATTAATTGCAATTAATAATCGCGCGGTTTCAATTAATCATATGATTCAATAATCGATTAATGAATATTTTTTGCCATCACTACATATCGGTATCGATTTACGTACATACTATGAAAACCAGTTTCTACTCATCGAACTGCATTATTTAAAAATGTTTTGAACTTTTGAATCCGTCTTCGTATTTTTTGTTTTAGCATAGGAATTTTTTATGAGAATGACTCAAAAATATTGAACAATTGTCCTTGAACTGCATCAATGGGCAAGTGGCAAGGGGGGCAGGGAGGGCATCGCGTTGTCGCTTTTAAAGTGATTCCATTTCAGATTCGATATCAAGTGTAAAAAAGTGTCAAGTGAAGAAACAAAACAAAAAAGTTGAGAAACAGGGCTAAACCGGCGGTCAATAGAACGCAATGAAATAGTTAATTATAGATGTTCATATGTTTCATATATGCATTTTTGTTTCTTCTTTACACACACACACACACTCATTGGTTTTTGTACATTCAACAACTTCACTCGTTTTCGTAACCATCAGTAATTAGTTTGCAAGTAGCAGAGTAAAAAACGATGAGAGGGAAAACAACTTTAATCGGTTTTTTATTGTTGTTGTTGTTTATTAGGTTTGAAAAGAGCAAATGCAAGCCAGTTGTTGCTATTAGCAAAAAAGAGATTAAAAGCGAATAACGAAAAAAGAGAATATCAAAAATGTTGCGTTCAATTGGCCGCCAGTGGCGCTGTAGTGCTGCGTTTCAGTGTCATTACTTTAGCCCAGCCCGCCAGCAACTGCCGCTGGCGCCCCCTAGCGAAAAGCGCAGGATATCAACATCCGTGGGACAACAATTGAAAGCACAAGAGCAACAACAACAACAACAATTAACAGAACAACAACAACAACAACAAATGCATAAGGTTAGCATCTAAGTGCGCACTCAATGTATGCATATTGGAGAACTTATCGTTAAACATGAGTTTCCCTTCACTTGTTCCATTGCAGATCGATGAGGAAGTGGCACGACTATTAGCCCTGAAGGCATCGCTCGGCGGCGATGCGGCACCCGCCAATCAAAAGTTCACCTTGAAGACACCCAAGGGCACACGCGACTATGCACCTCAGCAGATGACGCTGCGTCAGGGTGTGCTGGACAAGATTATGCAGGTCTTCAAGCGTCACGGCGGCGAAGCTATCGATACTCCTGTCTTTGAGCTAAAGGTGAGTCACATCTCAAATCAACAACCATTGGCACAAATTCATGTTTCATTCATATTTCTCACTATTATAGGAGGTCCTAACAGGAAAATATGGCGAGGATTCGAAACTCATATACGATCTGAAGGATCAGGGTGGTGAGATCCTATCGATGCGCTATGACCTGACCGTACCGTTGGCCCGATACTTGGCCATGAATAAAATATCCAGCATTAAACGTTATCACATTGCCAAGGTCTATCGCCGGGATAATCCAGCGATGACACGTGGTCGCTATCGGGAGTTCTACCAATGTGATTTCGATATTGCCGGCACATTTGATCCCATGCTGGCGGATGCTGAATGCGTTAAGATTGTCGCCGAAGTACTCGATATTCTAGACATTGGAGATTATGTGATCAAGCTAAATCATCGCCAACTGCTCGATGGCATGTTCGAGGCATGTGGTGTACCAGCAAAGGATTTCCGTGCTATTTGCTCGGCGGTCGATAAACTGGACAAGGTAAACTTGAACTCAATCTGAACATCTCTTGCACATACTCAACTAATTGTCTCGTTCCAGTCCCCTTGGGAGGATGTGCGCAAGGAAATGGTTACCGAAAAGGGCTTGAATGGCGACACTGCCGATAAGATTGGCGAATATGTACGCCTTAACGGCGGCTCAGAGCTTGTTGAACAACTACTGGCCGATCCCAAGCTGAAGGCTGTCCCCAATGCAGTCAAAGGACTCGAAGGCATGCAGCTGCTGATCAAATACTGCACACTCTTTGGACTGGAGAAGCGTATTAGCTTCGATCTAAGTCTGGCACGTGGTCTCGACTACTACACGGGTGTAATCTATGAGGGAGTACTGAAGGCGGAACCTGGCTCTAGTGTGGGTTCGCCCGTTAAAACGTCACAACAGAATGGTGAACAGGCCACGGAGCAGGGCGGCGGCGGCACAGTGGGTTCTGTAGCCGGTGGTGGACGTTATGATAATCTGGTGGGCATGTTTGATCCACGTGGCAAGGCTGTGCCCTGTGTGGGTGTCTCAATTGGTGTGGAACGCATTTTTGCAGTGCTGGAAGCTAAATTTGCCGCCAGCAAAGTAAAACTGCGCACCAACGATGTGGAGGTGTATGTGGCCTCTGCCCACAAGGGTCTACACGAACAGCGGCTACGCGTACTCAACCAGCTCTGGGATGCGGGCATTAAGGTAAGTCCCATACTGGCAGTGCTATCATTTCTCTGGTAATACTAATCTGTTTCAATTCTTGTGCAGGCAGAGCACTCCTACAAGTTGAATCCGAAGCTATTGGTTCAGTTGCAGCACTGTGAGGAGCATCAAATACCGCTGGCCATTGTGCTCGGGGATGCCGAATTGGCCCAGGGAGTGGTCAAGCTGCGCGAGGTGACCACGCGGCAGGAGTCGACTGTACCCTTAACAGAGCTTCCTACTGAGATTCGCAGACGGCTACAGGAATAACCTAAGGACGAGCTATAACCGCTCCTCGCAACGTTTGGATATTACGTACGACTACACATGGATTTCCTCCCCCCCTTTTTTTTTGCATAATTTATAACATCAGATACTTAATAATATTTTTTATTTAGTTTGATTTTTGTACGATTGTATTTTGGTCTCGTCTGCTGCGCCTGCGAGGTACGGGTTGACACCCATGTGCTACTATTTTATAAAGATTACCTACCATTTAATTGTAGGAATAAGTTATAGCAAACTTATACCAAAACTGTACACTTAAAATAAACTGCTAACGCTAACGCATTCGCATTTAAACAAAGACAAAACTATATTAAAAAAGAACGAACCAAAATGCGCACTTAAATTTAAAAACTTCTGATGTTTTTATTTTCGTTGGGGAGGGGGAGGGTTGGTTAAGCGAGGGAACTTCACCTATAACTAAACACCGTCATGGTGTATATTATATTATAGGGATTCCTGAAACTGATTTTGATTTGCTTCTGATTTGCTTTAGTAAATCAAAAGCAGTTGACGGAACGACCTTTTTTGTGAACTGATTTGATTGTATTATAAAATTGCTTTCAAAGTATTCCATTTTCAAATAACTGTAATAAACACCAAGTGTTGCCACACAGTTTTCTACGTAGTAAACGGTCACACAAGGGTGAACGGTCTCACAGCAAGATAATCAAAATCAGCTTCGGAGCTGATTATGCTAAAACTTTTAGTGTGACCGTCATTTCCGTACTTTCTGTGGTCACACACAAAATGTTATATGGATCTATGCTCCATAGTCATAGTGGTCACCATCGATGTTTTCGATAGTTTTCAGATGAAACCATCGATACTATCGATTGTTTCTAAAAAAAATATAGGGATTCCTGAAACTGATTTTGATTTGATTTTGATTTGATTTTGATTATGACAATCAGCTGTTCGCAGCTGTTCCATACAAAATTTTGTGTGTGACCAAAGAAAGTACGGAAATGACGGTCACACTAAAAGTTTTAGCATAATCAGCTCCGAAGCTGATTTTGATTTTGATTATCTTGCTGTGAGACCGTTCACCCTTGTGTGACCGTTTACTATGTAGAAAACTAGTGGCAACACTTGGTGTTTATAAGAGCTATTTGAAAATGGAATACTTTGTAAGCATTCTGCAATTTTATAATAAATTACTGAATTATTTAAAGTTTTAAATATTTTTTAGAATTTGAAGAGAAAGAAGAACAGTGTCTTGGCAAGGTTGCCAGATGTTCTGAAAATCATAAGCAAATCAAAATCAAATCAGTGCGCAAAAAAGGTCATTCCGTCAACTGATTTTGATTATCTAAAAGCAAATCAAAATCAAATCAAAATCAGTTTCAGGAATCCCTATAATATTAAAACCAAACTTAGAATACCCCTCGACCAAATCTTATAAAAATATATAGATTTCGCACTCCTAATAAAATTATTCTCTGTAAGTTTTCATTTATTCATTTAATTTATTTTTAGAATACTTAAAAACATACAAATTGACTTTACTTACTTATTAAAGAATATTTTTAAATCAATAAGCTGAAGAATCTTGCCAGATGGTGTCCTGGGGTGCAGGTGCCTCCACGGCTTTTTCCGACACCAACTTTGTCGTAACTGTAATGCTTCTTTTTCTGAAATTTTGAAGAAATATCCACAAAAACTTAAGCAACTTAAAAAAAATACCCCAAAAAAAAAAAACAATCGATGGGCCCCAAAATATTCGATGATGATCCAAAACCCGAAACAATCGATAGTGCCATCGATTCTTTTCCAGCTTTACTCCGAACTGTTGATTGTCATAATCAAAATCAGTTTCAGGAATCCCACTATTATCCTACTTAAGTGCATTACGACCATCTCGGGTTTACCGATTGTTCGACTTTTGTATCTGCGACTTTGGACTGTCAGTCAGTCTGTCAGTCAGGCCAGAGAGTTTATGTATGAGAACTTTTTCCATTTCCAAAGAAAAGAATGCCTTAAGGACCCGTTTATTATGGATCGCATGAACTTACACCACAAATTTATCAATTAAACTAATAGTTGGTTTTAACTTGATGTTGAAACACATATAGTACATATGTAAATATACTTTCTCTCCCCCCTCTTTTCATAGCGCTTGCCGAGCAACGCTGGGCAGGTGAAGGAGCAGCTGGAACAGAAGGAGCACACTCAAGTGTTGGCTAATACCAAAGTGAAGAGACAAAATGCCGGAAACACTGCCTGCAACGGCAACAGTGAGTGCCAGCAGTATAGACTGTACAGTTGCGGTGCTTAAGGTGCCCACGCCCACAATGCAAATGCCACAGGTGTGTAATCTGCAGAGTCTGGGCCTCATCATGGAACCAAATAATATCAATATCGAGCTTAATCCCGCGGCAACAAACACCTGCTCCAGCTCCAGCTCTGCCACTGGCTTCAAGGTAAGTGATATGCTATATTGTTAATTTCTTTATAAAATAAAATTTCAATAGGATATTCTTTGCGTGTCTACCATTCCCCCATCCCCTCTTCCCTCATTCTCTACTCATTCTCTGTTCGTTGCGTAATTTAATTATGCACACGAAAATGTCAAACGGTCGCGACTGCGTTTACTGCTCGCATCGTTTTTACACTCGAATTGAGTCCTGCCTCATCCTGGCTACTGATGATGATGATGATGATGATGATGCCGCTCCTGCTGCTGTGGTCGCCGCATTTTTCATGCTTCAGTGCGTGCAATTTGGTTCTCGATGCAGAGCAGTATGGGCTGGGGCAGGGGCAGGGGGAGGGAGGGGAGAGCGTATGGCGTCTCATTCAAATGACCTAACCCAGGATGCGTTGCTGATTTTGACAGGCAGGCGACAGTAACGTTCCCTCTGCCATTGGCAGTCGACTCTAATACTGTTTTAATATAAATTTCATTTAATTTTATATCGTTTCGTTTCATTTTGACTGCCCAACATTTTGTTGCTGGCTTTTTTTTTTTTTGCTCTTGTGTCATCTTTTAGCTGTCTTCGTTTGTCTTTGTCGTTGACATGTCACTGGGAACAGAGCGCACAGTGGTTCAGTTGCTATAAACTATTAAAGAAAATTATTAATACACAGCAATTGATCGTTGCACCCATTAATGAAGCAGCAATGATGTTCAATTCCAAATTGAAAATCAAAGGGTTCGTGGAATTTAGGGAATTAATGGAATTTAATAGAATCATCTATAATTAATATAAGAATACCTAAAGAATGTAAGGGGAAAACACAGACAGTTTTAAATGCAATTTTAGTATTTTTATTGCTTTCTTATTTTCACAAATTAGGATGTTTTTTATTATATTTTTATTTTTACACGAAGCACCAATGATGTTTAATTCCAAATTGAAAATCAAAGGGTTCATGGAATTTATGGAAACAAAAAATATAAGAATACCTAAAAAATGTAAGGGGAAAACACAGACAGTTTTAAACGTAATTTTAGTATTTTTATTGCTTTCTTATTTTCACAAATTAGGATGTTTTTTTATTATATTTTCATTTTTACACGACGCTTCTCTCTTCATGAATTTTTTTAAGTCCCGCTTCTGCTCCTTGACTGTATCTGTTTCTCATCTGGCCAGACAGTTGATTTTACATCCTTGTATGGCGTTGCCAGATTGTTGGTTTAAGTTGCATTAGTGGTATTCCCTCTTAAACACAACTAATTATAAGCACACTGTTTACATACTTCTTTCATTAATTGTAATGGCGCTATCTACAGACTTCTTACAAGAATAAATAAAAAACAAAGCTAAATAGTAACATATGCTGAAACACTATTTATACAATTGAAGGGAAACCGAAAACACTATCGATGAGAAGTTTACCTACTTCAATCAAGCTTTACTCACATGTTCACACGCACCTGGGACACTGTGCAGCCCAGTTGCTTAATTCACCCGGGTGGTGGTGGGATTGCCCTCTACATTTAGCTGACGTTCTTCTGCAGTTTAACTCGCAATGTGTGTGTGTGTGTGTGTGTGTGCACTGATTTGATGTAGGGCTGCAGGGTGCACTTGAAAATGCTCGACTGCTTGTTTGTCAGCACCAGTCGGTTGCGTCAGTGTGTGCGGGGTGAGGGAGGGTGGTATTGCCGGGGCAAGCGTCAGCATTGACCGCAGGGGGAGATGTGGCATGCAGTCCGTTGAGCTGATATCATTCAATGCTTCTAATTTACGGATTAATGAAGGCGCAATTTTACATATTGAAATTTCACTCGCGATCGTGGGAAGCGATTAGTGGGCCATGGCCGTGACACTTTTGACTGCCGCACTGCCTTCTGCCCCTGTTTAAAGTTTACTCTGTGGCATTGATGGATTGCCACATAAATTTATGATTTGCTAAGCTTGATTTTCCATTCCATTCCCCTCCCCAAAAACCAAATGCAACAAACTTAATTTGTATGAATATTTATAAACGTACGAGTATACATATATGTATGTAAATGTGCACCAATTGAACTGGGTTGGGCTGAAGGTGGTGTGGCATGCACCAAACAGTGGGGTGGCTTCACATGAAAGCATTGTTGTTGTTGCCCTAGGTTGTGGCTACAAATCATTTGCATAATGTCGAGTGGAGAGCGCAAACCGAGTTGTTAGTACCGCTAACTGGGTTAACTGGTACCAGGGATGGGCAACATGCATTTTTTTAGCCATGGCATCGGTACATCAAAGAGATATTTAAAAATATTTATAAAAAACAACCGATGTGATAATGATACATCCTTTTTTGATACATCTATATTTATATTAATATTAATTTTTCCACCTGATAGTTCTTATTTGAATCATAAAGGAGGTGGAAAAGGATATATATTATAGGGATTCCTGAAACTGATTTTGATTTGATTTTGATTTGCTTTTAGATAATCAAAATCAGTTGACGGAATGACCTTTTTTGCGCACTGATTTGATTTTGATTTGCTTATGATTTTCAGAACATCTGGCAACCTTGCCAAGACACTGTTCCTCTTTCTCTTCAAATTCTAAAACATATTTAAAACTTTAAATAATTCAGTAATTTATTATAAAATTGCAGAATGCTTACAAAGTATTCCATTTTCAAATAGCTCTTATAAACACCAAGTGTTGCCACTAGTTTTCTACATAGTAAACGGTCACACAAGGGTGAACGGTCTCACAGCAAGATAATCAAAATCAAAATCAGCTTCGGAGCTGATTATGCTAAAACTTTTAGTGTGACCGTCATTTCCGTACTTTCTTTGGTCACACACAAAATTTTGTATGGAACAGCTGCGAACAGCTGATTGTCATAATCAAAATCAAATCAAAATCAAATCAAAATCAGTTTCAGGAATCCCTATATTAATAGGACTGTTTAATCTCACTTACATTTTAGTTTATTCTTTCACTTAAGCCTTTGCTTATTATCAATATAGATAAATTCCTATTAAAAAAAGCTATAAGAAAAAGAAAAAAGTTTTAAGCCGCTTAAGATCATCCTGCGCGCTCTCTCCTTACGCTCTCCAATTTTCCACTTCAGTTGAACGCCTCTCTAGAAAAAAGAGCAAGTAAATAAAGCCAGTCGGAAGTCAGTTGCTTAGAGCAAACACTAATAATATTAATAATAATCATAATCGCGATGAAATGAATCTGCCAATCCGATTCAATGTCATAAATGCTATAACCTGCTCACTCTTGCCAAGTCCTTTTGATTGGTATCTCCTGGCAGTGGAAAAGAGACGAACGGATCGGATCAGGCATTCCAATGGGCCACGCGTCGACAGTTGCTTATCTCGGGTGACCAGCATGCCACGTGCGTATGCCAACGCCAATGCCAATTCCATTCATGACCCTTCAGTTCCAAGTTTCCTGTGTCGACAGTAACAGAGCTCTCTTCCACTGTGCGTGTTTATTTATCCCGCTACAAATAGAATATGTATTACTATAAAATAAACTAAAATAGAATAAATTGCAAGTCCTTTTTTATTTTGCCTATAAAGTTTTCATCATGTACGATCTTCCAGCAAGGTATACTATACGATTCCCTTAAAAATCCTGTGGTACGCGTACTACAGGGTTGCCATAGTTTTTGGCATATACACACACACGTATGTATGTACATGTGTGTGTGTGAATAACAGCGGGTGACTGAACGGGGGCAACAAATTTGCGTGCAATCGTTAGCGTTGCGTTTTTAATGACTTTTTCGTTTCAGTTCTGTTGGTAATGCATTTAATTCGATTATGATCCCTGGTGCCCAGTCTGCCCATGGTGGTGGCTGCCAAAGTAATTGAAACGAAACTGCAAATGGAGCGCTGTGCATTTCCCAGGCACACACGTACACACACACACACACGCACACACATGCGTGTGAGTGCGGCCAAGTACAACTAATGTGGGTGTTAACGGTGTGTTAAGTGATTTTGCCATTTGTAAAATCGAACAATTGCAAAAAGAAACTGCGATAAATATCGATGTCGCGCGCACGTTTTGCCCATATTTCAAATACTTCAGTCGCAACTTTTTCATATCCGTTTTAAAATTTCTACGGAACGTAAAGCAATTGAAAAGTATCGGCTTACGTCATTTTAATTCCTTTTGTGCTAGTGCTTCTGATCCAACCAGGGCAGCACAGCTGACTGCGTGTGAAAACAGTTGGCAATGCCAAGCACACAATACATACACATACATACATACTTATAAGTATTTGTATGCGTGTATTAGCTTTTAGCATAGTCTATTTTAATTTTAAGTATCTATTCATGTTTGTCTGTATGTCTGCCATTTATTATGTGTCATCCCATGTCGCCCCGTGGTCGGCTAATGAAAACTAAAAACTTCAATTACCAGAAGGCAAAATAATGCGTTTTTAAACCCAAAAATGTAAGAACTGTGGCAAGAAATTGTGATAGATGAGGGTATGGCAATGCTTTTTTACGGGCCACTTGTTTGACCCAGGGCTGCTTATAATAAACAAAGAGTTAAACGAAAAAGCAAAACACAGGACACCGAAAGAAAATGCCCATAAATCAGTGTAAGCAACGCACAAACACACACACATTAACACAGATATATGTATGGTAAAGTAATGCAAAGCAAAAACTAAGGCAACGAAAGGGTTTTCGATTGTGCCGTTTGCTGGACTTTTCCATGAAATTTCCCAATGGGGTGATTATTTAAAATTGTGCAACGCATAAATAGCATAGACCGAAATAAAGACAGCAGCAGCGGGGCCGCAGCTGTTGAATCCCATTTCTGTCTATATGTTTGTGTATATGTGTGTTTGTAATTGTAATTGTTGCCAACTTTTTTGTTATCAACAAAAGCTGCTTGCTGCCAAGCGATGATATTCAGCTGTTATCCATGCGCAGTTAGCGCTATGTGAAGTTATTTTTATGCCTTTTAAATTCAAGCATTTTGGCGCAATAGAGCAAATTGTGAATGGATATCGCTATTGTTAATTATTTTGGCAACAGCTGTGTGAACACTGTTATGCTCACTTTGGCACTGTTGGTATGCGGCAATCAAACAGTGCTGCTAATATGTCCGGATGAAAATAGTTACATAAATTAAAATCAGTTTTAGTTGCCAATATATCAAAAATAATCTGACTATTTTACAATTAACTACATATTAGAAAACTAACTGATCAATATAAGAAACGTTGTAAAGATTATTTCTTTCAAAAGTGCCGCCACACTATCTTTAAAAATAGCCAGATCTGGCGGCAAATAAATCTGATATGGCAACACTCCCATCAACAGTTAAATTTACAGGCTGTACCGCAACTTGAAGTAGTTTCGGTGCTCTGGAAAGAATTGCGCATTAAATAAAAGAAACTCTTGTTCTTGTCTTGGCAACTGCGATAAAATCAAAACAGCTGATATCTTGGTATAACAGCGCACTGTTAACACTCTGTTGCTTGCACGCATTTTTTGTTGAAACGCAGCTCAAACCACAATCGAAGAAGATGTCAAAGATGGCGCAGAAAGAAGAGAAAACAAAGGGAACGGATAACAATAATAGTACTCCTACAGATGGACTAATTCGACTGGTCAAGGATATGGGTTATCCGGAATCTGAGGCACGTCGTGCTCTACGGTATGCAGGAAACAATGTAGAACAGGCCTTACAGATACTATTAGAACGCGATGATGATGAATCTGAAGAAGAAGAAAACATCAGTGATGCGAAGTTACGTCGGCGGGCACGACGCTACAGCCAAGAGCTGCGCAGCTGTCTGTTTGGTAATCCAGCCGCGTTCGATTACACTGTGGCGGCAATGATGAAAAATGAGCGAACTGCCAAGAATCTGCGCGAACTGGTTGGCAATCACAGTGTGCAGTTCCTGGAATCGATGTTAGAATCATCCGATGAGGATGCGTCGACCAAAAAGGTGGCCCAAAAAGAAGCTAATTGAAACTTTTATTTATTTGTAAATGTTAAGCATATAAAATGCCATTTATTAAACTTAATCTAAAGGTAACACTTCGTTTGCTTTTTCTACGGTTTCTACTTTTGGTTTTTGTTGTGGCGCCGGTCAAGCCACCCTTTGTGCGTGTTGTACTGTTTTTTATTTTTTGTTTTCTGGGCTCTGTCGAGTCGTGTCAACCCTTTTGGCTTGATGATTAATGATCGTTTTTTATTTTACTTGCTGCTGTTTTGTACTGATTTCAATTTAGCGTTTGGCGCTTACAATTTACCCTATACACATACATACATACAGCCATACAGTGCGCACAAAATGTATGCGTACACGCTTGACTCCGTTTCTGCAATGCATCTTCAGGCAAAGCACTGCAATAGTTGATTAAACTGGGGAAAAATAGAACTCTTTTCGCCTTAAGCCCTGTATGCACCATCCCAAAAATTTCGTACGGAAAAATTACAATATATTCCGTGTGTGTGGATTGTATTAGTTTGACATAACAGGTTTTATCCAGTGTGGACAAGGGCATGTGATTTTAAATTGGTAACACTTTTTATCAATTGTTGTACCAAAGTGAAAATATATTGGAATTAAAATGAGCGACGAAGCTTTGGACTTAGCAATGGTAACATTGGGGTACTTCTTAATAAAAAAAAATGAAGAAGAGAATGTTAAAAAGAGGAGGCAGCGTTCAAAATATTGAAATAAGAATAAGCTAATAAATATGTAATACATATTAGTATATTTACATATGTACAAGTCTGAATATTTGTATTTCACTATTTCTAATGTCCCAAATACAGGCCTGCGCTTTAACTACATTTATAGGCATTTTTTGAATTGCCCTCCATTTTTTCGTATGGAATAATTGTTCTGATTTATTTCGTGCGAAATGTCAGTTGCTCAATAGCATCCAACACGACCCACACGATGACAATACCTATGAACTTATCGATATTTCGCTCGTGTTTTTTGTTTAGTGCTGCATACCAAACATTTCTATTCGGTACGGGAAAAATTCCATGCCTACCCTTTTTGTATGGGAAATGTAAAATTTCGGGATGCTGCATACAGGGTCTCAAAAAGGTTTATAGACGTCTTTAATAGTATTTTTTTAGTATTTTATTTTCAGTTTAGTCTGTTTCATTTTCTTTTTTGGTATTCTATATCATATTTTGCTTTGTACATTTTTATTTTATTAATCTTCACAAGCGTATGCGTACTTTGCTGCATCACTGTAGTAAACTCAACATTCTTCTTGGCTCGCTGTTGAAAATTCTAATTAATTTTGACTTGCAACCGTTTGAACTGTCAACCGCAGCTACGTTGTAAGTGCTGCTACTGCTACTGCCACTGCCACTGCCACCCATTACCGCTGGCCAACGCTTGCCGCTACCGGTGTCGTTGTCAACGCTTATCAGGGCATTTGATCGGCGTTGCGGCGTACCGCAAAATGCGACGCTAACGGCAGCAGCGGCGACAGGCCTTGACGCGCGTAGGCGTCGCCCTATCATTTATCATGGGTTAAACAAAAAAAAAAAAACTAAAAGTTAAATGTACCGCTTGTTGGGTAACTGAGCAGAGACCAAGGGCAATTTTAAAGTGCATTGCTGTGCGGCCATTCTGCGTTTTACAGTCACAGTTAATAAATTACTTATTGAAATTGGATATCGCTACTGCCTCGCCACACAATGCAACGCAATTAGAAGCGAAGCGATGAAAGCGAATGCCAGAGATGCTGCTGGGTCTCTGCCCCTCCTTTTGTGTGCTCGTTTACATATTATTAAGAGCGGCAATCAATATGTTGACAACAAGCAGGCCATAATGCATAATTGCAGTAACAACGTGTAACGCAATTCAAGGCGAAACGGCAGTAGCAGTGTGCGAAAATGCGCCAAAATAAAAGGGACAATGTTGACGACTACGACTATAATTGCTGTGTAATTTTATGTCTTCAGCAATTTGCATACACTGAAAGAAATGCATTGTGTTATGAGATTATTTTTAATTCAAGAAGCCAGTAGCTAAATCTATAACAGCTGTGTCCATTAGTGCTGCAAAAACATCGAAGCACTATCGATAGTATCGATGTTTTGAAATTATTTCGACTATCGATGTTTTTCTGAATAATCTTTTCCGAGTCATCACTACCAACTTACCCAAAAACTCAACTTTAATACAATATTTTAATTTTGTTGTATAGTTTTAAAAGAATTAAATTGAATTTTTGTTTTATTATTTACAAAAAAAAGTTGTTAAAAATAAACATAAAAGCCGAACAAATTAAAAAACTAAAAAGCTGTATTTTAAACATCGATAATATCGATGTTTTTTATTTTTCCAAAACATCGATGTTTTTTGTCAAAACATCGAAATGTCAAAACATCGAAAACATCGATAGTTCCAAACCTCGATGTTTTTGCAGCACTAGTGTCCATTCAACTATTTCAGCAACATATACTAGTATCTAGCGTGTGAGGTTCACGAAAGTGCCTGTAATTTACGCTAGATGGCGCCAGCAGTCACTCTAGGCTCCGCCATATTCTACGCAAAATCAACAAATTAGTTTATTACTATTATTTATTTTTTCATCTATTTGATATGGATGCTTAACCTCAAGCGATTGCTTATCCCTAGGGGTCAAAAGACAAAATAATTCGAATGGGAAATTTACATAATTTAGTAGAGCGTTGAGCGAAACGCTGCATTTAACGTTCTTCGTTTTCATTTCACTTTTATTTGCAGAAGCGCTTTATATTATCAGGGGAAGGGGCAGGGGCAGAGAGAGAGAGAGAGAGAGCGTGTTGTCCTGGCCCTGGCCAGCAGCTGCTGAGGTCTGCCAATTAATAGATGAAAATGGATTTGTGTAAGAAATATGCGTTGCCATTTGCATGCGTAGCGGCAACAGTACCAACCAGCGGCACAAACAACAGCAATAACAACAACAATGCATGCCACTGCCACTGACAAGCCCCGACCAGAGACAATTAGGCAATTATTTGCGCAAAGGATCAAACCCAAAACAAAAAGCATTGCCGGCGTCTGTCTGTGCTGCGTTTCTCTTCTCTCGTTTCTTCTATGAGTGTGTGTGTGTGTGTGTGCTTGTGTATCTCTTCATACACTCACTCTCCTGAGCTTTGCCCTCTTCGCTTGTCAATAGTGCTGCTTAGTTAGCTACTTTTTCGTTAAATCTTGGCTACTTTTTAAGAGTTAGAAATAATTGTTTTGCTTTTACTGGTTTTCTTTGAACTAATTAATAGTTTTGCACAGTTTTATTAATAAAGATTTTTATTTCATTATTATGTTGTTTTTTATTCAACTAAATCTTACTTAATTGGTCCTTTAATCCCTTTTCAAATCGAATGTTGAATTTACGAGTAATAACTCTACTCGCTAAAAGTCGACGTTAGACATTTCGAAAAACAGCTCAAAATCACTTTGTTACCGGATGAAAGTTGATTGTGGCACATACTCGTATTTAAGGATAACTCGAACTTTAAAAAGTACAAAAGGGTCTATTAGGTTTGTGCAACTCAGAAATGTATGTCACAGGCAGAAGGAGGCGTGGCAGACTCCACAGAGTATATATTCTTGATCAGGACGACGAGCTGAGTCGATCTAGCCATGTCCGTCTGTATGAACTTCCAGATCTCGTAAACTGTAAGAGCCAGAGACATCATATTTGGCAGTTAGTTGCCCCTATAGTGCAAGTCTGTGTTAGATTTTTGATACCTCCCCCCCCCCCCCCCATCATCAAAAACAGCGAAAAACCACCACACCCACAATTTTATAGATACAAACTTGCATACGATAATCTTATGTTAATCTTTATCTATGCTGTGAATGGTGGCTCAATCGGATATTAAACACCGGAGATATTCAAGATTCAATTCCCTGTACTAGGTAAGCGGGGAGCAGCGCGAGCGTATGTGTGCATGTGTGAGTGTTTGTTAGCGTGTGTGTGTGCGAAGGAAAGTCCAGGGTCTCCTACTGTGGGTTGAATCCGACTGTAGCTTTCCGAGTTTTTTTTAGCGTGTGAGGTTGAGCAGCACTACCTGTGGGAATGCGCACATTGTATCTAAATTCCAAGGCGGTGAGACGCCAACTGAGAGCTGGCTGCTGCTGCACTCCACTACATTTCATTCATATCAGTGCGTTTCGTTTCGTTTTGCGTTTGCTTTTAATTGAACATAAGCAATTAGCGTGCAATTTGTTTCGCTCGCAGAAATGCTAACGGTAATCGTGGGCCATCTTTTTGGGCTGGCTTCAGAGTCGGCTGCTTTTCACGTGTGCCACGTGTTTTGGGCCGGCCAAAACGCACTTGAGTAGAATTAATTTTAAATGCTGCGCCGCACGCGGCTAAGTGATTATGCCAAGCCATAGGAACCATACCAAAGCACCAGAACAGGCATACCCTGCCAGACCAAGCCATACCAAGCCATACCATGCCATACCATGCCATACCGTCGTGCCATACCTTCATCCACCAGAGCATTTGTTAGCTCGCTCGCATGTTTAATTATAATTAAAAAGCCTTGGCTCATCTCTCGCCCTTGCTTGGTATGTGTGTGTGTGTGTGAGTGTGTAGTACCATAAACATTAAAATGGTTAATTGAGTGCTTAGTGGCCGGGCTGCAAGTTTGGCTTGCTGCCGCAGCCGCAGCCTCAGGATCTTGAACTCATCTCATCTATCTGGCTTGGCCATTGTCAGAGACCTTTCCTCTAGTACCTTAGCAGTCCATGCACTTCATAATATTAATTATTTTAATTGAAATGTTCATTATTTTACATCTAATTTAGCGCTAGATGTGTGCGTAACCACCCCCACCCCCACCTCAACCCCTCCCCCTACTACTGCTGTGCCGTTGCGTTTTAATGTAACACTCCCAACTCCCAGCTTCTTGTTCGGACATGCTACGACTTTTCCAGGCTACAATTCTCACATGCTTTTAAGCTCTCACTTCGAGTCCGCTTGGCACAGTGGTGTCAGGACAGACGAAAATGCGTAAGAGTTTATTCAAAGTTTTTTTTAGAGTGAAATTTACTAACAAAGAATTATTCTATTAATATTTGGTGATTTTTTTTTATATTTTTAGTTTACTTAAAACTTTTGAAAAAGATATTTTAATCTAGCAATGAAAAGAGAGGTTATATTTTTGTTAACTATCAATAGATAGATTGTAAAAAAACAAAAAGACAAAAAAAAAAAAAAAAATATTTTTGTTAATTAATTTACATATTTTTAGACCCTGTACTTTAAAAAAGTACAAAAGTGACTTTTAAGATTGTGCAATTGACATTTGTGTGTAACAGGCAGAAGGACATACATATATTCTTGATCAGCACGACGATCTAGCCCTGTCTGTCCGTCTGTCAGTCTGTCTGTCCGTCTGTCGGTCTGTCCGTCTGACTGTCTGTGTGAACACCTAGATCTCGCTAACTATAAGAGCTAGAGACTTAATTCTCTTTTTGTTAGGTTCATGTATTGCATAGGCAGGTGAAGTTTGCGTCTGATGATCAATAACTCCTCCCCCTCTCCGTTAAATTTGCAAAGCTGTTTTTTAAACTCGTACAGCATTCACAGTTTTAAAGCCACTGGCTTATGATTTTGTGTAAACAAAGCTTATAATGCTTAGAATGATTGGTGCGAGTTTAAGCTAAATCGGAACATATACAAAGAAGTTATAAAGGAAAGTAGTGACGCATAATTTTTATTAATACGTTCGCCTTACGATTCTGTAGCCTACTGCGTAGAGCGTTGGTCTTGAAGTCGAATGGTTGCGGGTGCGATCCCGCCGTCAGGCGGTCGTACAAAGATGTTTTTTTAATTTTAGTTTTTGCTTTTTTATTTTTTATATTTTTGTTTTTAGACCCTGTACTTTAAAAAAGTACAAAGGGTCTATTAGGTTTGTGCAAATGACATTTGTGTGTAACAGGCAGAAGGAGGCGTGGCAGACCCCATAAAGTATATATATTCTTGATCAGGACGACGAGCTGAGTCGATATAGCCCTGTCTGTCTGTCCGTCTGTCCGTCTGTCCGTCTGTCCGTCTGTCCGTCTGTCTGTCTGTCTGTATGAACACCTAGATCTCGCAAACTATAAGAGATAGAGACTTAATTTTTTTTTTGTTAGGTTCGTGTATTACATAGGCAGGTCAAGTTTATTTCAAATGTTTGAAAAGTCATCCCCCTCCCCCTCAAATTTACAAAAATGTTCTTAGTATATACAGTTTTAGAGTCACTGGATTCCTTTTTTGTAGGATTAAAGATTTATATGCTTTGGATGTTTGGTGCGAGTTACAGCCCAATCGGATAAGAAACACCGGAGATATTGGACAAACAATTTTCAGTACCAGGCATTTGGGTAGGGGTGAAGGGAAGCCACAGTGTACGCGGCCACTAGGGCGTATGCGTGATTTTTGATTGTGAGTATGAATGTATGTATGAGTATTGGTTATTGTTTTTTGTATTTGAGCGAATAATTGTATGTATATGTGTTTGTGTGTATGTGTGTATGTATAAGTACATGTATATGTGTTTGTGAGTATGTTCATATATGCTGCTGCTGTTACCGACGCCCAGGGCAAACCAAAGTACAGGGTCTCCTACTGTCGGTTGCGTCCGACTGTAGCTTTGCGTCCGACTGTAGCTTTCCCTACTTTTTTTTTTAATTTTTGTTCTTGTTTTTTGTTTTTTTTTAATTTGTGCCTTGTTTAAATTAAATTATATTAAGATGCTAAGCACAGGGTCTCCTACTGTCGGTTGCGTCCGACTGTAGCTTTGCCTTTTTTTATATACAAAATTTAAGTTTCTTTTCCACTATGAACAGTTTTTTATATTTTTTATTCAATACTTACATCTTGAACTTTGGCAAATGATATTTTCTAGCATCTAGACGATTTTTGTTGCTTACCACTGTGCACACTGCTTGATATTGCTTAACATTAATTTTTCTTTTTTTGGGGTTGCTGCATTTGGCGCGGGGTTTATTATAAATTTTTAATTGGCTTTTTATGTATGAATAATGCTGCTCTTTGCCAGTAGAGGCAGCAGCAGTCGTCCTGCCAAGGGGATGCAGTCCAGGGGTTGCGGTGATTACACTGCGTCACATTTTCTAACAGTGTATGTGAGTGTGTGCGCGTGTGTGTGTGTGTGTGTTCCTTGGGTGCGTGTGCTATGGTTATCCTAAGTAGTTTGAGCCTATTATTTATGCAGCTAATTCATTATGTGGTTGTATAGCGTTTCGCTTTTCGTTTTTCTATTATGTGTTATTATTATTTTGCTCTTTATTTTTGTTTTTTGCAAATTTGCTATGAAGGCGCTGCTAGATGGCAACGGTGTCTCTGGCTGTGTGTCGAGTTGCCTGGTTAACCGTCAAAAATCAAATCGGTGCGAGGTGCTAAAGCAACCCCACGTGAGATACTGTACATATGTATGTATGTGTGTATAAAAAATAGAATAACATTTTTGTCAACTCATTAGAAACGTGATGATGAACGAAGAGGTTTGGCTGTTTAGTGTGTTTTGAAAAGGGTTTGTCATTTAATTAAAAAACGGCAACACCTAAAGGAAATGCGAGAAACGTTAGCTCCACCTACATTGCACACACACACACAGTGACATGCCTATGTATACATAGTGTTATTAGTGTCTCTGTCACTTGACAGAATGTTAACAGGCTTGCGCCTACGCACAGGTGTTTTCCCTAACAGTGCGCTGTTAAGTAACAGAACTGTGCTACCCTCGTCGAACGGCACCTGCGATAGGCGGCTGGCAGTTAAAAGCCAAACGCTTGGCATCCAATAGCAGCACAGCCCCAAAAAGCTAAGAGCAAAAAAAAAAACAACAACAAATAGGTATAGCTGCTGTATGTGTGTGTGTGTGTGTATGCGCAAAGAGGCAAAGCAACCCTCGCAATAGCAAAGAGAGAGTGAGAGCAACAACAAGAACAAATGCCGGTCTCCCAGCTGATAACAGCCAGTGAGAGCGTGAGAGCGCAGCAGAGCGTAGGCAACGGCAGCAGCAGCAGCAGCAGCAATAGCAACAACAACTTTTTCTTTCGGCTTTACGATTTTCATTCATGCAGTCTCGTCGCATTCGTCAAGTGAACTTCGGCGCTGGCGGTCGTGTTGTGTGCGCAGGCAGCATAAGCAGCAGCAGCAGCAACAGAAATTACGTTACGCGGAATTCAAATTCAAATTCAAATTGAAATTCATTGTTTATTGAATATTTTTTTTCCAAGTGTATGTATGTGTATGTATTGAGTACAACAATAATTATTGAAGAATATAAATACCAAAAAGCAAAAACAAATTGCAGCAGCAGCAGCAGCAACAGCAATAGTAACAACAACAGATCTGTGTGCGGCCCCCAGGGCGCGTTTGGTGTTTAGCAATAATTTGAAATATGCAAATTTACGAGCTAACTAATTGAGTCGAGTTCACTGCGCAGCCAGCAGTTCGCGTGTGTGTCTTGCCTCCTCCTGTTGTTGTTGCAGGTGTCGCACCTCACACGCTCTCCGTCGTGCAGTCGTGTGTGTGTGTGCCTCTCTCTCGTGTGTGTGTGCGTGTGTGCTGAGTGATCTTGCAGCAACGTCTTGTTCTTGTTCTTGCCATCTGTACTAATTCAATCAACGGTAAATCACGCGCGCATACGGTTAACTAACGGCTCAAGCACTCCAATCGCTCTCGCTCTATACGAGTGTGTGTGTGTGTGCGTGTGTGTGTGTGTGTGTGCGTTCACTTACCGACAACTATTAAAATTCGCACTCAATTAGCAAACGAGCAGCAGCAACAACAATTTCCATAACATAAACAAAACTAAATAGAGAACAACAACAACAACAACAAGAAGAAGAAGAACAAGAACAACAACAACAGTTATAACAACCACATTCCTGTGTGCAACAACACTAAATAAATACTAGGAAAATAAAGCATAAAATTGCGAGAAGCTAAAGAAAAGGAAACCAGCGAAAAGCAAACACAAGAGAAAAGCCAAAGCCTCTTTGCAACCAGAGAGGGCAACAATAAGAAGAAGACGAAGAGGAAGACGAGCAGCAAGAAGAAGCAGAAGCAGCAGCGGCTAACGACTAGCAGAACAAACAATAAACCAATAGCCAACATACATATATATAAGCAAATATATAGACACCCCCAACACCAGCAGCAGCAGCAGCAGCAGCAGCAGCAGCAGCAGCATCAACAATTTTCTGCATATGTAAGTCGAAACTTTACTTCTTCTTCTTCTCGTTGTTGTTGTTGTTGTGTGCTGCGATCCTTTTAATTAGTTTACTTTTAGTTTTTGCTGTCTGTTGTTTATTTTTGCCATTTGTTTTAATTAACATTGCTGTCGACGTCGACAGCGGCAGCGACTGCGGCAGCAACATCGCCTGTTGCAGCTGAAAGAGCGGAAAGACGCGACAGTCGAGAAAACAACAACAAAACGCAAATCTTTGCTGCTAATTGCCGCAGTTTCAAGTTTCGCTGCGTTTACGCTAAAATAACAACAACAAACAGTGGCAACAACAGCAGCAACAGCAACAGCAGCAGCAACAACAACAATCTGACCACCACAAGACTGATCATATGTCTTTCTCAGTTTGCTTAGTATTGAATTCGACTAAAAAAATTAACAAAAAAACAACCCACAGCATTTGCATTCAGTTTCACAGTTATAGGCATCAAACAACATATAAACTATAGCTGACTACAGTGAAGACTCGCTACAGCGGACACTTGCTTTCATCCGTTAAAGGATACAAACTTGTGCTTAGGCATACGATATTCTTATGATAATCTTTATCTATGCTGTGAATTGTGGCTCAATCGGATATTAAACACCGGAGATATTCAAGATTCAATTCAGTGATGACTCGCTACAGCGGACACTTACTTTCATCTGTTAAAGGGGGAACGTTGTAGAAAAAGTGTTCATTAAAGCAAGGTGTTTCTTTTCGAGTGGTGTCCATTAAGCGGATTTTTACTGTACCAAAAAAGAGCAGAATCTTTAGCCGCATCCAACTTCAACTTGGTATCAAAATTTCACTAAAGTTAAGCTCAATTTGCACTTTATAAATTCCAAATTACTCTGCTAATGCTCAACACTAATGTTACACGCTTTGCCTATAGTGTTGGTCAACGCAAATTGCCAGACGCTATATACAGTGTTGTAAAAACTCATTTGTAGTAGTGTTAGATGTAAGATTCCATCATATGATATATTCACTTCAACTGTGCCTAAGCTGATTCGATTTTCCTATGACTAATGTTGGCATCAGTTGAGAGTTTCCTTCGTGCCAGTGTTGGAAAATATGATGCATTTGTACATATCTATCAAAAGAGATTAGAATCATGTGGCATTCCACTAAGGTAAGGCACAATTTGCACTTTGTATGCTCAACTCTCATTCTAAGTGGTTTTCCTATAGTGTTGAATAACGTCAATTGCCCATCACAATATACAGTGTTGCATAAACTCATTTGCAGTGTTGGACATAAGTTCATCCAGTGATATGGACTTCAAGTGTTTCTAGAGCTGATTCGATTTTCACTAGTGTTTGGCATTCGTTTGCTATCTGTTGGGAATTTCCTTTGTGGCAGTGTTGGAAAATGCCATGCAATGTGGGCATAAATCAATTGTAGCAGCCGCTGTTTAATTAGTTGGGATTTTATCAGCATGTGTGGCATGCCGCAACGATCTCAGTTATCATCTAATTGCAAATTTTACGCATTTGCCCCGCACCCTCGCGCCTTGAGCCGGTCGGTGTTGCCTCCCATTGTTGCAAGGTGCGTTGGTGGTTGCATTTTCTCCCATAGCATTGTTGTTGCTGTTGCTGTTGTTGCTGTTGTCAGTTAACCAACCCATTAATGCCAAATGCGTGTCTGTCAAGTTAAAAACTCAGACTCTTTCTGGAGCGTGTAAAGTGGAGAGGTGCAAAGACATAGGAGAGCAGGAGGAGCAGGGGAGTGCAAGAAGCGAAGCTGCAAATGAAGTGAAGTGGAAGTGCATTGGCTCTCGAGGCTCGAGCCGCGTCTCACGTTGCATTAATTAACATTTAAACAGTAATTAAATTATTCATACAAATGTGGCAAATGTAAGCAAAAGGCGGAGCTGTCGTAGGGACGACGGAGGAAGGGAGGGAGGGAGGGAGGGGAGAGTCGGGTCTGATGCGAGCGCCTGATTGTGTACGGCAGCCAGAGCCTATTAGTATGGCTTATTGCCTGTGCTACCAATCCGATCCGATGCGATCCATGCCAATAGCCTGTACCACAGCCAAAACATCATGCTCATCCCCCACACACGCACACACACACGCACACACACACACACGCACACACACACACATCCGCTCCTCGTGCCGCTACACTCCTGCGGCAGCGATCTTATCGTCCGCAGGGCGAGCACGCGCAACTTGCGTCTTGTGTCTTGCAACGCGCACAGTAGCCAACGACTAGGCAGACGCAGACGCACCTATGTACACACACACACACACACACACACACGCACACACACACACACTTGCCACACCGTTGAGCGTTGCAAGGCCTCAAGCTCTGTCGGGCTGTCAGTTAATAACACTAACTTAATTTAAGGCGCAAAATTCTGATGTTTCATTTGGGTTTGGGCCATATTTTAGTTTAAGCCGCATTTTATTAACATAATAAACATAACACAAGCAATAGAGCTGTGCATCTAGCTATTTTATTAGCTGGAAAAACGCCACCAAAATACTCTTTAAAATAAAAGTAAAAGATAAGATAATAAACAGAAAAAAGTGTGGATTTATTGAGACTTTAATTAAAAGACTTTAACTAAATAAAATCTAAAAAAAAACTACAACAATTTGTATTGAAACTAGCTAAATTTAGCGAATATTAATGACTTTAATGTGTTTAAATAAATGGAAAACAAATGTAGGTACATACATTAAGTGCATGCTCGCTGCTCCCCCTTTGCCTAGTACGTGAACTTTAATCTCGAATGTCTTCAGTGTTTATTATCCCATTGAGCCACAATTCACAGCACAGGTAAAGGTTGCCATAAGAGTATTGTATGCCAAAGCACAAGTTTGTATCTTTGAAATTGTGGTATCAAATATCTAACACAAACTTGATCTGCTTGCTCTTTAGGGGCATCTAACTGCCAAATATGATACCTCTAGTTTTTACAGATATCTGGGTGTTCATACAGACGGTCATGGCTAAATCGACTCAGCTCGTCGTCCTGATCTAGAATATATATACTTTGTGGGGTCTGCCACGACTCCTTCTGCCTGCTACATACATTTCTGAGTTGCACAAACCTAATAGACCCTTTTTTACTTTTTTAAAGTACAGGGTCTAAAAATAGAATTTATAGAAAACTGTTATCAAATTTAGCGACGTTCTTTTCCTTAGAGAAAAGTCGAACTGTATTGACTCCAATCTGAATGTTGACTGAAAACATATATTACAGTTACAAGAGTAAACATTTAGCTTAAATGAATGTAACATACACATAAAAGTTGTATGTAAATTTCCTTAATACTTATCTCGATTGATATTATAATTATTTGAACTATAACCAGCAAGCATTTTTTGAAATTTTTGATCAAAAAATACTGTTTTTTTAGTCTCCTTTCTGATCAGAAATGATCCCCTCGGCGGGAGAAAATGGTATGCTAGCCGCGACAGTTCCAGAAGAGTCTTATTTAACTCCTTTTTTTTTTGATAATAAGCGACTCATGTTCGAGTCATAATTCAATCAAATAAACTTTTTTCAATCATTTCAACGACTCGAAAAAGACTCTTCAAGACGATCTATTTTCGATTGCTGTACGTTTTGTTAGTGTTATTTCAATGAATCATATTTTAAACATATGCGCGAGTCATTTTCGAGTCTCCTTTTGATCACCAATCATTTTTTAATCAGTAAGGTGACTCGAAAAAGACTCCTCAAGGTGATTAATGTAAAAACGCTCTTCCAAATGCTTGCTGGGTTAAATGAATGTAACATACACATAAAGTTGTACATAAATATCTTTAGTACTTATCACGATTGATATTATAATTATTTGAACCATATAGACAAAAGTTTGTTTCGATTTCATGGAATATAAATGACATAAGAACTAGCTAAACACTGGAAATCTTTTCATGATCATATATGTAATCTGGTAACTCTACCGATGTTACATAAGAGTGCAGCCCTGAAATCATCGAGAAGAATAATCGATAGTTGAAGACGAAGAAGATAGAGAGACAGACGTTGAAGTTGAGCAGCAGAATAAAAGTTGATTTAACATTGTTACTAATTTGAAGTTGCCTTGATTAATTTGATTTGTATTTCATTATTATTGTTCAGCACATTACATACTATATACTATTATTATTTAAATAAATACTGAAGATATTATAAATCTTATATATGTATATAGCAAATATCATTTAGATTTCACTGAGCATATTATATGAACTAGCTTTTGCCTTGGGCATCGTTTCAGCTGTTGCCTTGTAGTCTAGTGTAATTGCTGCTGCGGTATTTCTCGCTCTCTTAATGCTAACAACTTGCTTAGTCCACTGTCTCTGCCCCTGCCTCTGCCTGAGTCTCAGTCTCCGTCTCAGTCTCAGTTTCAGTTTCAGTCGCTCGCATCCTGTTGTGGCCAAGTAATCCTTTAATTTATGACACTCAACGGAGTCAACTAGAACTCTTGGTGCAGCGCTTTGTGGCACGGCAGCAGGGGTTGCCACACATGACAACAATTTGCAAATATTTTATTAATAAATGGGCATTGCCCAACTGGCGTCCAGTTTTGTGCCTCCTCTGGTCAAACTAGTTGAGAGAGAGAGGCACACACAGGCACACACAGGCACAGGGAGAGGGGGAGAGTGTGTGTGGCAAGGTATAGTTTTCTGGAGTTGATGCAGCGAAGCATGCAACGACTTTTGCTGCAGCTAAATTAAATTAAAATAAAAGTGCGCTAAGGTTGCGCCCAATGCGGCATTCGGCATTCGGCACGCATGCTTGTGGCAAGAACGGAACGGAATGGGCAACGGTAACTGGGCGACGCGACTAGCCACAGCAGCAGCAGCAGCAACAACACGCTTCAGGCCAGTTTTGTGGGCAGCAGCAGTCGGCGCGTGTGTGTTGGCTTGGCAAATTGAAATCGAAAAAGAAAACTCGTTAATTAAAAAGTTAACATGTTGGTTTTGGCCTGGCCAGAATCAGTGGCAGTTGCAATGGCTGTTGCTGGGGCAGTTGCAGTTGCAGTCCCCGACTGCCACATTGGGCTTGCAATTGGTTTTATTAATAATTAAGAGACATCGTCAGTGCTCATCAGCAGCAGCAACAACAGCAACACACTCATACGCTTGGCTTATGCCACATACTCGTGCGTCTCAATGTTGCATGCAACAACCTACAGCCCAGCCTTGCCACTTGCCCCGGCTTGTTGTCAAAGGAAGTGCGTCGCGCCAAAATGAAAAATGAAGTGCGCCCGGCCTCTCGCACATAATGTGTTTTTATTATAATTTCATTAAAAAACAAGTAGGGAAAGCTACAGTCGGATGCAACCGACAGTAGGAGACCCTGTACTTTGATCTGCCCTGGGCGTCGATAATAGCAGCAGCATACTCACATACAAATATACTCGTATAGAAATTCAATCTCACAATCAGAAATCACGCATACGCCCTAGTGGCCGCGTACACTGTGGCTTCTCCCCTCCCCCCGGCCAAATGCCTAGTATACGAGATTGATTGTCCAATATCTCCGGTGTTTATTATCCGATTGGGCTGCAAATCGCACCAAACATTCAAAGTGTCTAAAGCTTTATGCATGCAAAGAATGAAGACAGTGACTCTAAAACTGTACATACTAATAATATTTTTGTAAATTTGACGGGGAGGGGGATAAGATATCAAATTAAAAACATAAACTTGACCTGCCTATGTAATACACATACCAAACAAAAAAAGAATTGTGTCTCTAGCTCATATTGTTTCCGAGATCTCGGTGTTCATCCGGACGAAGAGACAGACGGACATGGCTAGATCGACTCAGCTCGTCCTGCTGATCAAGAATATATATACTTTATGGGGTCTGCCACGCCTCCTTCTGTCTGTTACACACAAATGTCATGTGCACAAACTTAAAAGATCCTTTTGTACTTTTTTAAAGTACAGGGTCTAAAAACGAGGGCTGCACTCAGACTGCAACAACTTGTTACCTGTCCAATTGTAAATTATGCATTACATTGTGTAGAAAGCGCTGCATTTTCTGACTACATTTCTTGCTTTTTATCAATATGCATAAATGAAAAATAATAATATATAATATTCGTTTCTCTCAGTCGTCCGACTGTAGCTCAGAATATGACAGTACGAAAAAAGAACCTAAAACTGATCATTGAAAAATTGCATAACTGCAAACCGCTCGACTTAGTACTCCGGCACCGGCACTCCATAAGAACTTTTATCTATACTGAGTCGGATTGTGCAGTATTTTTCTTTTTAAGTTCAAACTGGATTAAAGGAATATTCCAATTCGTTATGGAACCTGGAAGGAACCCTTCAAATTAACAGTAAGCTAGGTCGCACTTTTCATAGAAATCATTCATTCCAACTTGTGTTGCTGTTCACTCTATCGAACTCTATGCTTTTATGTTTCAAATCAAAGCTCAATAACTTAGAAATTACTGAAATATTTACTGATTGCGACCCATTTTCGTAGTGTACATATTTCTTAGCATGTCAGAGATGGTAGAGCTATTGATGCAATGGAAATATTATCGATAAGACTCGATAAGAGAGTATATAAATACATATGTACTATATGTGTTTGCAGCTCAATTTAATGTGAAGAGTATCTAACAGATACAAAAGTACCTTTTTTCGCTACACATCTGAATGTGGACACAGATAATTAAAAGTATCTAACGGATACAAAAGTATCTTTTACGTTAAATATATGTATCTAAAGCTATATTTTATAGAAAAAGCATCTTACAGATACGAAAGTATCTTTTACGCAAACTATGTGTATCTGAAGTTTGATTTTATATAAAAAGTATCTGATAGATACAAAAGTATCTTTTACGCTAAATATGTGTATCTGAAGCTATATTTTATATAAAAAGCATCTAACAGATACGAAAGTATCTTTTACGCTAAATATATCTATCTGAAGTTTGATTTTATATAAAAAGTATCTGATAGATACAAAAGAATCTTTTACGCTAAATATGTGTATCTGAAGTTAGATTTTAAACAAAAAGTATCTGATAGATACAAAAGTATCTTTTAAGCTAAATATGTATATCTGAAGTTTGATTTTATACGAAAAGTATCTGATAGATACAAAAGTATCTTTTACGCTAAATATGTGTTTCTGAAGTTAGACTTAATATAAAAAGTATCTGATAGATACAAAAGTATCTTTTAAGCTATATGTGTGTATCTAAAGTTAGATTTCATATTAAAAGTATCTGATAGATACAAAAGTAATATTTTGACATTTGAAGTGAGCAAAAATGACGATAGTCTCTGGAATATAATCAATAGTCATAAGCTTAGATATAGATAGCGTTACATGCTTTCCCTGCTGATCTCACTTTCGCTCAAACTCACTCACGCTGTCTCTCTCTCTCTCTCTCGAGAGAGAGAAAGAGCGATTTAGCTGTCTCTGTTGCGCCTGCTACCTTGACTCATTTACACAGATTCTTATCTGACTAACACACGCACTTGCAGCAGCAGCAGCGGCAGCGGGAGCTCAAGCCCAAGAGGCAAGCAAGCACAAGGCTCAGCATGAGGAGGCAACTGTTGCCGTGCGTCCTCTGCTCATTGTTTTTTTCTTCTGATTTTTTTTTTGTGGTCGTTTTCTTTATAATTGGTTTGAAATTAATTTGCCAATTACACGATCTCACATTTAATTGGCTTACCCCAACGAAGACTACGACGATGATGATGAGGCGGAGGAGGAGGAGGGAAAAGACAGAGCAAGTTGATGTTGCTGCTGCTGCTGCGACGTATATGCAGTAGAACCATTTCGTTTCGTTTCGTTTCGTTCCATTCCATTCGATGGCGATCTGGTCAGCCCTTTTGGGTTGCAAACTCTTGCCCTTTTTTGTACGAGTTTTGTTGTTAACGCTTCACTTGGTCCCCATGGCGCAGCGGCTGATGACGATGATGCTGATGATGATGAGGAGCATTTAGAATCTGGCTGAGATCTGGGCAGAACATCATCATTAGCCAGAGAGACCTGCACCTTAACATTGTCGCTTTCAATTTGAGTAAATGAGGCAAACAGTGCGTGCGACATTCGCTTTATGTGCCGCCAGTGCTCCACTCCACTCCACTCCACTCCGATATATATGGCCGATCAGTTGCTTATCAATTTGCAATATGCATTTTTGCATAATACTCTACACCAGCCCGTCCTCTCACACCACTGAATTGTATGTCATACGATCCCATGAGCCCAAGAACTGTAGAACTGTGGAGCTGTGGAGCTGAGGAACTGAGGAGTATTGGGGATTGGGGATTTAGGAACCGGCTAACTGGCAGCGCGTTAATTGGGTTGAACGTACCGCGAATCTTTTGTTGAATCCGCTCCACAACAACAAGAGCGAGACCGAAACCGAAACCAGTTCTACGGCTTTCAGTTTCTACTATCTTCTCTGAGTCTCTCCCCCCTCCCTCCTCCTTCCTCTGCCATTCTCAGTTTTCAGTTTTTCAGTTGCAATTTTAACTAAAGCCTAAACACTTTTAGTTAAAATGCCAATTAAAATATTTATTATGTTTTTTTTTTTTGTGATCGATGAGGCCAAGCCAGCTCTAAAACTCTGCATCCCCTTCCCCCTGTCCCCCCCCCCTACCCTTTGCAGCGTGTCCCACTCTCTCGAATGTCGCAAATAAATGCAGATGTCAATTAGAGCCTCATTAAAAAATGCGCAAAAGCGCAAACTTTCAACTTGCAATTTGAGAACGAGCCAGCCACACACACACACACACTAGCCACTCCACACCAAGGCCCGATCTCCCCCTCCCCGCTCTCTGTTGCTGTGACAGATTTCTGTGTGTGCCCGGTCTAGTGACTGAGTTTCTTCTTCTTCCTCGGGGCATTTGCGGCATCTTCGGGCTGGACTTGATGCCGAGCTGTACAACATGAGCATCACTTGCACTTTTACTTGAGAAGATCTCAGGACTTGCCGCATTCCGTTGCATACTGTGCACACTGGTGCCAATAATCGATTTTGTTGATATGAAAATATTTATATTCAAAAGAAATTCCATTTACTACAGTTACTATATGTACATTTACTTATTTTCGGAATTCCATATAAATAAATTTAAAAGAAAATACATAAAATATTAAGGAACAATTTCATTTACATTTCTATATTTTTTCTTGGCTTAGAATTTTATGTATAATAACAAAAAAATATGTAAAAAAGGGAAGATTCCATTTGCCTTTGTTTATTTTAGAACTTCATACAATTAATATCAAAACTATATAAAATATTATTTCAAACATTCATTTAAATAAAATTACGATATCTGAAGAATGTAATATAATTAACATTAAATACGAATAAAATACAAATAAGATATTAATTAGACACAATTTCTTGAGTTTTATTAAATATATATTTAGACACTGTACTTTAAAAAAGTACAAAAGGGTGTATTAAGTTTGTGCAAATGACATTTGAGTGTAACAGGCAGAAGGAGGCGTGGCTGACCCCATGAAGTATATATATTCTTGACCAGGAGGGCGAGCTGAGTCGATGTCCGTCTGGCTGTCAGTCTGTCTGTCTGTGTGAACACCTAGATCTCGGAAACTATAAGACCTAGAGACTTAATTTTTTTTTTTTAGGTTCGTGTATTGCATAGGCAGGTAAAGTTTGCGTCTGATGACCAATAACTCCTCCCCCTCTCCGTCAAATTTGCATAGCTGTTTTTTAAACTCGTACAGCATTCACAGTTTTAAAGTCACTGGCTTATGATTTTGTGTAAACAACGTTTATACTGCTTAGAATGATTGGAACATAAACAAAGAAGTTATGAAGGAAAGTAGTGACGCATAATTTTCATTGATACGTTCGCCTTACGATTCTGTAGCCTACTGCGTAGAGCATTGGTCTTGAAGTCGAATGGTTGTGGGTCGAACGGTCATACAAAAATATTTTTGTTCTTGAGTTTTTGCCTTTTTTAATTTATATTTTTGCTTTTTTTTCATTGTTGTTCTTGTTTTTTGTGTTTTTTTTATTTTGTGCCTTGTTTAAATTAAATTATATTAAGATGCTAAGTACAGGGTCTTCTACTGTCGGTTGAATCCGACTGTAGCTTTCCGAGTTTTTTTAAATGGCTTTAATTTTTGACCATTACTCAAAATTGTCAAACCGAATTTTGTATATTTAAGGAATATCTAGTATATACCATTTATATACTTGAAACTGTTTTACGTGAACCAGATTCTAATAAGAACTTAACGTTATTACAATTTCGACATCTTTTTAACGATTTTACTGACTGATATCTCTTAACATCGCCTTAATATCGCCTAACTATTGCACGTATATGATAGTTTTCCAAAATTGTAGAAAATTACTATCAGTTCTAAATTATATAGGTAAATTAAAATTGTGTACGATTGATAGATGAATACCATAATTATGGGCTTTTTTTATAGTATAAATGAGTGTAAATATAATTTATTGTAATTTTGTTTTAGTTACGTTTTCCAGTTTTAGTCAACTATTATTGCTCCACTGTGCACTGTTGGAAGTGCTTGCCACACTGTTAGTAGGTGCACAGATCAGTTGAGTCCAGTTCAGTCGAGTCGCGTCGAGTCCAGAGCGATGTCTCTGAGTGAAGGTGATTTAAAAATTTTGTCACATTTTCAGTACAAAGATTTTGGTATTTTTTAATGAGCTCTCGGGGATTCTCAAGCAGCACCAGCGACAAGGCCAGGACTGTTGTGTGTCGTCTGTCGGCTCTGGGATTTGAGTTGGGAGTTTGGGTTCTTCTGCCTCTTCTTCCTCATTTTGTGCAGTGTTTTTTTTCGAGATTTTGATTTTATTTTATTTGGTTTTTTGTTTCGTAGTTGCAAAGCGAGTTCTTGGTATGCTGCCTGCAAAAGTGCAAATTTTGTTGCATGTCCGTGATGCCAGTAGGATCTGTGTGTGTGTGTGTGTGTGTGTGTCGCTTCCTTCTGTCATTTATATTTTGTTGCTTGTTGTATTTAAATTGTTAATGTGCTGCTGCCATTGGGGAATTAGCACTGCTCGGTTGTTATTGAAACTTGTTAAAATTCCACAATGCGTTCATGTGGCACTGCCTATACGAGTAGAGAGTATGCCTACGACACGTATGTTTACGTTCATAACTTCAACACGCTAAATGCAACATGTGGCACCTATGAGAACTGTGATGTTGTTGCAGTCATGTTTTACACTCGTCTTGAGGTATATAAACTCATAAGATCCACTCACTAGCTAAGCTACATTTGAAGTTGGCTTGTGGCACCTGTCGAAATTTGATCATATTTTCACTACGTCAACTACTACTTATTGTTGTAAGTATTATTCGATTGGGAACTTAACTAGCGCGACCTATTGTACCCCTTGCTGTGTCCAAGGGATCTGCTATAAGCCCGATGCCTCGCTACTGACAGTACCAAACTTCTTTGGGTATCTGGTATCCAGGAATACCTGGAGCAGTTCACAATAGAACAGAAAAAAAGGTAGGGAAAGCTACAGTCGCACGCCACAGACAGTAGGAGATTCTGTACTTTGATTTGCCCTGGATTTGTACATACTCATATGCACATACACATACACATGTACTTATACATACACTTATACATACAAATATACGCGCAAATACAAATAATAACCAACACGCATACAGAAATTCAAACTCACAATCAATAATCACGCATACGCCCTAGTGGCCACGTACACTGTGGCTTGCCCCCTCTCCCAGCCACATGCCTACTACAGAAAATATCCAATATCTCCGGTGTTTATTATCCGATTGGGCTGCAAATCGCACCAAACATTCAAAGCATCTAAAGCTTTATTTATGCAGAGAATGAATTTAATGACTCTAAAACTGTACATGCTGGGAATATTTTTGCAAATTTGAGGGGGAGGCGGATGAGATATCAAATTAAAAACATAAACTTGGCCTGCCTATGTAATACGCGAACCCAACAAAATAATTGAGTCTCTAGCTCTTATAGTTTCCGAGACCCTTTTGTACTTTTTTAAAGTGCAGGGGCTAATCAGGAGATAGAGGAGTTCTATGGGAGGTTGTGGATCCTGTAGTCGCTAACAACCACATTGATTGAGGAGGCTTAAGGAGTAATGTGTTTATCGAAATTATTAGTATGCCTATAGCTGTGTTTACTAACATTATTAACACTGTGCAATGAACATAAATACTATAACTTAGTAACTACTCATAAATTAGAGGAGAAAAAACTACACTTGAACAATTCCACCGTAAATATAATTAACAATATATCAATTTAGCATTAAAAATCAATTAAAACTAATTTCTAGTTAAAATGTGCAATTTTTCAATTAATTTCCAATTAAACATTTGCTCAAACTGCAGTTAGATAACGGCGCAGCCAACGCTGCGTATGCGCAACAGCAGCAGCAGCAGCAACGTGCAACGTAATTAATTAACGAATTAAAAGCGTATGCAACAATAATTATAAAGCCAAAAGGCAATTATGCAAAAAAGAAACACACAAAGAAACAAGAAGAAAAACAACAACAACAACAACAAAACACTGCACAAACGAAGCCACGCAATGCGGATGCAATTGTTGCGGTTGTTGTTGCTGTTGCTGTTGCTGTTGCAGTTGTTGCTGTTGCTGTTGCTGTTGTTGCAACGCATTAAATTAAGTTGCCAAAGCGCGCAAAAAATGGAAATTACATGCAACCTATACAAGCACAAGCCAACACACACACACACACACACACACACACACACACTCATTAGAATTAATTGACTTTCCATAATTGAGAAAACAATGCGGTGGCGTTAACGACGACGACAGCTTCGACGCCGACGTCGACGTCAGCGTCAGCGTCAGCTTCTGCCTACCTGCTGCCTACATGCTGTTTGCTTTGACTATAGTCGTCCTATATAATAATACTAGTAGTACTATATATACTCTTTGATTTGAATAATCAAATGTGTCATTATAATCATTATTATAGTCCTATATAATAATACTAGTAGTACTTTATATACTCTTTGATTTGAATAATAAAATGTGTGATTATAATCATTATTATAGTCCTATATAATAGTACTAGTAGTACTGTATATACTCTTTCATTTGAATAATAAAATGTGTCATTATAATCATTATTATAGTCCTATATAATAATACTAGTAGTACTATATATACTCTTTGATTTGAATAATAAAATGTGTCACTATAATCATTATTATAGTCCTATATAATAATACTAGTAGTACTATATATACTCTTTGATTTGAATAATAAAATGAGTCATTATCATCATCACCCTTCTGTACCTCAGCCCTGGGAAGGAGTAACTTCAGGTTCAGTAGGGGGTATAGTAAAAGATCTCTGTAGGTATCACTACTTAAATCCTCAATCTAATACTAATAATCATTTATTCATATAGCATTTATAGATATCACATATCCCATATATGCACTGTTAAAAACCGGAGATTTTCAATTAAGATTTGGATTATGCTTTAATAACAACCAAAATTCTGAAATTTAGTTTAAGATTGAAAAGACTTACTTTAATACAACATCTTTTATGTTTGTAATGATATCTTTTTTTTGAGCTTCAGCATAGCCTTTACGTAAAAACCATACACCCCATAGGTGCAGGCAAATTGCTACTATATTTCGGTAGCTAATGCACTATTGGACTTATTTTTAGACTCTGTACTTGAAAAATGTACGAAAGGGTCTATTAGCTTTGTGCAAATGACAGAAGGGGGCGTGGCAGACCCCACAAAGTATATATATTCCTGATCAGGACGACGAGCTGAGTCGATATAGCCATGTCCGTCTGTATGAACACCTAGATCTCGTAAACTGTAATAGCTAGAGACATCATATTTGGCAGTTAGATGCCCCTATAGTGCAAGCAGATCAAGTTTGTGTTAGATTTTTAACCGCCATAGCCATTTTAAAGATACAAACTTGTGCTTTGGTATTCAATACTCGTATGGCAACCTTTATCTGTGCTGTGAATTGTGGCCCAATCGGTTAATAAACACTAGAGATATTCGAGATTAAAGTTTCCGTACTAGGCAAGGGGGAGCAGAGGGCATGCACTTAATGTATGTACATAAGCGTGTATGCGTGGTTGCGCCTGACTTTGCGATATGTGTGTGTGTGTGTGCGTGTGTTGTTAGCATTAGCAAGGGAAAGTACAGGGTCTCCTAATGTCGGTTGCATCCGACTGTAGCTTTCTTGAGTTTTCTTTTACTGTTTTTTTCTCTCTCTCAGTTTTTATTAGCTGCATTAAATGCATGAAACGAAATGGGAGTGAAACGAAACGAAACGGAATGGAGTGGAATGGAATCGTATGAAATGAAATGCAAATAAATTGCATTACATTTGCTCAAGTTGCAAATTGAAAAAAGGGGCAACTGTGTTGCCAGTTAAAAGTCAGCAATTTTAATTGGTTTTTTACACGCATTAGCATAACAACAACAGCAACAACAACAGCAACAACAACAGCAACAACAACTGTAATGCTGACAGCAACAATTGTAAGTGCAGCAACTGTTGCAAGCGGCGCATCGGCAACATGTTGTTGTGGGCGCTTGCATTTGCCTAAATTGTTGTTGTTGTCTTTTTGGGTGTGTAAAATATGTAAACAAGAAATATATAGAAACGAAGAGAAGAAAGAAAAAAGACAATTGTTATGCATCGCCAACAGAAATATAGTGAAAATGTATTTAGCCAAGCGCGTAATTCAATTTTATTTTATGCAACTGCAACTGCAACAACAACAGCAACAGCAACAGCAACAACAACAGCGACAGCAACAATAATAATAATAATAACAATAGCAAAAATTAGCAACAATAGCAACAATAACAATTGGCACAAATTGTTTAACGCGCCGACGGTTGCTCTCAAATTTGATTGCTTTAATTAAGCAGCAGCAACAGCAGCAGCAACAGCAGCAGCAGATGCAACAGCAACAACCACAACAATATAGTATTGTCTTACTTAAACAAAGCTACAGGCGGATGCAACCGACAGTAGGCGACCCTGTACTTTCCCTTGCAGCAGCTAAGGCTAACAACACACGCACACACACACACACACACACACACACACATATCGCAAAGTCAGACGCAACCACGCATACACACTTATGTATATACATTAAGAGCATGCTCGCTGTTCCCCCTTGCCTAGTACGGAAACTTTAATCTCAAGTATCTCAGGTGTTTATTAACCGATTGAGCCACAATTCACAGCACAGATAAAGGTTGCCATACGAGTATTGAATACCAATGCACAAGTTTGTATCTTTAAAATGGCTATGGCGGTTAAAAATCTAACACAAACTTGATCTGCTTGCACTACAGGGGCATCTAACTGCCAAATGTGATGTCTCTAGCTATTACAGTTTACGAGATCTAGGTGTTCATACGGACGGACATGGCTATATCGACTCAGCTCGTCGTCCTGATCAGGAATATATATACTTTGTGGGGTCTGCCACGCCTCCTTCTGCCTGTTACATACATTTCGGACATGCACAAACCTAATAGACCCTTGTGTACTTTCTTAAAGTACAGGGTCTAAAAATACGATATGCTCCGGGACATACCCTAGTTGAAAATATGTAGAAATAAGTTGTACTTACTAAAATATTAAATATACTAACTAAATATTGTTAAGCTATATGCACGAATTTGCGACCTTAGTGAAAACTTACGGCCCTTAGGGTGTCATCGTGTGGAAAAATGAGATCGCTATGTCTTACCGTTTGGGCTGTGCATTATTGAACAGTCATTAAGTCAGTCAGGACAAAGAACTTTACATATGTAGATTAAAACAAGATACCATATTACACGATAATTTTATCCTACATTTCGATTAGTTACGCTCAGTATTAGGTTCGGCAAACCAAACCACATATACCCTTAAACGCATTGCTTCTGTATAGGGTATAATATGAGACTAGCTCATTTGGTTGCGGCCAACACGGTGGCGATCATTTTAATTAGACCATTTCTAGCAGCAACAACAGCAGCTGTTGCCAAGATTAACAATGTTTATGTATTTTAATTAAGCCTATTTGAAAAGCGCAACAATGTAGCAGTCAGTGCTTAGACTTGTTGTAGTACAAGCAACTAAAAATACGACAGCCAGCCGACAAATTAGTCGCTAAAGTTAATGCTTAATGAATTATATTAGCCAACTATAAAGAGCACATTAAATATCCGAACCTAGGATACGCTTTAGAAAGTCCTTATAATACAGTAAAAGTCCAAATTAATTTAGATTTGCTACAAATGAAAAAACTAGGAATGCCACAGTCGGATGCAACCGACAGAAGGAGACCCTGTATTCATCGTATACTATCGGTATTATTATAACTTTAATTTGAACTAACGAATTTACAGTAACAGACAAATATATAGTTATTTATATGTGTAATAGCCAGATACATAGTAATCATAGTTTGTTCGACAATCAGTCTTTAAACAGTTTTCAGTGCTGTGAAAAATATGGATTGTGCCTCATATATAGTAAGCTTATAACTGATCAATTGGTTGAATAATTTTCACACCCCATCTGTAATACAGTCAGGTTTTAATGAAGCTAATCAGTTTATGTTGATTAGCACTAAAATTGAGCTTAATTAAGTCATATTCAAATTGAGTGGATATAAATACACAACGTTGTTAAGTTGGCTGCGCCTGAAAATCGCATCCCATTGTCCGATTGATGTCAATCAAATTAACATACATATAACGCTATATATAGGGGATTCGATTTGAGCAACAGCTGTCGCTGCTTAATAGGCGCCTTCACCCCTGAACTTTAGATGAAAATGTAGCGAATAACGCGTGATTTATTTAGTTACCGATCAAGATTGATTTGTGATGTGATCTAATCGCATTTTACACGTTTAATTGACAACTAAATCGACATGCTAATTGACAATGTATAGTATATGCGGAAAAACTATTAAACTAGTGTCCATAATATTTAAATGATTATAGAGAGAATGGCAAACTGACTCAGACCATGATTGCGTTGTCGTTGTCGCTGTCGTTGTTTTTACTTTGATTACACAGATTTACACTTAAGTCAGCGATAAAAAATGAAATGAAAAGCAACAACAACAATAAAACGAAATCAATCTAGCTTGTAAAACGCTACGATTACTAATCAGTTGGAATTCCTGTTTCAATTGTGTAGAGTGCGTGTCTCTCACTTATACCAAGAACACCTCGATAAGGTGCGCTACTAACTACTACAGTTGCTAGCGAAATTCTTGGGCAAAACTGTTGTTCTTAGCTCTGTCACGGCATTAGCAAATCTAAGAAATGTACGAGGCACACTTAGCTACAGTTACTGGCTTAAAGTTACTAGTTACTATTCGACTACTTTGGACAAACTAAGCTGATTCTATAGTGAAACCTTTCATCAATACATTCTTCCGATGCCCTACCTAATTGTAAGTAAGAGGGTGTAATACGTTTGTGTAGCTAAGAATGATATGTCGTAAGCTATATAGTCTGCGATGTGCTTTGCCTTTATCCGGGCATATGGCCAAGCTATATACAACCTTTCGACGGTTGCAACCGACTGTAGCCTACCCGACGGCTTAGTATTCTTTATGTTATGACAACTGATATAGATTGGAATAGCTTAAGTTTCATATTACATAATATATATTCGAATGTAAGCACTTTATCAAGATTTTTAAAAATTTAAATAACCTTCTTTAGTTTCTAGTTTAGATTACTATTTGTGTCTTTTTTCAAAAAAACTCGGAAAGCTACAGTCGGACGAAACCGACAGACCCTGTACTTCGATCTGCCCTGGGTGTCGATAATAGCAGCAGCATATATGTGCATACTCACATACACATACACATGCACTTACACATACAAATATACGCGCAAATACAAACAATAACCAATACTAATACAGAAATTCATACTTACAATCAAAAATCACGCATACGCCCTAGTGGCCGCTTACACTGTGGCTTCCCCCTCCCCCAGCCAAATGCCTACTACAGAAAATATCCAATATCTCCGGTGTATATTATCCGATTGGGCTGCAAATCGCACCAAACATTCAAAGCACATAAAGCTTTATTCACGCAGAGAAGGAATCCAGTGACTCTAAAACTGTTAATGCTAAGAACATTTTTGTAAATTTGAGGAGGAAGGGGATGAGATATAAAATTAAAAACATAAACTTGGCCTGCCTATGTAATACACGAACAAAAGAAAAAAAGGATGGAGTCTCTAGCTCTTATAATTTCCGAGATCTCGGTGTTTATACAGACAGACAGACGGACATGGCTAGATCGACTCAGCTCGCCGTCCTGATCAAGAATATATATACTTTGTGGGGTCTGCAACGCCTCCTTCTGCCTGTTACACACAAATGTCATTTGCACAAACTTAATAGACCTTTTTGAACTTTTTTAAAGTACAGGGTCTAAAAACATGAAAACTATATTAATCGAATCCAAAATCATAAAAATTAAAGCTTGCACTGAGTAGCTTCAGTTTTTTGAATCTGGATACATTATACTGATTTTTGTCGGTGTAGTATTGGCTAAACTATACTATATCATTTGAAGCTCAACATCAATTAGCGCTCTCTCTAAGCCTCTCCGCCACTCTCCCTTAGCCAGGTGAGGTGTGTGTGTGTGTGTGTGAGTGTGTGTTCAGCCAATTATCGATGCAGGCCATGGATTGGTCTCTGGCACCCAGTTGCCAATTAGCCTGACTAACTGACTTGGCTTGCCCGACTTGTGTTTGTTTGAGTTGCAGTTTTTTTTTTTTAATTACAATTCGAGCAACTGCGTTAATACTAAACAGTAACTAGTTAAACTTAAACTCAAATGTGACTTGAGCTTAAGTCGGAGTCAAGTCGCAACTCGACTCGATAATTGCAATGAATGAATGCCAAAAGCCAACAAACAATGCAACGCAAATGGGCCATTTAGTGCAGTCATTAGCATTTATTATAGCCACACGTACACAGCAGCAGCAGCAGCAACAGCAACAGCAGCAGCAGCAACAGGAGGAGCCTCAACTGCAACTAAGATAGCGCTACATGCATCATTACTACAATTAAGTCAATATTTGCGCGCTGCAAACTGAGTTGTAAAGCGAAGTCATCGTCGCTTCGTCTTCGGGCTCTGGATAAGCAGAAATTGCTGGCGATGTATTAACACATTTCCATCGTTACACTGCACAACATGCAACACGAAGACATGCAGCCAGTGAAAGGGGGTAAATGCAGTTTGCACACATGCCACAGTAGAGCAGAGGCAAGGCACAACTACTTGGGTTATAAGCATGCCATTATTCGCTTATGACACTGCCTGTACTAATACATTCGAAAGGGTATGTAAAGTTTGTACGGCTATGGCAGTTATAAAGTTGACGCACCTAGGCCAGGCTTAACTCGTACAAGTGAGATACAATTTTCTTATTGCCTGCACCAAAGCACTCTAAAGGGTATACACAGTTTGTGTAAGCAAAAAAGCTTAACTTATGTTACGCACAATAACAGTCAGAGTTTAGCAAATGAAATTGCATTACAAATTGTTATACCTGCACTAAACTGGTACTGCCTGTACCAAAACACTGTCAAGGGTCTGTATAGTTTGTGTTAAAAAATAAATTAACTCTGATACAGTTCGTTAGGTAAACATGGCGACAGTTCAAGCGTCATAGAACATAAATTCGATTATGTGAACATTCGAAAGAGTGAACCAAAGATTAATGTTGACTACCATAGACATGGTGAGTGCACTATAAGGTTAGTTTGATAGGGTGAGTGTGAATGTGTTCACTCTTTCGAACGTCATTCAATTATGTGAACATTCGAAAGAGTGAACCAAAGATTAATATTGACTACCATAGACATGGTGAGTGCACTACAAGGTTAGTTTGATAGGGTGAGTGTGAATGCGTCCACTCTTTCGAACGTCATTCGATTATGTGAACATTCGAGAGAGTGAACCAAAGATTAATATTGACTACCATAGACATGGTGAGTGCACTATAAGGCTAGTTTGATAGGGTGAGTGTGAATGTGTTCACTCTTTCGAACGTCATTCGATTATGTGAACATTCGAAAGAGTGAACCAAAGATTAATATTGACTACCATAGACATGGTGAGTGCACTACAAGGTTAGTTTGATAGGGTGAGTGTGAATGTGTTCACTCTTTCGAACGTCATTCGATTATGTGAACATTCGAAAGAGTGAACCAAAGATTAATATTGACTACCATAGACATGGTGAGTGCACTATAGGGTTAGTTTGATAGGGTGAGTGTGAATGTGTTCACTCTTTCGAACGTCATGACATAGATCATTGTTGAGCGCTGTTGCACAGTGTTGGTAAACGCAGAAACTTATCATTTCAGAAGCAAAGCCTACACACACGCAAAGAATGAACATGGGGAAACCGTGTGGAGAGAGTGGGAGAGCTAGGGTGGGGGCAGGGAGATGGACGCATGGATGTAGATGCAATGGAGAGGCGTGTATGTCTAAAAGTAGTCATCATTAAAATTCCTGCAGTGACACACAGCAACTAGGCAGCTCCGCAATGGAGGCGACTGTTGCTGCCCGGCACCAGATGGAGTGTGGGGCGGACTGTGTTTGCTAGGGGTGCAGCGCGAGGAGGGTATGGGGTATGGGGTGTGGGGCAACTGCGACAATGGCCAAGAAATCCCCAACTGGGCGATCAGAGTGCCAACAACAATGGAGAGCGAACTGTGGCCGTTGCGCTTGTTACAATTTTCGTTAATTATGTTATGAAAAAAATAAGATGAAAAAGAAGAAGAAAAACAGCACAGAAGAGGCAGAAGAAACAACAGAGGCCAAGAACGGCAACGAATTGTGGCTCATTGGCTGGCAACTTGCAACTCGAGGCACAACCTAATGACTGCACATACAACAGAGCTGCACTGACAAAAATAAAACGAGCATTGCTTTTACTTAATAGCAATTAAAATCAGTCGAAAGAGAACCTTAAAATTGAGTTGGTTTCTAAAGCAAATAAGTTTACAATTCTTTTATTAAAAATTATAATGATATAATTTAAAATTGTCCAAATTTTTACTTATAATAAAAGTGGATTTATAATTTTTTTCTTTTTTTATTACTTTGCGTTTATTTTTTGAATCTTCGCTCTACGAGACTAGCAATGAGTTTACAAATCTTAGCAGAATAGCGGCGCTCACTCTCGATAGTGGTCGATCGCTATCGTCGATAATTTGGTTTTTACATCTCTGCATTAAAATTGTGAAAGAAAAAAGAAAGAAAGGCATAAGGACAAAAATATTAATGTTCTACGATTTCTTAAAAAATATTTGTTAAGTAAATATATAAATAGCAGTTAAGGTAAGCCTAAAAAATACAAAAATTTATATCATTATTCGAATAATTATTATTTATCTAAATTTATTCTGCTGAAGAAAAACATTTGGAAAATAATTTCATACTCTTTTAAAGTAAATGTAAATTTAAATTAATGAGGAATATTTTAAAGGAATATTTCAAAGGAATATTTCAAAAACGAATTAAATAGATCTTTTTTTCATTTACTTACTGAACTATCGACAACTATCGACGATCGATTTTTCTTACTATCGTCGATAGTTTATGGAAACTATCAAGCACAATCGATGGTGCCGACTATCGATAGTTCTCCACCTCTTTCACGGGAAGTATATTCAGGTCTCTCTGGATGTTTTCGTTCCGAACGTACCACGATGCCCCGGTGATGGTCCTGAGGATCTTTGACTGGGCTCTCTGTATTACCTCAATACTGCTGTTGCTGGCATTCCCCCACAACTGGCAGACGTAAGTCCAGATTGGTTGTCGAGCAGAACTTTATATTCCAGAACAGTTGGAGGCTATTCGCCTTTAGCTTTAGATGCGTTCTTTTAGCTTCGAGTCGCCAAGTGAGTCGTCTATGGAGGTGTACGTCGAGATTTTGGAAGTACAGTACTGTTCCATGCAAGAGGAGGACAGTCTTGCCTATTTATAATAAAGTATTTACAATGAACTTATTATGAATTTAATTTAAATTGAAGTATATTATTAGCTACAACACATGCGAACCTATGGTTGTATGAGTCTTATATCAGGCATATATATAACTCATATTAAGTATAGTAAAGTCTTAGAACAAGTTTGCAGAATCATTGTTCCACATTTTTGTGGCTTTCTACTCCAATTATTTATTTACTTTTAGATTTATTTAGGTATTTATTGCTCCTGATACAAGTCAAAGTATTGTGAACCTTTTTTTACTTTTGGTTATATATTCAGGCCTGTTCCCATTTACGAATTCGATCATTCGATTTACTTTTTGAAAAAAAAAAGGGCTTCCTAAATTCGATGTATCGTTTTCAAGAAATTAAAATGTTTATTGTACTTATAGACGAAGCTAATCTATTTCGAAATGGAGCAAATATGAAGCTAATCGAAAACGATGAATTGAAATTTAGAACCCCATTTTTTTTCAAAAAGTAAATCGATTGATCGATTTCGTAAATGGGAACAGGCCTGATTGTTCTATTATAATTTGATGACAAAAATAAACTACTATCATGAAGATAACAAGTTATAAATTCAAAGCCAAACTGAATTAATTAATTTCAAAATTTAGTTCCGCTACTTTTTTCTCAGTGCAGCGACACCCAAGCAGGCGGGTTGCAATGCTTTAGATTTATGACCATGCCTTGGACACGGAAAGAAAGGAAACCAGAGGGAGAGTGAGACTAGCCGAGCGAACGCCAGCAAAACGGAGCGAATAGAAAATGCCAAATCTCAAAGCCCCTAGAGACCAAAGTTGTTAACCGTTTCTTTCTTCGCATTTCCCCCTCGTCTTCCCCTCGCAGCATTCTGAGTGGTGCAACGCGTGGGCGTCGACTACTTAGTACTTCTACGCTTGCCTCTAATTAGCATGGCAAGTAGAATATATACTAAATGCCGATCCTCATAGACCTAGAAACAGACCGGACTGACGTTTGGCTGTGGTTCTTATTTTGTTTTTGTTTTTGTGACAAGTAAAGCTAATTACTACAACCTCAAGGCAGTTCAATTGACGCACTCCGAGAGTCATTAGTATGTGTGAAATGTCTTGTCATGCTGCAATGACACTGACTGAAACTATCTGAATGCTTCTACCATCTAGCAAATTGCAGCTGAAAGCTTTAAGTAGGCTGCGTTCAAACCTTAAGTGAGCTTTAACTGCTTTGGTTGAGTGAGCTTTAACTGCTTGAAGCTGAGCTTTAAGCTACAACTGTTAGTCGGCTTAAACTGAGCTTTAAGAGCGCTGAAAATGAGCTTTATGTCTACCAATAATGAGCTTTAAAGGTGACTTTGTAATCCAAATTAGGATTCTATATTAGGATTTTATATTAGGATTCTATATTAGGATTCTACCATCTAGCACATTGCAGCTGAAAGCTTTAAGTAGGCTGCGCTCAAGCCTTAAGTGAGCTTTAACTGCTTTGATTGAGTGAGCTTTAAGCAACAACTGTGAGTCGGCTTAAACTGAGCTTTAAGAGCGCTCAAAATGAGCTTTATATCTACCAATAATGAGCTTTAAAGGTGACTTTGTAATCGAAATTAGGATTCTAGATTAGGATTCTACCATCTAGCACATTGCAGCTGAAAGCTTTAAGTAGGCTGCGTTCAAGCCTTAAGTGAGCTTTAACTGCTTTGATTGAGTGAGCTTTAACTGCTTTGATTGAGTGAGCTTTAACTGCTTGAAGCTGAGCTTTAAGCTACAACTATGAGTCGGCTTAAACTGAGCTTTAAGAGCGCTCAAAATGAGCTTTATGTCTACCAATAATGAGCTTTAAAGGTGACTCTGAAATCGAAATTAGGATTCTAGATTAGGATTCTACCATCTAGCGCTTTGCAGCTGAAAGCTTTAAGTAGGCTGCGCTCAAGCCTTGAGTGAGCTTTAACTGCTTTGATTGAGTGAGCTTTAACTGCTTGAAGCTGAGCTTTAAGCTACAACTGTGAGTCGGCTTAAACTGAGCTTTAAGAGCGCTCAAAATGAGCTTTATGTCTACCAATAATGACATAAAGTTAACTTTAAAGTTGACTTTGTAATCCAAATTAGGATTAAGCTTATTTCTAGCTGATGTATAGGTTAGCTTTAAAACTTATAGCTTAAACTATAGGCTTTAGTAAACTTATGTAGAGCTGTGATTATTTTTGGATTACACTTTAAAGCTTACAGCTGAGCCCTTTGCCTTAGCTTAAGTTTAAATAAAGTATAGTTAACTTAAAGTTAACTTTTGCAGAGTTTTAGGCGAGCTTTCAAAAAGTAATATATATGAGTACTTCAAATAAACTAGGGGAATTCGAAGCTGTAGTTGAGTTGAGCTTGAACTTAAAGCTTAGTAGTAAAAGGGGAGCTCGAAGCGCGCTTTATGCAACGAGCTTATTATTAGCTTGAAGCTTTAATGATTTTCACAAGTTTTGACTGAGCTTTAAGTGATGTCAGGTGGGTAGGTAGTTACTATGTTTTGTTTTCGCTACTCATTAGTTTTTCAATTATAGTGTTTGATGGTGCCTCACTGCAAATAGTTTTGAACATTTACACACGAGTATCGCACATGTATATACACACCTGATCATATTAATAGGTACACATAAAAATTCTTTAAATATAGATGGTTTTTTCGCACTTTAAGTGTTGACAGCTTTTTAATTTTTGGTTTTTTATTGTTGTCAATGTCTGGCCACACTGTGACAAAGAGTTGGATACACTTGATACTAAGTTAGTAAATACAAATTTAGCAAAAAAAGAACAAAAAATATAAATTAAAATTTGTTTTCTTACCAACACATGAAGTGAAATCAGGCTGAAAACGTATCTAAGACACAAAATGATCTCCTTTCTTTTATTTTGTTATCCTATGTTTCAATTAAGTTTATTTTATTAAAAAGAAATAGTTAAAGAACCAATGAGACTAAATTTTAAGTTTAAAATAATGAATAAAATAGTTTTCTGTTACCTTAAAGTCTGAGTTGATGTGTGTACCTATTAATATGATCAGGTGTGTATAGTAGTGCTTATAATTAACCATCGACTGACGACTTGACTGTACGATATATTTGTTAATTAACGTCTTCTGCTTGCGCTTTTCTTTCGCTTTCCTTTCGTTCGAGCATTAATTGTTAATTAATAATTGCTGTTGCCGTTGGCAAATGCAATTAAAGCGCAAAGCGCACAATTAAATTATTGAATTGCTCTGCTCATTATTATTATTGTTGTTCGTTTTATTACTTATTGTGTACACATATTTATAATTATAAATCGTATGTATTACCGTGTGTGTTTCCCGATTAGTTTTACTGAGCTGAGACACAGTTTGCGCTCTCATAAATTGAACATACTCGTACGTCACTAGAGGTCGCCTCCCCCCCTGAGCACCTGCTCAACGGCGAGCATCTCTGTGGGCTGTGTCTAATTTAAATAGAATAACAAACTAATTAGCGTTGATATTTTTCAACATTTGTCCGCTCTTGCTCTTGCTCTCACAATCACAATCACAATTATTTGATTTGTTTATTTTAATTGAAATTGCTTCGGCTTGCTGCGTTCGCATCGTAATTGATTTATAACTAATAAAATTTCTGCCACTGCCTTGTTAAATGTAAATGCGATTCGATTCCATTCGACTCGGCTCGACTCGGCTCGAGACTTGCATAACTAATCAAAATGCTAAGCGCCAACAACAACAAGAATCGACAACATATAGCGCACGATTTTTAATTACATATTATTCATTCAATCGTTAAACAATTATAGTTAAATGTAGAAAATAATTGGTTCGTGCCAAATGTCGAAGCGTAAATACTCTAACAGGTATTGCAGTCATAAATCTTTCACACAATAATTTAACAATTACCATACATATTTATTGATATTCAATTAGGTGAACATAGCACTACGCATGTCCTAGTCACGTTTAACAGAATTCTGTTCAGGCTCGCCTCTCTTAAGCGTGAACTGCATACTTTCTGCATTACCATGTGTAAGGGCTTGTAATGCAAATGCTGTAAAAGGCGCGCAGACGCAAAGAGGAGGTGGGAGTTGGGAGCGTTTGCCTGCCAATTAGCCAGCGTGCACTTAGCGTCGGCGTCAACGTCAACGTCTACGTCAGCGTCAGCATCGTTGTCTGCTATCTATGCACATATTTCGGTCAATTGCGTTTATTTATAATTTAAATGTTATTGTTGTTGCGGCTTTTGGGGTACTTGTCGTAAAAATAATACAATTTTTTGTTATTTTTAGCGCCGTTAAAGAGAGCGCAGCCAGCGAGTGTGTGAGTGTGTATGCGTGTGTGTGTGTGTGTGTGCTGTTACTGCTGACTTTGAGATAAATAAGTGCGCAGATTTCTTGTGGGCTTACATATGCACACCATATTTGATCGATTGATTATGGACAGTGTGTTTGAATGAATGAGTTTAGGGGAATGAATGCCTATAAGTAGATTTTAATTATATACTTTTACTTGCAGACTTGAATATTTGGATTAATAAATCTAAAACTGAGCTAGATCAGAGTCTACTATACTATATTGATAAAAGAATCACACCTGACATTTGTCTCAAGCATTTGATTAACGAAACTAACTAATAATTTCATTGTTTTCTTCACTATATTTTCAGGTAAGTTTTCCACATCGATTGCTTAGCTTATCACTTTGCGAATCGCAGAGAGAGGTCCAAAAACTCAAATGCCGCCATCTGCATGCAATGAGATCGCATAGAACGATCGCCCTGCCCTGTGACAATTCCATGCGATCGCTGACGTCGCGACGCGGCTTCTATCTTGTCTGTTGAGGTATTATTGCTATTATTTTATTGTCTTTTTGTTGTTGCTATTTGGCAGAGCGGTGTCATAAAGCGACAAGACGGCACATACTCGTACTACTTATATTGTACATGCTATAATACCAGCAGGCACTTTAATCAGACCCAAACAAATGAACCTTGCGCATATTTTAAGGCTAATTAAGCCGCAAATTATGAGCAACTTGTCAGCGTGGGTTTTTACAAGCTTACAAACTAACAGCAGCAGCAAATAAAACAAATTGACACAGCTACCATTACTCAGGTTTGTTTGCATTTTTTCAGGGTTCTCAGTACTTAAATGGGGTATGGCGTATGGTATACTTTGTTTTCCATTCTTAAGCAGCTGACGCTGGTAATTTCCTTTAGTATATTGATAAAATTCTTGAATAAACCGAGTAGACGCAGTAGAAAATGGTCAAATAACTTTCTATAGTCATTCAGCTCTTCGATTCTCCTATGTGGTTTGGCTTAGGTAGCTTATTTTCTCCTGAAACTATACACAATAAGTATTGCATAATTAGCGCATTTTTAAGGCAATCAGTCGGGATATTTAGGCTATACTTGCTATAGTTTTCAAGAAATGCATGTGTCGTAACTTCATAACCATCATATAATAAACAGCAAAGTTATGTCACATTTCTTAACGCTTTTTGTTGATAAAACTAAACTAAATTTAAAATATATAACAAAATCAAATACAAAAACTCGGAAAGCTACAGTATGATGCAACCGACAGTAGCAGACCCTGTACTTGGCTTCCCCCCTCCCCCCAGCAACATGCCTACTAATTGATTGTCCAATATCTCCAGTGTTTATTATCCGATTGGGCTGCAAATCGCACCAAACATTCAAAGCATCTAAAGCTTTATTCATACAAAAAAGATATCCAGTGACTCTAAAACTGTATATGCTAAGAACATTTTTGTAAATTTGAGGGGGAGGGGGATGAGATATCAAATTAAAAACATAAACTTGGCCTGCCTATGTAATACACGAACCAAACAAAAAAAGAATTGTGTCTCTAGTTCATATAGTTTCCGAGGTCTCGGTGTTCATCCGGACGGACGGACAGACAGACAGACAGACGGACATGGCTAGATCGACTCAGCTCGTCGTCCTGATCAAGAATATATATACTTTGTGGGGTCTGTTGCATACATTTCTGAGTTGCACAAACTTAATATACCCTTTTGTACTTTTTTAAAGTACAGGGTCTAATAAATATCTTTTACAGACACAGCTTGTTACATATTGCGTCCGACTGTAGCTCTCTTTAGAGTGTAGTATAATTCGTTGGGGGCGTTATTGCCGCTGTAGATTTGGGGCGTTTCTGATAATGAAAAAAAGAAACTACAAGTTGTCGTTGTTAATTCTTTTATTACTTAACGGCATGATATGTCTTTTGTGTGCGATAAGGCAAGGCACCTTTTATTTTGGGCAGTGTAGTATATGCTACTAGCGTGGAGCTTAGTCACATTTACTAATGAGTTGAGTTAAAACTAATTCAATATCGCCAACGAGAAGCTCACAAATTAGGGAAACGCTGCACCAAGACACGCCTCCTCTCCCCGCTAGCGCCCCTCGGAGAGGGAGACCTAAGAGGTGGGCCCATTAAATGCAACACTGACAAAATTAATTGCCACTTTTTCGCATTTGGCAGAGCCACAAACGAAAATGTCAAGAAGACGCACACAACAACAAAGACGAAAAGCGCAAAGTAGAAGAAGCCGAAAGCAGAAAAGCAGACGAAAAGAACGATGATGACGATGATGACGATGATGACGATAATGATGAAGATGAAGATGATAATGATAATGATGAAGATGATGGGAAAAACGAGCGAAACCCATCGAAAAAAGAAAGAACGCAAGAAAGCAACAAAATGATGCGGCAAGCATTTTAGAGTCATGCTGTGGACACTAAGAAGGCGAGAGGTGGGGCAGGGGGCAGGGGGCAGGGCTGTGGGTGTGGCAGCGGCAGCGTTTGCTTGCATTGCAAATTAGCAATTGCCTCTGCTGCCAGCCGAGCGGAAGTCACCGCAAATTTGTGGAGGAAATGAGTTTGCAACGCTGCCGTCACCGTTGCAACTTGGCGCTGCCCCTTGCTCCCGCCACCCTGGGGTTTGGCTATTGGATTAGTTTAAATTGGTTTTTCTTTTGGCTTTTAATTTGTCACTGTTGAAGCAACTGTAAAAAAAGAGATTGTCAGGCGGAGAGTGCGACAGCTGTTGCTTGGGAGAGTGCAACAACTGGTTGCATTCAGGCAGCAGAAGCTGCAACAAATTGCCACTCAATCTGACAACTTTTAATCGGAAGTAGCACAATTATGCTGGCATTTCGAATGCACTTTCGTCCACGCTTGCCTGTACTTGTGCCCAGTGCAAGGGTATGCTTGGGTTGTGCATACCCCACTAGAGACTAACTCTAGACAGAGTCACTAAAAATCCACTTGAACTAGAACTCTTCAAATTTCAATTATAATTTCAATTATTGCCTGTACTTGTGCCCAGTGCAAGGGTATGCTTAGGTTGTGCACGACCACTGATGACTAACTCTAGACAGAGTCACTAAAAATCCACTAGAACTGGAACTCTTCAAATTTTAATTATAAAATGTACTTAGTCCGATGCGCTCGACTGCAGCCTTTCCGACCAACTTTATATCTTTATTTAATGCGCTGCTTAATAACATGATTTTAGCATACATACATTTTTTATGCCGAAATTTCCATCAGCCCATTAAGAGTTGTCTCATTTGGAGCGGTGGCAACCCTGCTTCTGTGTATGTGTGTGAGTCTTACCGTTATGCATAACAAATGAGAGCAGAGCATCATCTGCATATCGAATGTGCCCCCTGCCCCTGCCAGCGTCTGTTAGTTAACATTTCTGTGTGTCTTCTTCTTCTGCTCCTGCCTCTTTTTGCTAATGGACAACATGTTGCACGCTTCGCAGCGTTGCATGTTTCTGTGCTTGTCAACTGTTTCGTTCTATTGTTGTAAAGGCAACTGCAACAGCAGCAACAGCAGCAACAACAACCACATCTAGAGTAGCGCATAAAAAACATTATGTCTGAATCATGTTACAAAACAATTTAGCAAACAAACTGTCAAAAACATGACAACTTAAAGCGTTGCCTGAGACGCTCACGTCGACGTCGACGTCGGCAGCGACAGCGGCAGCGCTTACGGCTGTTACTGCTACTGTTGTTGTTGTTGTTGTTGTTGACGTTGATGAGTCGAGCACATTGTAAATGACATTTGAGAGAGAGAGAGAGAGAGAGAGAGCTCCAGTGTGTGTGGAGAACATGTGGCATGGCGCATAGAGAGTGCGGAGCAGTGTTGCCCCATTCGTTTCTTTCCGACAATTTTGGCTTCTTTTTTTACAGACTGATTTAAGACTTAAGAAATACAGGCTTTAGTATTTACAACACTCATATGGAAATAAATTATTCGAATAGGCTACAGTCGAGCATTGCTGACAGCATAACACCCTGTATGTACTATGCCTTTGCTGCAAGGGTTAACAGTAACAGTAGCAGTAACAGTAACAGTAACAGTAACAGTAGCAGTAACAGTAACAGTAACAGTAACAGTAACAGTAACAGTAACAGTAACAGTAACAGTAACAGTAACAGTAACAGTAACAGTAACAGTAACAGTAACAGTAACAGTAACAGTAACAGTAACAGTAACAGTAACAGTAACAGTAACAGTAACAGTAACAGTAACATTAACATTAACAGTAACAGTAACAGTAACAGTAACAGTAACAGTAACAGTAACAGTAACAGAGTAACAGTAACAGTAACAGTAACAGAGTAACAGTAACAGTAACATTAACATTAACAGTAACAGTAACAGTTAAGAGCAAAGTACAGAGTCAAAAAAGTGGGTTAGATCACATAATCAATCCGAGTCCGATTACTCTTGCAAATTCCGCAGCTTTGGCTTTTTAGCGCTTTTCACTGTGCTTGCCGTTAAAAGTAGCTTTTTTTATTGGCAACACTGGTGTAGAGTGCGGGAGATAAATAGATGAGGCACAAATGTGTGGAATGAGTAGTTGGTGCCTGAGAAATAATATTTGGCAGTCACATATGTTTGCCTGCAACTGTGTGTGTGTGTGCATGTGTGTATTGCAGCCAACTTCAATGCGTACTTCTCTCTGCCACTAAAGTGTTGCTGCCTGCGCTCTCGCCCCACACATGCAAATCATTTTCGTAATTAAATCAAAACGCAACCCTCGAACGCATTGCGAGTATTTGTTTGTGTGTTGTGGTTTATGTAGGTGGGGGAGGGGGTGGTGTGTTGGGTGTTGTGTGTTGTTGTAGGGTTGACTTTTTGCAGAGTTTTCTCGAATTTTGTTTGGCGTTTCACATATTTTCACACACCCTTCTCACCAGGCGCGTTTTATGCTCATAAATTCTGAGCTGAGCCATATAATTTTTTATGCCATTTACGACGCTAAGCTGCCAAACGGCCCACACACACACACTCACACACACACACGCATAAGATCAAGCGCCTCAGATCGGGTCTGATATAATGCAAAGAGAGTTGCGACTTTGACTGCAATTAAGTGCAGCGAAAGCTATAGCAACCCTTTGGCCAACACGCTATGCCATTAAACACACACACACACACACATACATACATATGTACATAACTGCACATGATAATGTCATAAAATTAAATGGCCACACTTATTGTTGCTGTTGTCGTTGCTTTAATTAGAGTTTTTTCCAGCCGCTGTCACACACACACACACACACGTAAAACAGCAAAAGAAAATTTCCTTTCCTTGTTGTGGGGTTGGCTGCTAGGCAGTCAGGCAACCTGCTATAAATATTATAATTATCAAAAAAAAAAAAAAAAAAAAAAAATGGTGGAAAAGAAACGTAAAGTGCAGCCAGCGATGTTGACGTCCTCCACCGTCGGCGAGTAATCGTAATTGAGTTAATTAACACGCCACAAAACGCGACAGGCGGCTCTACCGTCAGCCTGGAATACCATGCCTGTATGTACATACATATGTATGTATGTATATGTAGTATGGCCCAGCGAAGAAAGTCTCAACAGCCCACCGTAGAAGAGAGTGCCGGAGAGGGGAGCACTTAATTGCTTGTACGAAAATACTAACAACAGCAAAATAGTTAACATGCAATTGTCGCTAACGAGTGGTCTAATGTTATCCAAATGTCAGTGCTGCTGTTACTGTTACGCATAATGTTATCATCTAGCCTGCGTTCTGTTAGTGCTGATGTTGTGTTGCGCGTAATGTTATCCAAATGTCAGTGCTGCAGTTACTGTTACGCATAATGTTGTCATCTAGCCTGCGTTCTGTTAGTGCTGCTGTTGTGTTACGCGTAATGTTATCCAAATGTCAGTGCTGCTGTTACTGTTACGCATAATGTTATCATCTAGCCTGCGTTCTGTTAGTGCTGATGTTGTGTTGCGCGTAATGTTATCCAAATGTCAGTGCTGCAGTTACTGTTACGCATAATGTTGTCATCTAGCCTGCGTTCTGTTAGTGCTGCTGTTGTGTTACGCGTAATGTTATCCAAATGTCAGTGCTGCTGTTACTGTTACGCTTATGTTATCAGCTAGCCTGCATTCTGTTAGTGCTGCTGTTGTTCTGCCAGTGATGCCAAATGCTAGCAGAGCTGACAAAAATAAATGTAGAGATTATTATAACAAGAGATTTGTGTTGCTGTTTAAAAATATTTATTACTAGGCATATTTAAAGGTAACGTAAATTTTATAATAATGAATTTATGTTTGTTATTAATTCTGCTTCCGCTGCAAACATTAAGCAACAATTAAGCAGCATCAGCATCAGCATCATCAGTGTCACCCGCCCCTCCATTGAGAGACGAGGCTGCAAAACCAATGACTAGCACTTGGTCAGAGTCTAAAACAACAACAGCAACAACAACGACGACGACGAGATCATTAAAAGTCCGAAAGCAAAACAATTATGGAACTCATTGAAGCCAATTATTAATAAAAACAGCAAAAGCAGCAGAGACGAACGACGCAACAAGTGGCAAGTGGCCAACCAAGTGGCAGCCACAGTAGCAGCAACAAAAGCAAAAAAAATAAAACACTGAAAGGCCTTCGGCAACAACAGTAGCAGTAGCAGCAGCAGCAGCAGCAGCAGCAGCAACAGCGCTGGCGGTAGCGGCCTTCGTTGTCTTGGCTGTGTCTTCTTCCGAGTGTGTGGCACAACACACAGTAGCAAAAACATAACAAAAGACATGTGGCAAAAAGGGCAGCTACGTCTGTCTGTCCGTCTGTCGGTCCGTCTGGCTGTGCAACAACAAACATTGTTAATGAAGCTGCAATGGAATGCAGACACAAAGAACGAAGAAAACGTCAAAGAGGAGGCAACTGGGCGTGTGTATAGAGCCGCACAACTTCACACATAAATGGGAGCAACATGTTGCCAATGCTGCTGACGTTTCGCTCGCTGCCCATGTTGCTGGCCACTATGCCGGCGAGGGGCACTCTTGAAGTTTCGCAATCCATCTACATTTATAAAGTATACAATAGAAGAGTACAAAAGGGTCCACTCAGAAGTAAGAAGTAAGCATGGTAGACTCCATAAAGTATATACATATATTCGTGATCAGAACTGTCTGTCAGAACATTTAGATATCGCCAACTACAGTCGAACTTCCCTATTGTTTAGACCAGTCAATTCAAATATGTAAATGACGCAGAAACTATCGGCTCACCACTAACTAAGCTGAGCTGTAGTTTCTGAGTCGTGGTCGAGGCTTTCTCCATGTTCTCTCTCTTCTCTCTCTTGGGTTAGGGTCGAGAACTTTCCATTTTTCACTTTCAATTCAAATTAGACCTGCGAGCCAATAAGTTATATTTTTTCAAGTTCATAACTTTCTATATATATATATTGTGAAAATCCAACATACAACAAAGACAACCTAAAGTTAAAATATAAAACTGAAAAGTCAAGCGTGAATCAAAGAAAAGTGTTTGATTTAACAGGTGTGTTCCTGCTGCCTCCTCCAGAAACACCTATAATGAATTACACAGAAATTATATTATTTGAAATGAAATTGGAACGAAAAAGTTGTGTGTTTGAATTCATAATAGGGAGAGCTTCATTGTATTGAAGTTCACTATAGAGAAGTTCGACTGTATAAGAGCCTGAGACTCAATTCTTTATCTATTAGCTTCGTGTATTGCCTAGGCGTGCCAAGTTTATTTATGATTTTCAATATCTCTACCTCCTTTCAATTCACGAAAATATTGTCTTGTAGAGTTACAGACTTCACACATTACAGGAAAGCCAAGATACATAGAATGATTGAAAATACAAGAACTCGGAAAGTTACAGTCGGATTCAATCGAAAGTAGGAGACACTTTCCAACACTCACACATACAGACATATCATAAAGTAGTACGGAAACTTTAATCTCCAATATTTTTGGTATTAATTACTCGATTGAGCCACAATTCACAGCACAGATAAAGGTTATCATTGTATCTTTAAAATTGTGGCTGTGGGGAGGTTTTTCACGGTTTTCGGGAGGGGATGGTGGGGGGAGGTTGGTATCCAAAATCAAACACAATCTTGATCTGCTTGCACTGTAGGGGTCTCCAGCTCTTACAGTTTACGAGATCTAGGTGTTCATACAGACGGACAGACAGACGGACATGGCTATATCGACTCAGCTCGCCGTCCTGATCAAGAATATATGCATATACTTTGTGGGGTCTGCCGCGCCTCCTTCTGCCTGTTGCATACAATTCTGAGTTGCACAACCTTAATAGACCCTTTTGTACTTTTTAAAGTAAGTACAGGGTCTAAAAATAAATGAATATGTTCAGCGCATAAGTTTGTCATAAACTGCTGTGGCACACCTCGCAGGCGCAACATGCTGTACACGACGACAATTAAGTTTGTAAACTGCACGTAAAAGGCAAAGAAGATGTCGCCGGGCGAGAGCGAGAGCTGCGACGAGTATCATGACCATGAGATGCTGCTTAATAATGTCATAAAAATTAGAACGGCGTATTAATTGGCAGACTCAGTAGCAGCAGCAGTAGCAGTCGCAGTGGCAGTGGCAACAGTAACAATAACAAAAGCAACAACAGACGCTAGAGCAACTGCAACTGCAACTGGCAACTGCAATTGGAGCTGCGTGTGGGAGCGCAACATGTTGCCTAGTTTTTGTTGTTGCAGAGTTTGGTTTTTGTTGCTGTTGCTCTGGCTGCAGTTGGTGCTGCTGCTGCTGCTACTGTTTGCGCTGCAATTTCGCGCAAATAAAATAAATTGGCAGCCAATTAAGCGAACGTCGCTCAGCCGCGTATCAGAACAAAAGCATAAAGGCAGCAAATTAAATGGCCAGAGAATGGCAGAGAGAGAGAGAGAGCACGCCGCAGCGGGCTGTAACGAAAAACAAACGAAAAAGAAATGCACACACACACAAACACAGAGAGACAGCGGAAGCTGACGCGCAGCGAAAGGTAAATAAAGAAAAATCAAATTTAATTAACGGCATAGGACTAACAGCAAAGCCATAAGCAAGAGAGCGCAAAAGTGCGTGCAAAGAGAGCGAGAGCAGAGAGCGAGAGACGCAGAGAGCTAATGCCAAAAGCCGAGCTTAATAAATGTCAAATCAGTGCTGCCAGAATCTCCAGAGCAAAAATAGCTAGATTTGGGGGTAAAAATGTTGTGAAAAATGCTAAAAAATTTAGCAATCAATTGCAAAAACAAGTAAATAAAAGCAAAAATGTTTCGGCAAAATTAAAAATTCCTAGTTTTTTAATAAAGTTGCTAAAATTGCTAAAGAAAAAGAAAAAAATTACTATATTTGTGGCTAATAGCATTTTCAAAAAAAAGTTCCAAATAATTTTAAAAGTTGCCAGATCTAGCAACTAAATTGCTAAAATGGCAGCACTGTGTCAAATGCGTACAGAGCGCAGAGCGCAATGCCAGTTCATCAGTCTGTCAGTCTGTCAGTCAGTCAGTCAGTCACTGCGTCTGCGCAGTCAGTTAGTTAGCCAATTACATGACAAAATCTTATATGATCGTGCAAATTGTATTTTTATTGCCAATTATTTATTTATTTCGTTAAGAGCTGACGCCAAATGCCGCGCTGCCGCGCTGCCGACTGTGAAAATGTTATGAGAGGCGCAGCGCACATTGGCGTCGCCGCTTAACATACACTGTAAATTAACATTGTATGTTGGAATGTTGCTGTTAGCTGCATGTGGGGCAAGGCAACTGCTTTACATTTCATTAATTAACAAATTATAACAATAAATAAATGTAAATAATAATATAATAATTATGCATAGTTTCCACTATCCACAGATATTAAGTAAATGCAGTGCATGAATACATTCGTCTATGAATCGTATGCTGTGTGTGTGTGAGTGTGTGTGTGTGTGAGTGTGTGTGTGTTGTTTGAAATTCAAAAATGATATTCAATTAATTGTCATTTTGTTTTGCCGTTTTGTGTCTGATTATCTAGCGATCTGTATGTAGTGTGTGTCTGGCAGCACAACAACAGCGCCAGCATTAACAGACAGACGTTCATTCATTAATTATCAGCAACAATCTATAAGTTTAATTTGTATTCAATGCAATTACAAATCAAATTGCTCAACAATTCGCATTCTCTTTAGTTGTTGTTGTTGTTTAATATTTGCATTCAATTTATTGTCGTCGTCCCGTACATGAAAGCTAATTAAAATGGCAATTAACAGCGCGCACAGCATGCTCACTGTTAATTGACCTTGCTGTTAAGTGTAATGTTAAGCAGTCTCACGTGTATCACTATTATGCTGCACACTGGGCCGATGCATGCGATCTCTCACTGGCTAGATTAGCCAATTTTGATGGCAATATTTTGATGCTTTTGGCCCAGTGTGCGTTGATGTTCTTATCTATCCGAGCATATCTTTTATGCTCAAATAAATATCAAATAACGCGGTAAATAATTGTAAAATTTAATTAACAACAAAAAAAGAAAAGAGAATAAAAACTGTAGAGTAATCAACAATTTACATATGATAATTTAAGGAAGAAAAAAAACATTGCATAAAAAAATAACGAATGGCGCTGGCAAAACAAACCTCGCCGTAAATAACAGTCGGCTGCACTTGAGTAATTTCGCATAAAACATAACCAAGTAGAAAGGATATTAATAAACCGACATAAACCAAACAAACACGCACACATACACACACACACACAGATACATATGCGGACAAGTGGCTGGCATTGGCAGTCGTTTGTTGCTGTTGCAGCACCATCAAGTAAATCAGTGTCCAATGTGTAAATAATTTCCATTCGAATGAGCAATTGTGCATTTCTCAGCCACACACACACACAGCCATTCATATGGATGTAAATTTACATGCATACACATACACATACATAACTGTTGCTGCGTTTTTCATTTGCAGACGGGACGCGTCGACGCGACGTTTAAAATCGCATGAAATTTTATTAAAATGAAGTAAATATGGTGTAAACGTGCTGATAAAACGGTTCGTGCTCAGCTATGTAGAAGAAATGGATGGACAGCAGCGCTGCGACGTCGACGTCCACTGCAACTGTAGCACAGCGTTGCCAACAGAGGGCGCAAGTGGAGAGACGGTGGGTTTAAGCTGAGCTTTAGTCTGTGTGCGACAGTAATGCAGCATTGCCCACAGAGGGCGCTTTATTAGAGTTGTGCTTGTTGTGAGTGTGTGTGTGTGTGTGGCGAAGTGCCGCTTAAGAGCGAGCGTTTATATGCATACATTGACTACATGTACATAATTATTGCTTGCAGTAAGTAATGATCAACACGCTCAGTGCTCAGTGATTACAGCTACCAATTAGCGGTTCCAGTAGCATTTTCATATACACGCACACACACATATACAACATTATTACAGCAATGTGAGTAACTATCGCTTACAGTGTTGACTCCTCCGCTCTTACAGAAGAGAGAGACTCTGCGTATGCTGGTAGTCTTTTCTGAGGCGGCACAGCATAAAATCGCTTATGTAAATACCAGACAGACAGATGCCTATGTGTATGTGTATGTGTATGTGTATGTGTGTGTGTGTGTGTGTGTGTGTGCAAACTGCAGCTGTGTGTGCACATTGTGGTCAGTGTCGTCTGTTCATGTTGAACGTGCTTGCTCTGTTATTAATGACGTTGCAGCACATTGCACTGCTGCTGCTGCTGCAGCTACTGTTGCCTTTTGCTGTTGTTAATTGTGAGAATGATGCCAGCCAGTTAACCGTTATTTAATGTGCAGTGCATACAAGGACCCGAAACTGCAAATGTGTGCGTAATTTTCATACGAATCGACAAATGTAATTAACTGTAATGCTGAGCGTTTGTAGGGGCATGTGTGTGTGTGAGTGTGTGCATCGATATGTTGCAGTCACAGGCATAAAAATAAGCAAATGAACATGGCCGTGTTGCCACATGCAGGGTTGCCACTTGCAAATGTAAAAGCGCACCAAAAGCAAAGAAAAAAGCACATAATTCTACAAAATAAAATAAAGAATTTACATATATACTTTATGGGGTCTGCCACGCCTCCTTCACTCTGTTACATACATTTCGGACTTACACAATCTTAATAGACCCTTTTGTACTTTTTTAAAGTACAGGGTCTAAAAAACACCACTTTTAATAGAAAAACACCAACTGTGGCAACCGTGGCGGTATTTTAAGTATGTATAGGCTAAGTTTTCTTCTTTTTGTCTTAATAGTTTTCATAATATTAACTTGATCAACACCAATAGTGTTGTACAGGTTAAGTGTTGCTCAAATAACAATTGACACAGTTCAACAACAACAACAATTGCAATGGGCAATTAGTTTTTATTCTTAGCTATACTCCATTCACTATCGCCAATACTCCCGCCAACTGTTTGTTTTAATTAATGAACAGTAACGCTGTAATAGCAGCATAAAACGTCTAACTAACTGGATCTAGTAGTTTACACTGTACAACAGCAGATTTGTGAATTTGAAGTTGAATAAAATTGTAAAAGTGTTATATAAAGCTTTTTAGACCCCATAAAGTATATATATTCTTGATCAGAACGACCAGCTGTGTCGATCTAGCCATGCCCGTCTGTCCGTCCGTCTGTATAAACATCGAGATCCCTTTTTGTTTGGTTCGTGCATTACATAGTAGGCTAAGTTTATGTTTTTAACTTGATATCTTATTCCCCTCCCCCTCAAATTTTCAAAAATGTTCTTAGAATATACAGTTTTAGAGTCAATGGATTCCTTTTTTGCATGAATAAAGCTTTAGATGCCTTGACAGTTTGGTGCGATTTGCAGCCCAATCGGATAATAAACACCGGAGATGTAGGACAAACAATTTTCTGTCGGTTGCGTCCGACTGTAGCTTTTTTAGCTAGGTTTTTATTAGCCAGAATGTAATAATTTCCCATATTTTATATCTAGATTTTAGCGTAATAATAATCTGTATTTTCTCGAGACTTGACTGTAAATTTCTTATTGTGTATATGATATAAAATATATATGTATATACGAGTACTTCTTATTAGGCTTTTATTCAGAAATGCAAGATTTAAACTTGACTTCAACTAATATTGATATTAAGTTACATTGTTTCCATAAGAAAACTCCGTTTTATAGCTAATTTGTTGTTTGTTTTTGCAAATCTGTAATTTCTAGCGATTTGAAAGTAAATTGCTTACTGTGTAGATGCCATTGATGATAATCACTTCTTGAACGGCGTTTTCAAATCCATTTTGTATCATTAGCAATAATCATATCCATAGACAGCTCAAGCTTTTTTTTGCTTTGATTTGATTTAATTTCATTTCGTTGCAGTATGTATTTATTTTCCGTTTTTTACTCCAGTCATTCGTTACGGTCTGTCACTTGACAGTTTCAATTAGGCTTTAACACTCTTAAGCTAGCTGCGAGTTGCAGCTAAGTGGCAATGTGTCCAGCTTAAGCTGCAGCTTCCACTCCATCTGTGTGTGCCTTGGGGCGCTGTTGCCTCTCTCAAGTGGCTGGCAATTACGTTCAATTAAGTTGGCCAAGTTGGTAACGGATGCGAACTGCAATTGGCCAAAAGCGTTGTGTGTGTGTGTGAGAGTGTGTGTAATTAAATGATGCTGCCTTCTTGGACTGTTGTAACTGCCGGCATGCCACCTAATCATAAGTGATACCAAAAGGAAATGTTTTTCTAAAGCATTCAGTGTTGCCACAGTGCTGTGCACCTGCAGCAGCTGCTACCCAATACCCAATACTCCACTACTCACTAGTCGGTGGCTGGGATCTCTGCGAGTCACTAATTACATTGATTCTTAGACGATTGCAATGGCAATGGACATGCCAATGCCAAAGCAACAGTAGCTGACCAACGTCAACTTAATTAATTGTGCGTCCGGCCGCACGCCCGGACTTTAGTCTTCTCTTCTTCCTCCTCTTCTTCTTCGTCTTCTTGCACGTTTTGTTTTTGTATCTGTTTCTCTCGGTTTTTTGTTTCGCTCCGTTTGGATAATGCGAGCGCAACAGGTTCCAGCGATCGTTGCAATTTTCTATTTGCGCGTAAATTGCTAATTTTGTGGAAAACACATTAATTAGCGCAAAATAAGCGAGCCAACTTGCAATCGAGCAATCGACTTGAAATGCCGACTCGATCAACTGATCGATCGATCGGTCGGTCGAGCGATCGCTGGATGGATGGATGGATCCAACGACCGCCTCTATCGAGCGATCATCAACACGCTCCGTGTGCAATTTGGTGAATGCCTCCTTTTTGATCAACTCAGCACGTGGAAATTTTCAAGCGAATGCCAGACAGTTTTTCCGGCATTCAATGGATCAAGCAATGAGCAATGAGCTGAGACCTAACTTTGATTAAAGTTACTACTATATTAAATGTATATCTTTAATTGTGATTATTTCGATTACGATTTGACTACTTGTCGTTAATCTTAAAGTGAGAACATTCGATAAATCAAATAATTTTCAAATATATGTATATAACCATACATCTACATATACTCTATCGATAAATATCGTATAAATAGCACAATTATATGTCTATTTTATTTAATTCATATTATTTATTCATTTTATTATTATTGTAATGATCGCTTTATTTTCACTTTATTCTAATTATTTCAAAAGTTTGGCGACTGCACAATACAACGGTTAATACAATATCGGTTATCGATATCTTATTCTGAGTTGCTATTCGATAATACATCGCATAACAATCGTTATTTACATTTGATGCTATCGGTTCTGTTGCTTAACATTTAAATACATCGATATAATATGCTTACAACAATATATGTATGTATATATTTACATTATTTATATAATTATATTTATTAATAATTTAATATATTCATACGTATATTTATTTATTATTTAATATTGATGATGAATAAACACCTTTTCCGTTATTTTTTGCTGATAATTAGCTTTAAACACCAACAAAATGCATAGAAAGATAGCGTTGCCACATGTCGCTAAATTGCAGTTGTTCTTAACATTACCAAATTGAGTAAATGTGGCGGTATCGATAACAATACTTATCAAAATTCAAAATAAGCAGTTCGTTCCTCAACAAATATTATGAATTTAGTGAAAAGAAATGTAAAAGAAGAACTGAAAATAAACAAATTATTTAAACATTCTTTTTATACATTTAAAATAAATAATAAACTACATACATTTCGTTAGTTAGTTTGAATTAATCAAAAATTGGCGCTCAATCGTAATGGTTAATGAACTTGACTCACGTGCTCGTGCTTCGTGCTCTTTGCCCATCATCAGTCTGTTCGCATCTGCCGCTCTCACGTGTGTGCGTGTGTGCGCTCTGCTCTGCATGGATGCTTTCACCCAATTAACACGGCTTGACGACAACTGCATTTGGCATTGTGAGGCAATTAAGCTGCGTTCGAAGTTGACTGCGCAGCCAAAGAGCGCAGTGCACGCATAGCAGTCGCATATTAGCGCTGTGGGCATTGCACATAACAATGGTGACGCCGACGTCGACGTCGACGTCAACGTTAGTGTCAATGTTAGCATTAATGTTGTTGCTACGTCAGAACGAACGGCAACGTCGTCGTTCGTCTTGCCTCTGGCGTTTCTAGTGCGAGCTGCTTAAGTCCATAAAAGCGCAATTTGTCGTAATTGTTTAAGCAGAAAGAAATAACAGCAAATGGCAAATGGCAAACTACGACTACACAATACATAAAACAACTTAATAAAAATTCCACTGCCATGTTGTACATCAGTTAACATCCGTGGAGAGATTTTTCGGATGGAGACACAAACAGCGGAGACTGTCGATAAATACGGCAAATATTGTCGCACAAATCAAAACATTCGTTTGGCGCAATGTGTCGCTGACGGCAGAAGAGAAAAAAACTCGAAGAGAAAAAAATCGAATGGAGTGTAAGAGTGCGTGAGTGTGAGTGTGTTGGAGCAGGAATTCAGCATAAATCTCACTTAGAGAAGGAAAATCTGTACAAATAGATTAACAATAACAACAATAAACTACAAAATGCTTATTGTAGTATGTGTGTAGTACAAGCACAGCAAATGCCCTGCCCTGCCCTGCCTTGCCCCATATGTTGCCACAATAATAAACACCGTATCAACAACAGCAATAATAACAACAACAACAGCAACAACAAGAACAAAACGCATAAATCAAACAAGCAATGCGCGCGGGGTGTTACAAGGGGAACACACACACACACTCGATACTGACTACTGCATGTGGCAGCATTTGTTATTTTTTCCTTTTTTTGCTACTTTTTTTTTTGCTAGTTATTGAGATTGAGTGGAACAACAGCGTTTAACTTTCGATGGGCTCCAGTACCCGACACTTACGCACACAAACAACCATGTATGGAGAGTGTGTGTGGGGGAGCGCACAGCCAACTTCACGCTCCTGCACTACTCGCAGTGCAGGCGACAAAACTGTCACCTAACTTATTTTAGTTATTGTTAAAGCAGACAAGCTGATTTTCGAATCTAGGCCTTTTCTCTCAACCTACTGTTTCCCCCGTTTGTCTTCAGTTTGCTGTTTATGGAATACTTATGATTTTATTTTTGTCGCCTGTAAAATCAATGGCAAGTATGTAGAGAGTCGACATTTAGTTGAGGCTGGCAATGACAGCAGCAAGTGTCAAGTGTCAAAGAGAGAGCAGTAGTCTCGCCTCTGGCTCTTCACTCCCACATGTGTGTGTGTGTGTGAGTGTGCGTTTGATTTTGATTGGTATTTATGGCAGTTTAAGTACACGAAGATTGTATATTGTTATTGGATGTCGTTGCACGTAAGAAACGGCACATGTTGTTGACAGCATGTACATACACACACACACATTCATAGCTACAGGGCAGTTTACACACATACACACGCACACACTTGCAGCATAATTAAAACAAGAACAAGCAGCAGACATAAAAAACTGTAAACGTTGCCATTTAATTGTGGCACAGAGGCCACTTAAAAGCTCGTTTGCTGTCGCAGAAACAAAGCCAAGTTTTGCTTTTTATTTTTATAAAAATACAAGTTATATTTATATATTGTATATGTGTGTGTGTGTATAGAAGCAAAGGGAGCAGGCTAGCGTAGCTGTAACGTGACGTGCGTCCGTTTTGGCCTCTAGTTCGCTTTGGAGGAGGTGGGGGCGTCAAACCCAAACTTATTCCTTGTCGCGCAACATGTTTGAACCCCCTTGGAACCCCCTCTCATCGAAGGCAGAATGACAGCACAGAGAGCACAAGTCTGCTGCAAGTGGTGTTTTTTTTTATAAAAATTGTTTTTAAAGCAAAAATGTTTCAAATAACAAAAAATTAACACAACAAATTATGTTGGTTCTGTTAAATATTTCTAGACCCTGTACTTCAAAAAGCACAAAAGGGTCCATTAAGTTTGTGCAACTCAGAAATGAATATAACAGGCAAGTATATACATATATACTGGTCGATATAGCCCTGTCTGTGTGTCTGTCCATCCGTATGAACACCTAGATCTCGCCAACTATAAGAGCTAGAGGCTTAATTCTTTTTTTGTTAGGTTCGTGTATTGCATAAGCAGGTGAAGTTTGCGTCTGATGACCAATATCTCCTCCCCCTCCCCCTCAAATTTTCAAAACTGTTTTTTAAACTCATAGATCATTCACAGTTTTAAAGTCACCGGCTTATGATTTTGTGTAAACAAAGCTTATAATGCTTAGAATGATTGGTGCGATTTTAAGCTAAATCGAAACATAAGGAAAGTAGTTATGAAGGAAAGTAGTGACGCATAATTTTCATTAATACGTTCGCCTTACGATTCTGTAGCCTACTGCGTAGAGCATTGGTCTTGAAGGCGAATGGTTGCGGGTTCGATCCCGCGGTCAGGCGGTCGTACAATGATGTTTTTTTAATTTTAGTTTTTGCTTTTTTAATTTATATTTCTGCTTTTTTCTTAATTTTTGTTCTTGTCTTTTATGTTGTTTTCAATTTGTGCCTTGTTTAAATTAAATTTCACTGGGAATCTAGGCACAGGGTCTGCTACTGTCGGTTGCGTCCGATTGTAGCTTTTCCGAATTTTGTTAATATTTGCTGCATTTTTATGCTGTTCAAGTGGCAACCCTGCATGTCGGCCAGCTTTCGTGCTTGTCTTTTGGGTGACCATTTCTGGTGCTTCGCTCTTGCGCTCTCCCGTGCTCTTTGGCCGTTGTCCAGCTAGCTCTGCGTCAAAGTCTTCGTTTGCATTTTTATGGCATAAAAATTAAAAATGTATTTTGATTGTTTTTACATTGTTGTTGTTGTTTTCTTGTACTGGTCTTCTTCTCCTTTTCCCACTGCCTTGTATATATTTTTATTGTGGCATTGTTTTAGTTTTTTTCAGCTTTTTTTCTCCTACTCGTGCACTTGACTCTTGTTGTTGTCGTTGTTTCTATTGTTGGCTGTACTTTCTGTTGTTTTTGTTTCTGCTCGTATTTTTCGCTCTTTTGTTTTGCATAAGTTTGCTGTACCTATTTTTTAATTTGATTGCGGAAGCCTTGCATGGCCAAAGGACATTGAAATTGAACTTTTCTAGACGCTTTCATTGGGAACTTTAAGTACCGTTGGTTTTAAGTTGAGTATTTTTGTGACAAAGTTATTTCAAATAGAAAGGCAACCACATTCGCTTAAAAGTAGGCTATAGTGCGGTTAAAATCGCTTTAAGTGTATGTTAAAATTAATAGATCTCGACAAATACAAGCGCTAGAGCTATGAAATTTAGCTTCGAGCTAGCTGTCTGGCTTAAGTACCTTGAGTTCCTCGTTTTTTGAGGCTACTTCCAACGCAGCTGCTCAAAATCGCTAAGAACCAAATAATTAAGGAGTTTTAACAGATATTACTATGAAATTTGGGGTACATAAGCCTGAACACTCTACGAATACAGACGGTAAATGAGTTGTATGACCTAGAATCGAATGTAATTTGTATTCACAATTCTACGTTGCAAGTTTTATTAACTCGAAATAGTTGACTTTATTATGTGTATGGGTGTATTTTATCACTCACTTGATTCATTTTTGTGACAAAGTTATTTCAAATAGAAAATCAACAAATTGCGTTTAAAAGTAGGCTATAGTTCGGTTAAAATCGCTTTAAGTGTATGTTAAAATTAATAGATCTCGACAAATACAAGCGCTAGAGCTATGAAATTTAGCTTCGAGCTAGCTGTCTGGCTTAAGTACCTTGAGTTCCTCGTTTTTTGAGGCTACTTCCAACGCAGCTGCTCAAAATCGCTAAGAACCAAATAATTAAGGAGTTTTAACAGATATTACTATGAAATTTGGGGTACATAAGCCTGAACACTCTACGAATACAGACGGTAAATGAGTTGTGTGGCTGCGAATCGAATGTAATTGGTATTCACAATTCTACGTTGCAAGTTTTATTAACTCGAAATAGTTGACTTTATTATGTGTATAGGTGTATTTTATCACTCACTTGATTCATTTTTGTGACAAAGTTATTTCAAATAGAAAATCAACAAATTGCGCTTAAAAGTAGGCTATAGTTCAGTTAAAATCGCTTTAAGTGCATGTTAAAATTAATAGATCTCGATAAATACAAGCGCTAGAGCTATGAAATTTGGCTTATAGTTAGCTGTCTGGCTTAAGTACCTTGGGTTCCTCGTTTTTTGAGGCTACTTCCAACGCAGCTGCTCAAAATCGTTAAGAACCAAATAATTAAGGACTTTTAACAGATATTGCTATGAAATTTGGGGTACATAAGCCTGAACACTCTACGAATACAGACGGTAAATGAGTTGTGTGGCTGCGAATCGAATGTAATTGGTATTCACAATTCTACGTTGCAAGTTTTATTAACTCGAAATAGTTGACTTTATTATGTGTATGGGTGTATTTTATCACTCACTTGATTCCTTTTCATAATTTTAACATCAATTTTCTGCTGGCTCGTTGCGTGCACAAATTTAATTTATTTGATTTCTGTGCGCCAATGCAAATTTCACGAAAATGCAGTGGCTGGACTACCCCTGATAGACAGGCAGGTGTGGCATATGGGGGTGGGGGTGGAGGCGGCGGCGGGTGGGCGTGGCCTTTGCACGCTCAGCACGTTTATTCGCACTTAATTCGCACTTTTTGACACCTTTCGCTGTCCGTCAGTTGCACGAAGCGAAAGCCCAAAACCAAATAAACAATTTGTGCGTGTGTGTGTGTGTTTGTGTGTGTGCGTGTGTACACCCGCTGCATACCCAACTGAACTGCGACACGTTCAGGCATTGCTGTCAGCAACATAATGTGCACATAATGGCAAAAGTGTACGGCTCGAAAAATTATGCAAAATAAATTAATTACCAATTAAGGGTGAGTCCTGGGGGGGTTGGGGGTGGAATTGAGCAGGAGGGGGGGGGATGCTGCAGCCAGTCACTTCAGAAAAAGAGGATAGGGCTCCCGATTTGCAGCTGTTGCAGGCATATGCAAAATTTTCCTCTGATTTTAAGCCCGAGGGTTGTTACACACTCGATGGTAAGGGGGGGAATGGGGTGCTGGGGGTGCGTAGCCGTAACGCGTTTGTCACATGAGCCATGGCCACTAATTAGTGTCATTAAATGCGCTCCACATGACGACATGCGACAGCATTTGCAACACCCCCACCCCCACCACCACCCCTCACCCTCTCCCCGTATGAGCCGGCTCAGAAATGCTGCAGCTGCAATGGCATTGCCTACTTTTTGGGGCGCATGCATAAAACATGACACAAAATTGCAGCACCCCCCGCACCCCCTGCACCCTGTGTGCTGCCTGCCCTGTTGCAAGTCGCAAGGCAAATAAATAAACCATAAACATAACTGACCGCAAAATCAACTTAATTTGGGTCCTAGGGATCCTTGCCACTGCGACAGTTTCTTATAACCGAAGTCACTTCCGTTAACTTGCGTGCAAACCTGTAATTTCCCGAACTCCGCCAACAACTTGTGGTCTTGCCAAAGGGGTTAAAAAGGGTTCAACTTGCCACAACTCCCCCTCCTCCGCCCACCCTTGATCACATGCATATGCATAATTATAGGGCCGGAACCAAAAAACGTAACGAAACGCAATGCCTCTTGAGCTCAACTAACTCTAACCCTATCCCTAGCTCCATTGTGATACCCCAACCCCCTCCATCAGCACCTTCTCTAGCCACGGCACGGCTCTGGTCTGGTCGGGGGGTTCTAATGATGAGCTGGGGGCTGGCCGGTATCCGCTTAGCAAACTAAACTGTGAAAATGCCGCTGGCTAGGGTACACCAAAGGCAGTAAAATGAAACGAGTACACTGAGAGAAACTGCAAAATTACTATATTGATTTTTTTTTTTTTTAAATTGATTAAGTGTAGAACCTGTACTAACATAAAATGTTCCTAAACAACACATGGATGGAAGATTAAAGATGGAGCAAACCTTATAACCTAGTATGAGGATATTTTTATTAGTAGGGTATATTATTGTGTATTCTATCTTTACTGATATTTGTATTTTCTATGATTGTATTTTCTAAACTTTATTATTATTATTTTTCCTACATCAAGGTAATTTTTCTCAGTGCATAAGAAGTAGCAGCAGTAGTTTAAATCAATTTATGAAAACTTCAACAATATTTATTTATAAGTTTTTTAAATTTGATTATAATTAATGTTCTTTTAATAATATAAAATTTTTTGCAGTGTATTAGAAAAAGCCGCTATAGTTGTAGGGAATTAAATTATAATAAATTGCAATTAAAAACAGTTTTTTTTTTTATTGAAATAACAAAATTATGCAGAAATAAAATTTTATTTTATTTTGTTTTACTATTTTTTTCAGTGTAACAAGCAGTAATATTTTCATCAGAATATGCCAAATAATTATACAAAAATAAATGAGTATCTAGAGTAAACTTGATTTTTATTCTATGTTCAATTGGTTGCTTTTTTTTTGCAGTGTAGCAGTAAAGTCTGCTGCATAAAGCGAGGGAAATTTGAATATTGATTGGCTTTAATGAGCGCGTTGGTCGCACAATTAGGTTGGCCAGGTATACAGGTATATATGGTTGGGTTTCCGCTGAACGGAAACGGAAATGGCCCATACACACTGCCAGTGTTGGTTAATGCAATGAAAGCTTGATTAACTTTGGTTGAGTTTTAGTGGATTGATAACACTATTAAGAGTGTTTAGGAGACGCTATATAGCAAATATGAAATGTGTATTTTACATTTTATTTTATTTATTATTAATATAAAGTGTTTTAGTCTGAATTTACTCGAACAGCTTTTAAACGCAACGAATGAAATCGTCGAGTAAATGTATTCAAAATTGCCAAACAAATTGAAGTGTAGTACAGAGGGCAAGAGGCTAGACAAATGTAATGCATAAATTAATTGATCACCTACACACACACACACACACTCACACACACACACACACACACTCGCGAAGCGAAACTATGAATGCTCGATGAATGCGCTGCTGTCTCTGATAAAATGTGGCAACGCTGCACACACTGCACTATGGGCTCTTTAAGGACTAAAAGTGGCATTAATTAACTACGATGTTGTAACCAAAGAAATTAAAACTTGGAAAACAATGCAGGTTCCTCAGTTTGAGACTATATGTTCTGAATGTGGAATTAATCACTCTACAACATGGACATAGACACTCGCTTGACAAATTTCAAAAACTCTGAGACTCTATTCAAAGTTGAACTTTCTTTCCGAAATCTTTACATGCACACCCCTTGCTAAATTTACAAATTGTATGAAATACACGCACAAAATAAACAATGTATTAATAAGAACACATAGTAAAAATCTGAAGAACGAACTTCCATTTCAAATTTAAGCATTTTTGTTATTTTTGTTGAATAAATATTCTTTTGAATATGCACATCGAAATTCAGCTATGCACGTGGTGTTCGCTTGCAAAAGCTGACTGTTATGTTAACAGTGGACTGTTAAGCTAACATTTGCGGTATGAAAGATAATAGTTTCATCGATTCTTAACACGATAACATAAAGACATCTATAATTTGCATACTTGTAAGAAATACATTTTGCCACTTTTAGACCTCAAATGCCCCATAGTGCACCGGAATGGCACTGCATTCAATTGCATTTTTGGCCAATGAAATTCGAATTCAATTCATTTTGTCTAAACTAAATAACAATGCTGTTAGTCAAGTGTAGTGGGCCAGGGGGTAAGGGGAGGGGGAGGGGCTGTGCTGCTGGCTCAACTGACGAAAAATTGAGTTTTGGTTGGCCAGTGTCATTGTTTGATTTGCTCGGCGTTAAATTTACATAAATTGATTTGATTGAATTTTTATGAGTGTGTTCGGCCGTTGCAGTGTGTCGGCATGTGCGTGTGTGTGTGTGTGTGTGTGTGTGTGTGTGTATTGTGATTTTGCCAGCAAGCAAGCAAGCAGAGAGAAGAGAGAGAGAGCGCTTGATGAGTTTTTGACACTGGGCTATGACCGTTTGGCATAGTCGATGTCTAATTAAAGTCATTGCCAGCAGCTGCAGCAGACGCCCGTTAAACCCCAGTTAGACCACCCCCACCCCCACCCCCTACCTTTCTATAGTACAGCCGCAGTCTCTGTGTGTGTGTGTGTGTGTGTGTGTGTGTGTGTGTGTGTGTTGCCCCCAAGGCCGACGGGTCACAGTTGGCGCTACATGAACAACAGCAACGGCAACAGCGGCTTAATGCGCTGCATAGATGACAGCGACATCCACACACACTCCCACACACACACGCACACACACATTGAGCGAAAACATTGCATATTTTTAGGGTTTCGCCGACAGTAGCCAAATTGGCAACAAACTAAGTTTTTAGCGCTTTGCTGCTATTGACAATTGTTTGCATTTGGCCAGAGCCAGAGACAGGGCCAGAGCCAGAGCCCAAAGCCCCGACATACACATGATTCCCATTTAGCCATTCCACAACGATTCGTGGCGCATTCCTCTCTGCAATTTGTCATAAATCTCGTTATTTTAAATCACGCCACACTTCTCCCCTTTGTTTTCGTTTGCATCGATTTGCTGTTGTCATTGACATAGGCCTTAAAACTGTTATCGTTATCGAGCTGCTGCAGCAGCGTATTTGCTGCAGAAATTGACATCAATTGGGCGACAGTTGTGGTTTTTGGCAAATTTATTTACAAAAAAAAAATTCACTTTAATAATACAAAAAAAAAAGAAGCTCTGTGCCTCCTGTGAGGTTTGAACTCACGACCCCTGGTTTACGAGACCAGTGCTCTACCACTGAGCTAAAGAGGCTGCTCAACGTGGCAACGCCAGTTTAAGTCAAGCTAACGGCAGGATCTGGCAACAACATGCTCACAACTTAACTATCGCCGCTGTGCTAAAAATAGTGTGTGACAGAGCTTTCACTGTTATTGCTGATCATGGCAGGGTTTGGCATTGACATTTCGCAGTGCAAAATGCTGACTGTACAGATATTTCGTTTTAGACGGCCACGTTGGCATCGGCTCGTTGGTCTAGGGGTATGATTCTCGCTTCGGGTGCGAGAGGTCCCGGGTTCAACTCCCGGACGAGCCCATTCACTTGCAAATTTTTTTTTTTATTTGTAAAACAAATTTTTTTTTTTATGCTACATATTTGTATGTTTATTTTAGTTAGATCGATCATTATGTAGGGAGTAGAACAAATAAAAAGAATACAAACAAAAAAGGGAAAATGTTTACAGTGCGCTACGCGTTCTCAAATGGAAGATATATTAGTTGGGGGAAGGATTTCGATTAATATATAAATTAACAATGAAATTTTACTTGGAATTCAACTTAAAGTCAACAAATTATGCAAATACAATAATAAACGCAATTTTCGATTGTTTCCTTAAATTCTGAATATAAAAAAACGAGATAAATGAACGTAACGTTCTTTATGTATCCAGCTCTGTCAACACCGACAACATTAATTGCGTATTTAAAGACTGCGCTCAAAAGTATGCCTCGCTTTAAATTATACGCGAAATACTTAGTTGCGACAATGGTGTTTTTGCCGCACAACTGGTGTTTTGTCCAGGCTGGTGCTAAGCCAGCAGGTGTGGCGCCATCTAGCGGCTGTAAGATTGGCACAACGTGTTGCTCAACAGCTGCTGGATGCCGTTAGTTGCGTTCTCTTTGTGCTAATATGGCGCCATAATTATATTTTCTGCAAAAACGCCGCGCTTTCACATAAAATTATTCGCTTTAAGTATATACGGACGCATTAGTAACCACAATAAGAATAATCACTGTATTAATCAGTTGGCCATGGAATTCGATTACGAATTGGATGAACTACTCAATACTGTTCTTGACGCCGAATTCTATCCTAATCACAATTGGGACACAAAAGAAGAAGAAAAGATTTTTGTTAATAAGCCATTGGATTACTCGACTAGTGGTAGACCACTCGATTTCTCGTTTGCTTATCGCAGCAACTGTATCAAAATGGAGATCTGCAGCCCCCCACCTACAGCTCACGATTGCAACAACAACAACCCGACACTTATCAATAGGCATCCAGTAGAGGGTGGCTTGAGCTTTGAGGAATATTGGGCCTCAATTAGTGCAGCCATAGCACACTCACACAAAGTACATACACACACACACACACACACTCGCACATGCATATACTGGCGCTTTACTCATATGTATATACCTTTCCCATTTTGCAGATGATGACTATGGATATAACCAAAACTGAACCCGGACTTGTCGGGCTATCTTCAAATCAGCAGCAGCAGTCGCAGCAGCAGCAACAGCAGCAGCAGCAACAAGCCGCAAACATGAATGGGCAGAACAACGGCAACAACAACAACGGCAGCAACAACAACAACAACAACGGCCTCAGCAATGGCAATGTCGTCAACAACAACAACAACAGCAATGTGCAGAGCATTGCCGCCGCCGCCAATAACAACAATAACAACAACAATGGCAGCCAACTGTGCGCTGGGTGTGGCAAGCACATTCAGGACCGTTACCTTCTGCGCGCCCTGGACATGTTGTGGCACGAGGATTGCCTCAAATGTGGCTGCTGCGATTGCCGCCTGGGCGAGGTCGGCTCGACCCTCTACACCAAGGGCAACCTAATGCTCTGTAAGCGTGACTACTTGAGGTGCGTAGTTGTCGCTGATTATCGTTTGCTTATTGTACTACTATATACTATGTTGCACTTGCAGATTGTTCGGGAACACGGGCTATTGTGCCGCCTGCAGCAAGGTCATTCCAGCCTTTGAGATGGTGATGCGTGCCCGCACCAATGTCTATCACCTCGAGTGCTTTGCGTGTCAGCAGTGCAATCACAGGTGAGTTGGCGAGGGATCTAATCGAAAACTGTTCCATGGAAATGGAAAGCGGCAGCAACAACACGTCTACGTCTAATGAGGTCCCAGCAGCATCTGCTCTCCACAGTTAGGTTAGGTTAGGTTAGGCGATAGCTGAGGAATAGACCTCAGCTCACTTAGGCCAAAAGAGGCCCATTGTGGTACCGCATGGGCAGATTTGATAATTCCCAACTACTTCGCTTTAGAACCAGCCTGAGGCTTTTATGAACCGTCTCAGATTCCTTAGCTTTATTGGAGCAAGGTCCGTCAGGTCTGTCAGATTGTAGGCTCCCAGGTGAGAAAACCTGGTTCTACATAGGGCAGGACGAGAGCAGAGGAGGTGATGGACTGTTTCCTCCTCTTCTTCGTCACGACAGCTTCTGCAGAAGTCGTTGAAAGGGGCCTTAAGTCTAGCAGCATGAGAGCCAATGAGCCAGTGACTCTCCACAGTTTTCCGAAGGGAAATACATGTTATATACAGTAACAACTCGCTACAGCGGGCACTTACTGAATGAAAAACTATGCCAAGACTAACTTCAGAGAATGTATTCGTTAAAAGAGGCTGCACCGATTGTAGAGGTGTTCGCTAAGGCAGTTTCCAGCTGCAGCTAATGAAGATGTTAGCCACATTCTCCCCTGCTTATACTTGAACATTTTTATGGGCCATTACCCTATCAGCACACACACACACTCACACACACGCACATTTACATTGTTGCCAAGAAATCCCTTTTTAATCTTTGGCCAATAAACATGGCCAAAATGGCACTTGAAATTTTATTATTATGCACAAACATTGGCAATAACAACAACAAATTGACACCATTTACGGGCTGTGTGTGTGTGTGTGTGGTGTGCAACCCCTTTAGTGCCATTGAATTTCTATGAAAACCGCATAAATTTCGTGCCACACTTGATTCTTTTCGCAGCCTTTGGGGTGCCATCAGCAGTGTGTGCCTTGTCTGCTTCTTCTTCTTCTTGCCAAATTTATTGCATTTGGCCAATTCGTGAAATGCGACTCTGGAGAGTTTTAAAGTTTCATTCTCCTCGGGTACTCTGGTCAGCAAAATGTTCGAGTTGTTTTTTTTTATGTATATTTTCTTTTGTGCCTTTTGCATTAATAATGCGGCCGCACATATGCTTGCGTCTCAGTCGCCAGTTACGCCCCACCCCCCACCCCCCACCGCCTATCGATGCCACATTCACTTGTGCAACGAATCGCATTAAATATTAAAAATGCCGCCACACGGCATTTTTTCCATTGAGCAAAAATATTGAAATAAATGTTAAAACATATTGGCATATTGTTAAAAATCGTAAACCCACACTCAACCTTCCCCCCCCCCCTACCACTATTCGCCTTTGTTTCACATTGTCGAAAATTGGCTTTAAAAATGTAACAGGCGGCACCCATGCGCCATGCGCTTGTGGCCTGTGTCTGGTGAGGGGGGGGAGGGCGGATGTTTTGTGATACCTCCACCAGCATGTGTCCCCATTGTATTGAGGCCTAAAAGTTGCATTTCATAGCAACGCATTGAATGTATGAGAACTCGACAGAAGTGAATAAAATACGCACGAATTGTATTAGATAGAAATAGAGAAATACAGTATAAATATATGTACACCACTTTTAGCAATACTTTTATGGTAATAGTGGCAACCATGCATTTAATTAGATAGAAATAGAGAAATACAGTGTAAATATATGTACACCACTTTTAGCACCACTTTTATGGTAATAGTGGCAACCATGCATTTAATTAGATAGAAATAGAGAAATACAGTATAAATATATGTACACCACTTCTAGCACCACTTTTATGGTAATAGTGGCAACCATGCATTTAATTAGATAGAAATAGAGAAATACAGTATAAATATATGTACACCACTTTTAGCACCACTTTATGGTAATGGTAGCAACCATGCATTCAATTTGCGGTTTCAGGTCTAGCAGACGTTTCTTATCGTTTAGCTTACGAGCAGTGCACTATGCGTGCTTACTAACTGCTTGCTAGGACACTCGATTAATTTGCCTTTGCCGTGGCTGGCAGCTGTCTCATGATGCTCCTATAGAGATACTGTTGTCTCCATTAAATACCAGATACATTTATTGTATACAGCTTAGTAATATTTATTTGTTGATCGTTACAAGAATTATGAAATGATACGCATCTCCCGAACTTCTCTCGTTGCTGTCTGTGTTGAGATTGAGAATGTTATCGGCGTAATCGATATTTTAGTGCTGTGCATTTACGATAGGTGGCAAAGTCACGACCGCCACACTCCGCTCGTTTGTGGCGCCAGCTAGCGGCAGTTTAAAGCATTTACTCCTTTTTCGTTTGTTTTCTTGCAATTCGCTCTGCGGCTAATCAATTTTTTACATAAATGAATTCAATTGCCAAAAGAAGTCATTGAGGCGTGGCCGCATGCCCAGCGGCTGACTTGCAATGACCATTGATTCCCCCCACCTGGTCCGCCCGGCACATGTCACATTAAAAATGCAGGCCTTCACTTGCCACACACAGAAAACATCGTTTCAACTTCTTTTTTTTGCAGTATGTTTTTTACTGTTGTTGTTGCTGTTAACCAAAGTGCATCAATTGTGCTGCTGCTGCTGAAAAGTTTGCATAATTTCCTGTCGCCAGCATCGACGACAACGTTTGCCAATTGAGCGGGAGTGAGTGGCGGGGGGAGGAGAGAAAAAGTAGTCGTAGTAGTAGTAGAGAGGGCGAATCTTTTGCAGAAGAGAGTGGAGAAAGCAACAGCAAAAAGTATTAACAACAGCGCAGCAACATTTTAACAATTTTTGTATTTCCTGTTGACAATTTGGCTTGGTTGGTCTTCGCTTGCCCGGATGTGCGAGTCCTCCACACACCCGCTCCGACTGTGTGTGTGTGTGTGGGTGTGTGTGTGCATGTCACAGGTGCGTTCAATGCCATTGCCAAAAAAAGCATAAAAAATTCTTACTTTTTTGCTACTCCTGTTGACTCGAGCAACATTTTTTATCGTTGTTGTTTTGGTAGATAAACAAAGCGTTTTTCATGTAGATGACAACACACAGTACGCCCTGCCACGCCCACACTCACACTCACACTCGCGTATGTAGAGTAGAGTCAGTCCGTCAGTCGATTTGTTGTTGCAGCCCAAAAAGAGAGTTAAAAAAACGTAGGAACAACAAAATGTGAGAAAAAAAACATTGACGTAAATCAAAAGCCAAATTTCATATCCGCTGTAAGTCTGCTGTAAGCTGCTTTACCCCAACCCCCACCCACACCCGCCCACTCAGCCCCCACCAGAGCGCTCTCTGTTGCCAGGGCTACATGTGCTTCTCATACATCAAAATGCAAATGTGTGAGTGTGTCTATGTGTGTGTGTGTGTATGCTCGCTCGAAAGAGTGAACTATTTAACTGCAAGTGTTGGATCCAAAGCAGTGTTGCGAACTCCTCACCGAAAAGAAGGACAGACGAGCCGGGGAAAAACGACAGAAAAAGGATAGATTTTTCAAAAAAGGACAAAAAACCTGACAAACTTTAGTTTATAAATATTTATATATATATATTTAATCAATGAATTTTACTATTTTCGTGTATTTCATACATTTCTTGAGCATTAGTTCCAATAAAAAAGGACGAAAAAAGTATAGAATATAATAAAAAAATGCATTTTTTCCGGCTAGGGGACGCTTTAGAATTTTTCCGGTAATACCGGTTTAAAAAAAGTCAGATCTGTCCTGAAAAGAGACAAATTGGCAACACTGATCCAAAGTAAGCAACTGTGGTTCATTCTATCGGATGTGATGGGTTTAAGTCGTTTGACTATTTGTTTTTCTTATTGCTAACATTAAAATGAGAAAATGTGTTGTTCATTGTAACGAATAATCACTCTAACGAATGATGAGTAACGCGATGACTGAACGATCGGGGAACTTTAATGAATGTAGATTAACGGATGGAGGACTCTAATGAATGTAGACTAACGGATGATAGACTCTAATGAATGATGAGTAAATGATGAGATTAATGAATTTATCGATTAATGACTAAGGAATGCCAAGTCTAGCGAATGACGATGATAACGGATGTATGACTATCGAATGATGATGAATAAATGAACGAAAATGAGCTCTATGTTAAGTGTTCACTCTATCGAATGTACATTTAAACAGATTATTATTCCTCTTGCGACTACCATACCCTATCGTATGGTAATTATATGTTCTCTCTTTTAAGTGTTCACTCTAACGAATGATCAATTTCAACGAATGTTCACTCTAACATATGCATGTATGTATATTCACTCTAACGAATATGCATCCAATGAAATGCCTGTTGTAGTAAAAGTTAACCTTAACGCATGTTCACTCTATCGAATGCACACTCTGTCGATTATTAACAACGAACAATATTGATTCTAGCGAACGTTCACTCTAACGAATATGACCCGCCTAGCATATGTCCACTATATTACAAGTTCACTCTAACGAATGTTCACTATTCGACCTACACTGTACTGTAGTTGTAATTGTAATTGTAATTGACCTACAAACTACTTAAAAAAATCCCTTAAAATAGGTTCGTTCCTTACACAGAGCATCACTTTAGTTAGGGTATACTATTAGTCGTGTTGCATCAACCTATGCTTCTTCTTCTTCTTCTTCCTTCGTTTTGTGTTTGGTTTGTAATGTGAACTGTTGAACAGCTTGGTCGCTCGCTCTCTGCCTGGCACAGGTGCTAACACAAATATTTTGACAAAGGACTCCATGTGGCACACACACACACACACACACTCACACACACGCAGATGCTGGAGCTCTGGCGACTTCATTTGCAGTCGGCTGAACGCACTGCACTTCAGTGAAGCGGAACTTGAAGTAAACCCCCATGCCACATGCCCCATGCCCCAGGCTCGCTTTTTACCAGTACCCCATACCCCTAGCCCTGCCCCTAGCCCCACATTATCTGTGCAGCATTTCCTGACATTCCAGCGACATTTTCAAATGCTTATCTGACTTCATTGTGAGAGCCCGTCATCAATGTTACATTGCGGTCCTGTCGAGAGACACTCTACCCCCTCTGCCCAACTGCAGCACCTCTGTGTGTCTTCAGCTCGTTTCGTTTTGCTGGAGACAAGTCAGTTCCTGCCACTGCAGCAGTAGCAGTTACAGTTAACTTTGCCAGTCACCGTTTACCGTCAACCACTGTCAATTGTCATCTTTGTCCTTGTCTTGGTCTTTCGCTGCGTCCGTCTGTCAGTCCGTCTGTAAGTCTGGTTTAAGCATGTGGAAAAATCGTTTCCAGTTGCCAGTTCCTGTTGCTCCTGGTTCCCCTTTTGCCTTCCCCAATAAGCCGCAAGGGGGCGGAGAAGGGAAGGGGAAAGGGAAAGGTCAACAGCATTTATGTCATTGCATTCTAATATTCTAATCTTGTGATCTTCTGGTATCTTTTCTTTGCAGATTCTGTGTGGGTGATCGGTTCTATTTGTGCGAGAATAAGATACTCTGTGAATATGACTATGAGGAGCGTCTGGTGTTCGCCTCCATGGCCAATCATCCCATGCTGAAGCGTCATGTGTCCTCGCTAGGACAGGGCTCCCCGACTGGCACACCGGGCGGAGCTGGTGCTGCCGGTGGTCTGCTGGGAGGTGGACCAGGCGGCGTTCCCGGTGCTGGTAATATTAATGGCGGCGGCGGTGGCGGTGGCATGGTCAATGGTCCACGCACTCCGGGTGATCACAATAACAACAATGGGCCACAGACACCAACTGGAGGTGGTGGCGTCGGGTCACCGTTTACTGCTGCTGCGGCAGCTGCTGCCGCCGCGCACATAAAGAATCAACTGGGGGCGTCTAGCTAAAATAAAGCCCTCGGCATGAGCGGCAGCGGCGGCGGCAATAGCGCATCCTGCGCTGCTGGACAACAGTTTTATGGTTCATCAAACTATGGACTACAACAACAGCAACAGCAACAGCAACATCAACATCAAATGCAACAGCAACATCATCATCAGCAACAGCATCAGCAGCAGTCGCCGCAGCAGCAACAGCTCATGGGCTTGGGCATGGGCATGGGTATGGGCATGAGCATGGGCGGAATGGGTGGCGTCGGTGGAGCAGCTGGCATAGGAACAGGCGCGAGTGCAGGTGGAGGTGGAGTTGGAGGTGGCGTGGGCAGCATGGGGAGCAACTGCAAGCGCTATCAGAGAAAGTTCTACAATCGCAACTGATTAAGCTACATGTAGTCTATAGTACACTTAACACACTCACACACACTCATATATATGCATATACAGTTAGATATATATTGTCCGATCTATGCGTCTATCGATAACACTCATATCGATGCAAATTCTTTGTAATCACCATGAAAATGTTCGTTTGGCTTTGACTGAGTCATAGTTGTCGCTTCATAAGTTTCGTATTTGGTTCACTGTACTAGGCGAGTTCAACGCTCGAAAGAGTGAACGCATATATATATATGGAACACCATTTCATTATCGTTTCATTATAGTACACTGTAAATATTTTTGGTGTGTGGGAATATGCAATACTAATTTTGCAGATTTCTCAAGTTCAAGCGACACACACACATGCATATTTATATATAGTTATGTATATATACGTATACATATACATGTTTTTTTTTATATATATACTATATATATGACTATTCTTATGTTTAACGCTCGAAGCGTGCGGTGCCAAAACAAATTCAAAGCAGTGCCAAAAAAAAAAATGCATAATAAAAGAATGGATATACCCTTTGTGCTTGTGATAAGTACAGGTGCAGGGTGGAAAGCGGCTAAGATAAAAACTCATTTTGAATCGTTGTTCGTATTGTTTTCATTATTTGAATTGAATACAAAATGATGCATAAATGGAAAAGAAAAAGAAAAGATTGTTAAACATCGTCCCCACCGAACAGGTTGATTTCGTTTCATCATACTAGTAAATTTCCGAATTGAAGCCGCCAAGTGCGAGAAATTAGAAATTGGCATATTTTGTTGCTGTGTAAATAACTAACTATAATTGAGACATTTTTCGCCAAGTGTATAACAATAAAATACAAATTTCATGCGTTCATTTTGAAGTCTGTTAGAGCCCACAAATTGTTGATTATTATTTAAGTTTAGTTAGTGCGAGGCTAAAACACATTTTTTTTCTCTCAGTGTATGTAAAAAACGAAGCAGAAAAGCAAACAAAATAACGATATAAATAATAACTATGTATAAGTGTAGCTACAATATTAATGTATATTTATTAAACCCCCAATTTTTTTTTATTATTATAATTAATATTATCCTTATTATAATGATACAGTGCATATTTAAACAAACAATTCATGCGATTCCATTTATAATTATAAACACTTAAATTATACTTAAAAAGCAAAGAAAAACTAGCGAAAATACTATAATTAATATATGTATGTATGTACCCCGTAAAGAATCATCTAAAATACTAACAATAGACACTTGATTAATTAGTGTTAATTAAGCAGTGAAAAGAAAAACCAAAGTGTGTATAAGCATGAACAAAAAGAAATCTAGAAGTATAAAGTAAATCGACAAACGAAAGATAAAGCAACTATTCAAGCACTATGCATTAGCTACTTACTCTATTGTAATAATCTAATACACATAAACAATACTACCTACCTAGTATATACACAACTTACTATATACATATATATAGGTATATGTATAACTATGTTAAAACCATGTAAAGTGCGTAAGTAAACTTTTTTTTATGCCGCAACGTAAAGAATCAAAATGAAACAGAATATCTAATATTTAAGCTATGCGTAGAGCCCAGGATATATGCGTGCACTATATGTAGGGCCGATCCGGTAGGGTCTGACGTTGCGAATAGTTCTGCCAGAGGAGAGAGCAAAACAAAGAAATCAAAAACAAACAAGCAAAAATAAGCATATAAACAAAATAAAAGCAAAAACAAAAACAAAAACGAAAAAGGAAACCAAACAAAAATAAAAATGCAAATAAATGTAATTAACAAACATTTGAAAACAATTTGTCTTTTTAATGGGGCGAATGGAAATTCTTTTCATAGAATTATTTTCAAGGGGGTTGCTCGCATTTTGTTCTCTACTAAAAACGCAAAAACAGCCGTAACTTGGGAATTTAAGAAGCTGAACTGCGATCGTGTATTACATAGGCAGGCCAGGTTTATGTTTTTAATTTGATATTTCATCCCCCTCCCCCTGAAATTTACAAAAATGTTCTTAGCGTATACAGTTTTAAAGTCATGGGATTCCTTCTTTGCACGAATAAAGCTTTAGATGGTTTGAATGTTTGGTGCGATTTGCAGTCCAATCGGATAATAAACACCAGAGATATTGGATAATCAATTTTCTGTACAAGGCCCCCTGGCTTGGGAAGGGGGGAAGCCACAGTGTACAAGGGCGTATGCGTGAATTTTGATTGTGAGTATGAATTTCTGTATGAGTATTGGTTATAGTTTGTATTTGCGCGTATATTTGTATGTATAAGTGCATCTGTGTATGTATAAGTGCATGTGTATGTGTATGTGAGTATGTTCATAAATGTTGCTGCTCTTATCTACGCCCAGGGTATATCAAAGTATAGGGTCTCCTTCTGTCGGTTGCATCGGACTGTAGCTTTCCCTACCATTTTGGATGTGCTTTCATTGCATCCTTTAGGGGCGGGCAGACTAAACACCGATTGGTGTTCATGATCTTGCTATCTTATTGGGACCCTGTACTTTAATGTCTATTCGTGTTATACAACACGAATAACTCAATTGGAATAATTTTGTCTGATTCTTACAGAACAACAACAACAGGCTGCAAAACTATCGCTTCTTCTCTTAGTACTTTAGCGATGCCGTGTGCGCTCGACTGCAGCTCTTGCTTCAAGTGTGCTTCACTTTAAAAAGCGTACCTCAAATCGAACTTAACCTCAATGTTGCGTGCCGGGTTGCACTTTAAATGTGCAGCTGTTGTTGCTGCTGTCAATTGGCGTTTTGTGCTTGACATTTGTTGACTCTTTTGCTTTGACAGCCATTAATCACGGCATTGTTGTTGCCAATTTCAAATCCACACGCAGACAGGCAGACTGTGTGTGTGTGTGTGGGTGGGTGGGGGATGGGGTGTCTATTGTGGCTGATGGAGCTGTTGTGGATGGGGGAGCGAGTCTGATAAATGATGCTTCATATTTTCAAGCTGACTGCAATTGAAATAATAAAACGTTATACCCGTACCACACTCCCACACTCCCACTGTCGATGTTGGCAATGCCGTTAGCCGTTGATTAATGAAACTTTAAAAGGGAACACGCGACGTTGTTGCTGCTGCTGCTGCTGCTGCTACTGCAAGCTTTTGTCTGCGGCTGCGGATGCGCGCAACTACAACGACCGCAAAAACTTTTAGATAAGCGATCTTTTCAATATAACTACTGCGTGTGTGTGTGTGTGGGTGTGGGTGTCTAAGGAAAAGTTTGGCGCTTTATTGGTTTCGCTCGCAAAGTACACAGCGACAACGACGACGACGACGACGACGACGACGACGACGCTGCAGGCCATAACAATAAAAGTCATTTATAGATTTCGATTTCGGCTCATATGTGTGCGCTCTCCCACCCGCGCTCTCTCCCATGGGAGATGGGGGCATAATATCTTCAGCTATCGGCGGCATAAGTTTGACGTTGCATAGTTTTAGGCTGCTTGCTTATCAGCACTTTTGTTTTATTGTATGTTTGCGGGCGCTGGTTGTCCTGTGGGAAGGGGAGGGGGAGAGGGGGAGGAGGATGCCACTCTCTGCTCGGTGGTGGTGGTGGTGGTGTCATTGCCTCCTTTGTTCTGCGCCAAACACTGGTGTCATAATCAGTATAATGCTTATGAAAATGTCCTTTGTCTTTTGTGTCTTTTGCTTATCAGCAAATGCGTGGAAAGTGGAAAGTGTCTTTGTCATCGCTCGTCGCTCGTCTGTTGTTTTTCCACATTTTGTTTAGTGCTCCTGTGGCGTCATCGCTACATCAGGATCTATAAAAATAATGTTTCAATTTGGCATGCTGGCATTGACTCATTTGCAGTGTGTCAATCAGAAAAGCCCACTACACTGGGGAAAAAGGAAAACTCTTGGTTAGCAATTATGATTATCAATCAAACAAACTAAGAGAAAAGCTGAAGAAATTAGTGAGTGGAAATTGTGGAAATCGTTAGGAAAGTATTAGACTTTAGTACATTTTATTAAGACGGTTGGAAAATCAGTTCGATGAACATGATGATATATGTAAATTATGGGAAGAACGTATGAATGCGAAAAGAAATGTAAAGAATTTAGGAAATAATATTAGTGTAAAATACTATTTGGGCTAATGCGGAAAGGAACTGTATTGCAGTCATCAGGCAGGGTATTTGCAGTCGGTTTGTTGGAGTTTCCACACAGAAACTGGAACTGACATGCTTTAGTCCGGGCGGAATACCCAATCGTTGACCGACAGTCGAGATGGCTTTCTGAGCCTAGCACCACGCTCAATGCTCTCCAGATATTCCTGTTCCTCTTGGAACAGTCTTGCAAGGAGCTCAACGTATTTCTTATGCTCGCTGACGCAGTATTCTACCTCCAAAATACTTTCACGAAAGTAAAAAGGACGGCGTGTGCGATTATTCCTACTGTCCATGATTGCAGATCCCACTGCAGCGATAATTAAAGATTATTATAATTATGGAATATTGAAAGAGATTTCAAAACATACCAATTCATTTAACCTCGTGCAACTAGAATAGAACAATATCAAGTAATAATATGTATAAATTGAAGTTCCTACTGAATAATAACAATTCGTCTCTAAAGGTTTATTTTAATTCGTTTTATTTGTGATTCGCTCAACTGACAAACAGAGAAGCAGTAGCTTTTCCCGTGCCGCATGAATTACAGCTGGCGATACAGCGAATTTATCGATAGTTCCAAATTTGGTTTAAAATCGATATATAGCCTAGACAACTTGATGTGATATTAAGACAAATTGTACAATTTTGTATTAAGCATCCTACATGATAATGGAAAATGTCAAAATTGAAATAAAATAAATGAATTGTGAATAATTATGAACTGTAACATATATTAATCGATAGGCATTTGAAGGCATTCAAAGTTAATTCAATTTGCTATAATAAGAAAAAGTCGTTTGTGATTATCACTGATTATTTATAGCACAATAAACAGTACATTTACCTAGCATTCATTATTACATAAGCTACAATTGATATTAACATCGATAATATCGATATTATAATATACAGGCATACGTATATATTTATACCTGTTGATTTCGGATCGATTTGCGGCCTTTTTCATTTAAAATTCTTTAACGTCTGTTTTATAATATGTTTAATTCAGTCGATATTACATATTTAACATTACAATGCAATTATTAAACAAAGTACAAAGATAAATTCAGTATAAAATTCAGTACAAATTACATTTTCGTGTTTCTTACGCGCTCATGCCCTCGATCCTAATGCCCATAATCGATAGCTCTTGTTTGCTCATCGATATGTAAACCTCCTATCGGTACATTTCTTATTATAAGTTCTTATCGATATATCGCAAGATATGAACGCTTTACATAGTTTTTTCAACACTGATATTTAACAGTTTTAATTTAAATAAACAAAGTACTCATAACAATACCTATAATACCATGTAGCGCACAATTGATCGCGACATTTCTCTTATAAACAGCAGCTGATAGTAGGAAAAATGAATTGCTTATTGGCACAGGTTTGAAGGTTATGAAATACCTCACACTCACTCAAGCGTCTCCCTTTGTAGTCAAACAACCACCAAGAGGACATGAAAAGTGTCAAGTGTCCATCGTTTTAATTTAAAGCAAACAAAAGCATTGTTGAAGCAATTAAAAGCATAATTATTATGATTATTGCAATGCTCTCTGTGTCTGCCCCCCCTTCTCGCATTACAACGAATACCGACTGCTACAATCCAGTTATTCTCAACCCCTGGCATTTCGCTCCACCCCTGGAGGGACATTTCTTAAAGCAGAGGGAAAAAACGCACTTGACAAATTCCGCGCTGCCGCCGCATGCTTAATTAAATGAGTTTGCGCACAACTCTTTTCATGTTTTAATTACGCAAATATTCGGCATAACTCAGCGCTGCTTTGACAACGTTGACAACAGTTGAACACACACACATACATAGACATTAAGAGCAACAACTATGACAATGTAAGAAGCGCTCAGGAGTAACCAAATATGTTTGTACGTTTGCATAAGATACGAGAATTCGCCTAAACCAAGCCAAGCCGAGCCAAGCATGCCATGCAGTGTTGCCAGTTTAGCCTATTTCAGGCTAGATCTAGCATATTTGAAAGTGGAATAGCTTATGAAAATTGGAAATAGCCTATAGCCATAAATCTAGCGTATTTTTTTAGTCCATATAGCATATAGCATATTCGGGACTACAACATGATATCTGAAATTTCAAACACCCGAAATAAGGAATGTGACTGTTGATTTTATGACAGAATTAACAATACAACTGCGAAAAAGGTACGAATGAGATGATATTGATTTGGTATTATTACAAGGTATAATATATTCTGTTCTTAAATTTCAGACTGCCCGATAATTTTCATTCATTTCGTATTTGCTGTAGACAACATTCTGCGAGCCAACAAGAACATTTTTGAGTATATTAAAATATTTGAATATAATATAATATATAGAGATTGCGTTATTTGCCATCCAAGTGCATTCGTTGCCATGGTCAAATGCGGAAATGGAACGTGTGTTCAGTCAAATGAACATTATAAAAACCAAATTGCGTAACAAAATGCAATTGAAAACTTTAAACGCTATATTATGCATAAGGTTTGTTTTTTCTTATCATAATTATATATTTTACAGATATTAATTTACTAATTTTACAGACATGGATTACGCGAATGCTGCCACACATACATTTTGCCACAAAAATATTTAAGTCGTATAATATCAAACGATACATATTCAACCATCGATGGAAATAAAAGCGAATTGGATAATTTATTAATCAACTTCACATAAAGTGTTAAAAATTTTGTAATTAAAACCATTAAACCTTAAGTTTTTCTTGTATGTTTTCTTCCATTTGGATATAGCTTGTTTTTTTTTAATTGTTAGCCTATTCTAGCCTATTTTTGTCCAGAATCTAGCTTATGCCGGAGATCAACACCTGGCATCACTGATGCCATGCGACTCATCTCGCTCTCTGGCTTTGCTTTTGTAATGCGAGTAACTTCAAAGCGAGAATGTCGTCTGAATTTTGTACTTAACTCTCTCTCTCTTGCCCGTCATACTAGTACAGCTATGCACGCTCTCACATTGCTTCTGCTCATGTTGTTGTTGTAATTAGTTCTGCTGTGTGGGCGATCGGCAACAACAACACATAAGCCAACTGGGTAACGCATAAGAGAGGGACTACATCGTGAACAGCATTGCCAGATCGAAAAGAGTTGCTAGCCAATCAGATTGCACTGATTGATGAAAAGCAACACTATTTCTCGCATAGCATATGCAGTTCCTGATGCACTTTCTGTGTGCCTCATTTTGACGGTGGAGTTCATCTGTGCTTGACCACAGTTAGCGCTAGCTCCTGGGTAATACCGCATTGTCGCTTCATTGCTGTGGCCGAGAGTTTCTTTGTCATTACCATCTTTACAATACCTTACATATATGGACCTATATACATACATATGTATATATGCGGCAAAATAATCAAGGGCGAGGAGAATAAGGGCTCAGGGTGTGGCGCTGTGGTGGCCATAGGATCAATTGACTTCTGTCAAGCTATAATCATTGGCTACCCGATCAATTGGGTCGAAATTTACTAAACTTATAATTTATTCACAAAAGAAAAAACTATTGATTGTAACTATTATTAATAATAGGAAACATTTTTTATGAAAAAGCGAAATGTAGTAATTAAATCAAATAAATCATCGTGCTTTTTATGCTTTTAGAAGTTAATATAGGGATTCCTGAAACTGGTCACAGCAAGATAATCAAAATCAAAATCAGCTTCGGAGCTGATTATGCTAAAACTTTTAGTGTGACCGTCATTTCCTTACTTTCTTTGGTCACACACAAAATCAAATCAAAAGCAAATCAAAATCAGTTTCAGGAATCCCTCTAATGTTATTATCAGGCAAAGCCTATGGCTTCTTTAGGTTTTAGTCATATATTAGTTATGTAATGCCAATAAATATATGTGATGCCAAGTTGTTAAGTACCTCAAGCATCACCTGTTTTAATATTCCCGATATTGTCGAAGATATTAGACAAGACGGTTCGATATGATAAACATTTTAGTTGAATACTCGCAGAACGGTTTGCAACTCTAAAATTGTATTTAAAATGAGAATTTTTAAAGCTAATTCATATATGTATATATAATGTATGTCTGTATGTAAAGCTTGAGTCAACAAATCACATAAAGGCCAGGCCAATCAAGAGAAGAGACCCCAACACTCCATGAGCGAGCAACCCCACCAATCTGACCCACATAGTAGTAACTGAAGACGCTGGTCACAACCGGATAGACATTGAGGGGAGTGTGGGGCCAGAGGCGTAGGTGTGGCCAAATGTCAAACATAACCGCTGTGTTGTCGTCGTGCCATCGTGTCATTGTCAACGTCTTGAGGAGAGCAAGAAATTTGAGAGTACGCGCACGAACGAGAGTGTGACGCGTGCAAAATGTAAACGCCCACTTTTTGTTATTGCTTGTAAGTTGCTCCAAATGCCGATAGCAGCAGCAGCAGCAGCAGCAGCAGCACCAGCACCACCACCACCAACACTACCAATACCAACACACAACCACCACCACCTCTCACACAGCAGCAGGAGCAGTTGGGCAGGCGCCAAGAAAAAAGCAACAATTGCAATGTTAATGTTAACGCTAACAGAGCGCTGTTAAGTGTCTGTTCTTGTAGGCGGCGCCCTTAGCGGCAATGACTCCCACTACAGCAACAGCAACAACAACAACAACAACAACAATGTGCATAGTTGTTGTTGTGGCAGTTGCGCTTTTGTTGCCTTTTCACGGTATCTGATGCAGACAAACTACTCGTATAGTAAGCGCAGAGGGTTGGTTGCATTAGAGCCTTGCTCAAAGTAAACGCCATATATACTAGTTATTTGTATTTCTTGCTGCAATTGTGTGGTAGTTGCAAGTTGCAAGGTGCTCTTGTCCCCCTTATGGTTGCTGTTCTTTTATTATGGCAATTTACATGATTTAATTAAAACTTTTGCACGTTGCATGCAACGTGGCCACTAAACATGCCACTTTGTTGGCAATTTAGATCGTTTTACCCATCATTATTTTACGATATCGAATATTTAAATAGCTGCAATTTAGATAATCGGTTATGCTATGTCATATGGGCACAATACGCTGACATACACAGTGAGAAATGATCGGGCAAATGGCATCGATTAAAATGGAGAAATACACCTAATTCTGTTTATACACGGTAGATTGGTTCTAGAAAAAGTCGTGGAAAAAACCCGTGTAAAAAAAGAAATTGATCGTATGCAAGGAATTCCCCTAAATTTGAGCTATTTATAACTTCTTAACCAGTAAACTCGCTTGTTTGCACAAAAGGGAACTAAGCTAAGTTTGTGATACAACAAATTTTGAATCGTACTAAATGGAATAAAATCGTGTAAAAATATTTTTAATAAATTATTTTAAAATCGCGTTAAATCAAAACCGTGTAAAATAACACAGTATAGGGATTCCTGAAACTGATTTTGATTTGATTTTGATTATGACAATCAGCTGTTCGCAGCTGTTCCATACAAAATTTTGTGTGTGACCAAAGAAAGTACGAAAATGACGGTCACACTAAAAGTTTTAGCATAATCAGCTCTGAAGCTGTTTTTGATTTTGTTTATCTTGCTGTGAGACCGTTCACCCTTGTGTGACCGTTTACTACGTAGAAAACTAGTGGCAACACTTGGTGTTTATTACAGCTATTTGAAAATGAAATACTTTTTAAGCTTTCTGCAATGTTATAATAAATTACTGAATTATTTAAAGTTTTAAATATGTTTTAGAATTTGAAGAGAAAGGGGAACAGTGTCATGGCAAGGCTGCCAGATGTTCTGAAAATCAAAAGCAAATCAAAATCAAATCAGTGCGCAAAAAAGGTCATTCCGTCAACTGATTTTGATTATCTAAAAGCAAATCAAAATCAAATCAAAATCAGTTTCAGGAATCCCTATAGTGTAAAAACTGAGTTGCGTGTACGTATCTACATCAGTGGTGCCCAAAACTCATATTTCCTATCACATGTGCGCTTTGCTGAGCACCGCTGCTTTGACACACACACAGTAGAATTTCTCACATGTATAGGCGTCACGCTTCGTTGATTGTACGATTTTACGAACGCTCTCGTTCGGCTATTTTATTTTTCACAGCGCGTGCTGCGCTGCTACGCACACGAGCACACTGTTTGATACACTTCTGCCCAAAATTATACGACACCTTATAAATTTTTGTTTCAGCCCTCGTAGGAGAATGGAAACACACAACAGATCAAAGTAAAGTAAGACGAATAATAGAGCAAAGAATAATGCACAAAATGTGCTATTCTTATCTCTGTTCGCATTTCTTGTTTTTAAGTAACGGTAAAAAAACGCACACACGCTTTGATTTTGGCTAGGCTGCAGCTGTAACAAAATTATACGACACATTTCATTATTTTTGTATATTATCAATATTTCTTTTTATTTTTGTTTAATAATTAAATCTTAATAATTAATAACGCCGCCTTGAGCTTTTCCAGCTTCAAAAATTCCTTTAGCCATGGAGCTAATTAAATTTTTAAGAATATTTTTGTCCAAGAGAGACCATTGCCTTAAAATTTAATTTTTCAGACTTTCTACGGTCTCAAATTTATTATTGTTGTCTCAAATTTATTATTATTGTCGCCTGGCCAAGATACCCCAGATGTTTTCTATTGGGTTAAGGTCAGGAGAGCAAGCCAGCCAATCCAAAACATTTACGGAATGGTCCTCCAGAAACCGTTGCGTTTCTCTACTTTTGTGAATAGAGGCATTATCCTACATGAAATCAAAATATATCTCTCTTTATTTTCCGATCCCGCAATACATTTGTGTATTCCGCGCTATTCATCCGTGAGCTTGTGAAGCACAGATCAAGCGTTCCAGACGCATGAAAGGCTTCCCAAACCATTGCGAATCCGTCTCCGAAACTGCGCATTGAAAATACAAGGGGATCCTTACGCAAATCCCGCCAATAGTGATGAAACCCATCTGGACCGTCAAGATTAAATTTATTTTCTGCAAAACTGTGTTGCAGTTTTAAGAACGAAGCTTTTTTCAAAACTCCTCTTACAATATTTTTCGAGCTTTGCAACGTTCGCCCGATAGTCATCCGAGACACAGGGTGACTGCAACACGCAGGAAGTGAGGCACATGAGGAGAATGAATTACTTGCATTTTTTTTAATACTCGACTTTTGTCGCGATCAGAAAGCTTCGGCTTACTTCCTGGATATTTGGCTAACATTAAAGCCAGCTTCGTTATACGCTTTTATCCTTCCCTTTTCCGCTTCAGTTAATATTGTTCCACGCGGCATTTTATTTAAAATTGATTAAATGTTCAACACAATTTAAAGAAAAACTAATCAGCACCAAATCTTTCTCACCAGCCGCAATAATTGAAATGTGTCGTATAATTTTGTTACAACTGCAGCCTAGCCAAAATCAAAGCGTGTGTGCTTTTTTACCGTTATCGAGGGCTGAAACAAAAATTTATAAGGTGTCGTATAATTTTGGCCAGGAGTGTAGTGTGAGATTGGGCACCACTGATCTACACACAGTGGATCGCAGCTTATTTCGTGCAGCTAAGAACTGAATTTCATACTACTGCGGCTAAACTATCAAATGTATATAAAAAATTTAAATGCAATTTCACCTTCGGTTGCAGGTGCTTATTTTGCAGCTCTGTATTCGGCAAAAGAGCATCAATCTCGTCCAAAATTATTTTGGAACCAAGTTATATTTGCAGATGAGTCAAAATTTAACATATTTGGATCCGATGGACGACATTATGTTTGGCGGCAGCCGAATACAGAGCTGCAAAATAAGCACCTGCAACCGACGGTGAAGCATGGTGGGGGTCATGTAATGGTTTGGGCCTGTATGGCGGCCCCTGGAGTGGGAAAATTAGTTATCATTGACGGAATAATGGGCTCTAAAATGTACATGTCCATCCGACAGTGAAGAATGAATCCAATATACCCGAACATAGTGGACGATACGAACTGCTGAACGATACAGACTCCGATATATATACATATATCCTATATCCTATCCTATCCAGAAAGTCCTATTACTGTCAGCAATAACTTAATATCACCGGATAATTTTAATATGTTACGGGCAGACGAAATGTATACCATTATGGAAACAACTGAGGAGGAAAATACGTTGTCGGCATCAATTGAATGTATGTTTAATAGTTTATCCCATTAAGTTAGTGTTAATTATTTAATAGATTGTTCTATCATTTCTGGTATAGCAGACAACAGCACTGAAGCGTCCCCTGAAGCTCCGATGCAAACTCTACAAACACTAGTCCTCTAATGAAATAAAAGCGGAGCTGAAGTTGGAGATCAGCGACGTAACCGTTCGTCGACGTTCGTCGACTCTTAAAGGAAAATAAGTAAACCCGAAGCTCACGGAAGGTTCCATTGTTGAACAAACTGCATATAAAATCCCGGCTGGAGTTTGCCAAAAGCCATTTGAACTGGCCAATATCGAAATGGCGCAATATCCTTTGGCCAAATGAGTCGGAACTAGTCTTGTTTGGTGGAACTGGTTCCAGACAATATGTCCGCCGACCCCCAAACACAGAGTACCTACCAAATTTTACTGTAAAGACGGTTAAGCACGGTGGCCTTAAATTTTAGTATGGGTGTGTTTCTTATATTGCGAGGTAGGCCCAATACATATGATAGATGGCATCATGGACCAAAATGTTTATGTGGACATTTTGAAGAACATTATGCTGCCATATGCCAGTTGGAATATGCCATTGAAATGGACATTCCAGCAGGATAATGATCCTAAACACACAAGCAAATTGGCCAAAAACTGGTTTAGGCCGGAATCCATCGACCTAATGTCATGGCCAGCTCAGTCCCCGGATCTCAATCCTATAGAGAACTTACGGGGGGCCATTAAACGGATTGGCTCAAAGCCATTCCCAAGTTTCAAGCCGCAGCTTTGGCAGGTAGTCCAGGACCCATGGGCGCAGATTCCCTTAAAGCGTTGCCAGGACTTGGTTAACTCCATGCCACGCAGATGTGAGGCTGTTATAGCTAACAAAGGTTATAGAACTAAGTATTAGGTCATAATTAAAATATTATTTAATATAATTAAGTTTAATAATAAGATATGTTGAATTTTAAATTTTTCTTTTTTACACTGCTATTTTATTGAACAGCACAATTTATTGTTTTTAGTGTAGTACTCATCCATATTTGAAAAGTACTGGATAAATAAAAAAAACTTGTTAAGATATGTGAAAATTTATACAGTGGCGGACTAAAGTCTACATACGACCCCTTTTTCTGAAAATTTACCCGTCCTTAGAATGCTAATACCAAAAACAGCGTTGCCAATAGACCGTTTGTTCACTTTTGTCAGTGCCTTTTTTTTTAGTTTTTTGCCAATAACTTTAAAATTTAAAATAAAAAATAAATAAAATTACTTGTTTTCGTTGTATAATTATATTTAAAACAAAACTGCACCATTACTTTTCCTGAAAAATCCTTAGGACGGGTAAATTCTCAGAAAAAGGGGTCGTATGTAGACTTTAGTCCTCCACTGTATATTTAGTATTTCTAAAAAAAATTTGGTATCACAATGGTTTTTAGACCCTGTACTTTAAAAAAGTACAAAAGGGTCTATTAAGATTGTGCAAATGACATTTGTGTGTAACAGGCAGAAGGAGGCGTGGCAGACCCCATAAAGTATATATATTCTTGATCAGGACGACGAGCTGAGTCGATATAGCCCTGTCCGTCTGTCCGTCTGTCTGTCCGTCTGTCTGTCCGTCTGTCTGTCTGTCTGTATGAACACCTAGATCTCGGAAACTATAAGAGCTAGAGACTTGATTCTTTTTTTGTTAGGTTCGTGTATTACATAGACAGGTCAAGTTTATTTCAAATGTTTAAAAATTCATCCCCCTCCCCCTCAAATTCGGAAAAATATTCCCAGCATGTACAGTTTTAGAGTCACTCTTTTCCTTTTTTGCATGAATAAACCCTTAGGTGCTCTGAATGTTTGGTGCGATTTGCAGCCCAATCAGATAATAAACACCAGAGTTATTGGACAAACAATTTTCTGAACTGAGCATTTGGATGGGGGAGGGGGAAGCCACAGTGTACGCGGCCACTAGGGCGTATGCGTGATTTTTGATTGTGAGTATGAATGCCTGTATGAGTTTTGAATATTGTTTGTATTTGAGCATATATTTGTATGTATAAGTGTATGTGTGTATGTATACACACATATGTTTATATGTATGTTTATGTGTATGTGAGTATGTTCATATATGCTGCTGCTGTTATCGACGCCCAGGGCAAACCAAAGTACAGGGTCTTCTACTGTCGGTTTCGTCCGACTGTAGCTTTGCGTCCGACTGTAGCTTTCCCTACTTTTTATAATAGGATTTATCAGTTTCAAAAGTGCAGGTCATCTGCACTGCTATTTCATTGAACACAGCTGTACATACATACATATACATACATATATACATAACAGCAACACAAATAACGAATGTGTAAGTATTTAAGTTTATTATAATTGTATAATTACCACTATTTTTACCAGTGCATCACTGTCATTTGTCTGTTTCCCTAGTGCCGTTATTCGCGCGAGCAAAGCGCGCTCGGCTAACATAACGGCAAGCGAGAAAAGAAGTGAGCGACGTAAGCAACAGGCGATCGAGAGCGCCAGCTGTGCTGCAGCGAGCAGCGAAGAGAGCGTGAGCGAGAGTAACGGTTTTTGCCTAGGCGATCGTCTTCTTTTTAGACCCTGTACTTTAAAAAGTACAAAGGGTCTATTAGGTTTGTGTAACTCAGAAATGTATGTAACAGGCAGAAGGAGGCGTGGCAGACCACACAAAGTATATATATTCTTGATCAGGACGACGAGCTGAGTCGATCTAGCCATGTCCGTCTGTCCGTCTGTATGAACACCTAGATCTCGAAAACTGTAAGAGCTAGAGGCATCATATTTGGCAGTTAGATGCCCCTATAGTGCAAGCAGATCAAGTTTGTGTTAAATTTTTTATATCTTCCCCGCTCCCCCACAAACCGCGTGAAACTACCACCACCACAATTTAAAGATACAAACTTGTGATTTAGCATATAATGATCTTATGGCAACCTTAATCTGTGCTGTGAATTTTGACCCAATCGGAGACTGGAGATATTCATGATTCAATTCCCTGCACTAGGTAAGGGCATAATACCAGTGATGAACCAGTCGGATATGAATGTCAGAACTGTCATCGCAGGTTTTGTGAGAAACAGAATTATGAGCGGCATTTAAGAAATAAAGTTTGCTTACGTAGGTCGTTGAAGTCGACCCAGGATGAGAACACTTCGAATATCCAATCTCCGGAGGGCGTTGAAGAGAAGAACCAAGAAGACGAATTGCCAGAAACGATAGTAGAGCAGAAGAAGGACAACATACGAACAAACAATACCAAACTGAATTTTATAATAAAAATGACGCGTAAGGAATTAACCTTAGAAGAACGTGGGCGGATCTTGGAGCTCCACACAAAGGAGCAAAAATCGTATGCGGAGATAGCCAAAATAATGTCTAGGAGCAAATCAACCATACAAAGTAAGTCGCAAATATAAGAAGAAGCGACAGATTCGTGGAAGTCACTTGCAGTCGCCGTAGCGTTTGTTTGTTTCTTTTGAATTGACTTGTAATTAGTTTGCTGCTAGATTCGAACTCTAAGTGGTAACTAAAAATATAACTAATAATTAAACTAAGAACAATGAAAATTCATTTACATATTTTTAATTCATCAAATTTCATTTACTGTTATGTTTTTATTTTAATTAATTTTTATTTCATAAATTTTTAATAATTTTATTATTTTTGTAAACATTTGTAACCCAATAAATATTAATAAAAAAGTACAAGAAGTACACTATAAGTAATTGCCAAAAAACTCTAGGTAATCATATAAAAGTCGTGACGGCGACTGCATCAATCTGTCGCTTCTTGCTATTTCGACTTATGCTGCTGATCGAAAGCAGCAGCGACCAAAATGAAAAGTGGCAAAAAGTCGAATGCATGAATATTTGCGAATATGCATGAATATGCTATGACTGCGACTTATGCTTTGTTCAGAAGCAGAAGCAATTTTTTATTTCATAATCTCGCTCGCAGTTGAAGCAGTGAAAAGCAAAAATCGATTGCAGTTTTTTAAACACTGTACATAGACATGCCAGAAAAAGTATGCGTACAAGCTCGATGCCTAACTTTGATCGCTAAAAAAACATATTTCTATAATTGATATCGACTTGATTTTTTTATATTGTTGACACGTTAATTGATTATATATTTATCCAGTTTTGTTTTTCCTTATTGTATACCTTAATTTATTAAAACAAAAAAAAAAAAACAAAAATTAACGAATTTTTAACAAGAAAAAGTATGCGTACAAGTTTCAAAATTGTTTAATAATGGTACTAGTATTCAATTGGAAGTGGGGTACCCCTTTCTTTTAATTGCTTCATCAAATCGTTTTGGCATTTTCCCAAATTGACCTGGCTAAACACTCGTTCCACTTCAGCATTTGACCACGGTAAAGACAATAGCTGAGTGCGAAGGATGCCAAATTAAAAGTAAAAACAACCCAAGTGTAGGATGCTTAGCATGGTAAGCAGTCCAAATGATCAGTCAGTCAAGGCAAAATCCAAACGGTGGACTCATCCTCAGGATTCCCTATAATCATATATATTTATTTGCTACATACAGTATGTCAAGAAACTGTTAACACACTGAAAATAAAACATATTTTTTGACTTTGCATGCAAAAATAACGCTTTTGGTTAAGTTTTTTCCAACGGTGGCAAAGCCAGGACTGATGGCTCGGAAGGTGTTGCTGAGTGTATGGTGGGATATCAAAGGAATTATCCATTATGAAGTGATGCCCTATGGCCAAACCATCAGTTCTGACCTCTACTGTGAACAACTGGAACGATTGAAGATTGCACTTGAACAGAAGCGGCCAGCCATGGTGAATCGTAAGGGCGTTGTGTTCCATCATGACAACGCTAGGCCCCATACATATTTGGTGACGCGTCACAAGCTACGGGAGCTTGGTTGGGAAGTGTTAATGCATCCACCTTACAGTCCGGACATTGCCCCAAACGATTACCATCTGTTTTTGGCCATGCAAAATTTTTTGCCAGTAGGGACAAGGACTTCTTTAGGAGAGGCATATACAAGTTACCATCAAAATGGCAGAAAATCATCGAAAACAACGGTACATATATCACTTAAATCGGACAATGCTAACTATATTAAAATAGTCGTCAAAAATCAATAAAGAAACCGGTATGTCATTACCAAACAACCTAATATTTAACAACTTATACTATCTTAAACTAATTTTAATATTTAGTATGGCCCCCCTTAGCATTGACTACGAGCCTTATGCGATTTTTCATGGAATTGACCAGCTTTTAGAGGTCATATTCCATCGGAATTTTATGCCACTCTTCCAGTACTGCCGCTTTTAAGGCGGCGCGGTTTTTAAGCTGCCTTTTTGCCACTTTCTTCTTAAGATCAACCCACAAATTCTCAATAGGGTTCATGTCGGGACTCTGAGGAGGTGTATCTATCACATTTTGGCAATTATAAAGGAGCCATGTACGAACATTGAGCTCCTTATGTTTGGGGTCAATATCTTGATAGAATTTATATTTTGGCTTATTATCGACAATAAAGCCAAATTTGTCTGCACTTTGCCTCAAATTCGTTTTGAGAATGGAGAGATATTGCTTAGCATTCATTGTGTTTTCTATAAACGCAAGCAGAATCGAAAACTAGTGTCTCCAGAACTACTACTGCTTGGCTGGATCGAGTGATTGTATTGATTTGATCTTCTCGGCAGCTTGATTCCAGAGAAAGTAATCATAATGCTCTATGAGCGGTGTTGTGTCTAATGTAGATCCAATGAAGCAGTCTTCCAATTTTAAGAAACTGGCGCCTCCATAGGGTGTACCTCTCCAAATTAGTATGACTGATTGCGAAATAATTTGCATGGTGCAGCATGCGTAGAGCGCCACGAGGCATCAACCATAATTGTAATTGGGTCAACATCATAGCGATAAAACCAGTATTGTCAAGTTGTATCCTATATATAACCGTTCTTCTAATTAAGTGTTATTGGCCAAAAGACCACCTGGCAATGGACAATCGACTTCTTAATTCCGACTGCATTTTGCTGACGACTGGCTTCCAGTCTTCGGGAAATATTGACCCGGGTTTCAATAATTTTCCATTGAACGAGGTGAATTGTGTTGTATTGAGCTAAAATATGCTCAATATTGTCAGCATCAGTTGTGATTTTATAAAATAACTCCAGTATTGGAATTATTGGCTCTTAAAAGATTTTCCGCAGAAAATGCATTAATTTTTTTTTTTAACTTTAAGGTTATCTTTAAGGAAATCTGAAAAGTGCTATGACCAGGGTTTTGTTTGCACCAACGCATCGCCTCACCGGCTAGTTATCGGCTCAGGGGCAAGTTCGACCGCGATGCGTTGGGCAGGCCATAGGCAAAAAAATTTATATTTTTCAAACTATTGAGACAACGGACTAACAAACAACAACAAAATGTTTTATCCAACGCGACTCCGGATTATGCGGACTGCTGGGTTGCCCTGCAGTCGGCGTGTCCCTCCCAACCAGTAGAGTCGCTACAATATCCATTTGCGACTCCCCTTAACCGAAAGTGGTTATCGCCGCTTTTGTTACCTAATTTTAACAGGTAGACTCAACATATAACATATAAAATATATATATATGTATGTAAGTCATTCGCACTTTGGGTTTGGCAAGTCTTTCCTTTTTATTCTTCTAGGTGACTCTCCACCTCCGCAACCGTGCTCTAGTCTTGCTTTTTCTTGACTGACTTCTCTATTTTTTCTCTGACCTAAAGTCCCCTCTACGATCTGCTGTCATTGCCCTTTTTTTTCATTCTGCCTTATCTTGTTTGCAGCTTTGAGCTACAAACCTCTCTCTCCGCTCTCAAACTACGCGGCAAGTTGTTGTTGCCCCTATCCTTATTTTTCCCGTAGATGGCGCTGTCCAACTTTCCGATCTCCCCACCAGATGGCGCTAATCTGGCATGTCGCCCATGACAAAAGGAATATTTAAGCTCTGCTTTTTAACATTATGCAAACACAATTGTCATACCTTTTTTATAACTGAGTAATAAGTTCAACAACAAAGTCAGTGCAGTGCTCAGTGAGACGATTAATATTATTTTTTATTTTTCTTTAAATGAGACTCAAGCTAGTAGCTCAAGTATAAGTCTCTTTTAATATACTGTTGAAAATCGTCCATATCCAAAATATCGATATCCAAATCAGGTAGAAATATTTTAGTTCCTAAAAACGTAATGCCTAATCTTAAGTCCTTCAATAGTTTGGTTGGGTTGGAACTACTAGACTGGAAGATTTTATTTATCCGCTGCATTGCTTCCAGAATCGGCTTTAAAAATAGGAAGTACAGATAATTTGTCTCAGTGTACAGACTACTCAAAATTGAAGCTTTGTGGCACTTCGCTGATAACACTGTGGCATTGAAATGCACCTTTACTTCAAGCCATTGGTGCAGAAAGCCACCTCGTGTCGCTCACTCTTGGTATTTTAAGAGGAGCCTTGATAAAAATAAATGTTTAAAACCAAAAATTAGTTTCATTCTTTTCATAATGAATAACATATAACTTTGACATGCATTAGGTTAAACTTCATTTGTAGTACTTTGTTAAAATACAAAACGAACACACACATTAATAATCTAAATGAAGATGGTGTCATCACGAAACCTCTTAATAATGTCATGGACGGTAGATTTGCTTTTTCCAACTAATTCACCGATTCCTCTCACAGTTTTCCCTTCGAAGTTCAGTTTAACTATTAACTGCCGAAATTCCACAGAGGATTGCTTTCCGTTTGGAGCCATTTTCGCAGTTTTTAATTAAAAAATTAAGTTTTCTTCTCTTGAACGTAAATAAGAGCCAAACACAATGCAAAAAACCAAAAGTTTTGCAGCGAATTCCAAGAAAAAAACGGTATTTAATGTTCATATTGGTTTTGTCCGATTATTCGTTGAGCGACAAACATCAATTTAATTTTTTATTTGTTTTACTATTAAGAGTGTTTATCGAAATTTTATGGTGTTTGTCTTTTATACGAAAGATGTTAAATAAATAACTGTTAACCGATTCGTGCGGTCTCAAAATAAGTGTTCTTCCATCAGACTTTGAGCATAAAGTCTGAGAGCAACCGATTGATTTACTCGTATACAAAGTTTGCTCGCGCTCAACAGAATAACAGTTTTTTCTGTTCTCGATCGACGATTCAAAAAGTCTTTTGCGCATGTATGTGTGTATGTGAAGTTTCGTGGGTTCTACGCATCACTTGGCTTTGTGAATTTTCGCTTATGAACAGTGATTGAATTTACTAGAAAAATGGGACGTGAATCTAATAAAAAAGATAATTAATTCAAGTGACAATAAAACATTGTGAAATATGAAAAATTCATGTTTAAAATTTCAAAAAGTTTTATTATCAAAATTGAATGTTACAATAGTACACAACGTATTACTGTGCAGCGAAAAGAAGACAAATTATTGAAAAGACTGTTTGCGTTGACTTTTTCAGTCAGTCAATAAGTCTCTCTGCGCGAGCGTCACTCGTATCTCTCTTTGTGCGATGTTCGGTAAACAAGCGTTTCACGATCAGCTCATCGTAATGCGCTCAACAGAAAACCAAAATAAAAAGAAACAAAGTCTGCTGCTCAGAGAGAGAACCATACTAGATGCTTTTTTTCGGTTGTTCTCGCGAGCAGAGCGTAAGGAAAAAAACTGTTAACAGTTATTTGCAAGCTATGGTTTTAATTCTTCTACACTCCAATAAGAGTCTGAAAAGAGCCTTTTTCGTGGAGATTAAGGTGCCTAATAAGGCAACTTTTATGCGCCTTTTCTGAGGGTTTTCAATGCTTCTATGCGAGGGTGAAAGCACTTATATCTGTGTCAGAAAAGACTCAGACTCAGAAATCATCATCTTAAAGTGCGAACACTCTTTCCGGACTCTTTTCTGCACACTTTATGACTGTAAATGCTCAGAAAAAAGTATCAGAAAACAGTCAGAAAACGCTCAAATTGCTTGCTGGGTAGTCGCATACACACGCATACACGCCTATATACTTGAATATGTGTATCATCAAAATGTGCGAGTGTACACTGCACTATGGTCCAGGCGATACCTTTTTTTTGGCATAAAGTCATTTTTTGAAAGTTTAAATTATCAATTAAGTTTTGGAGTCACACATCAGAAACACTTCAAACTGTAATGTTGCAAACCAGAAATTCCGATAGATGGCGCCACTGTTAAGCTAACAGCTGTTAAATCAGCTGTTGTAAACGAACAACGCGCACGTGCCTAAAGCTTAATTTTGTAGTGCATATTAAAATTAGTTATTTTACAACGAAACAACTTTAAACAATAAAATTTGAAATGAATGTGCAAACTTCAGGTTTTTTACTATGGTGTTAATACTAATTTGTTGCTTATTTTGTGCTTGTATTTCTATAAATTTATTAATTTAGCAAGTGTCGTTCATACATGTCTTTTGGAAAGAAAATTCAACTTTGAGAAGAGTTTTAAAAAATTGTTGGAATTTGTTGAGTGAGTGTCTATATCCATGTTGTAGAGCCATTAATTCTTTATTTAACACATAAAGTCTCAATATGCCGTTTCTGCTCGTTTTTCTGAAATTTGATTTATTAGGTTGCAATTTCTCAATTGGCAATGCGGCCCTGCTGGAAGTATGGCGTAAGAACAAGTGCAGTCGTGACAAGCAGCACGCAGTCTTCACTTTTATTTGTGAGCATATTGAACCCAGCATTGTCCGCTTTAATGAAAGTCAAGTAATGGAGAAAGCACGAATGTTTTCTGTTAATCTTATGCAAAATTGGCAAAAGTGCAATAGAATTATGCATAAATAAAAAGTAGGCGGTGCCACACCCACTTTTTGGTAAAATCCATTTGATATTGTTTATATATACCCAATGCAAAAAACTAAATCAAAATATCTCGTACCGTTCGGCGAGTTATTAATTTTGGCCAGCAAAGGTGGCCAAAATAACCCATAGAGGCGGGCGCGCATTATACTGTTTGTTTAATAACTTCCGTGTTTTTCATCCGATTTTAATGAAATTTTCAGTACAGATAAATGTAGTGTACAGTTGCATGTTTACTAAATCGCAGCCCAATATATTGAAAATTGGCTTTGTAATAAGGCATTGAATTTAAATTTTCTTATTTGAAGGCGGAGAGGGCGTGGCATCCAAATTTTAGGTTACACATGTTTTTTGTGTGGTATTTATTTACTAGTATATTATATTTATTAGCTTGAAAAACATTCAGAAGTAAAGGATATGAATGTCCTTACTCCTTAAAAAAGGATGTGCCACGCCCATTTGTTCAAAATTAGTTCTTTTTAGCCTTACGAACTCAATTCAAAAAACCGAATTAAAAAATATTGCTTCGTTCTCGAGTTATTAATTAATGCCAAGAAAAGTGGTCGCCTGGACCATAGTGCACTGGCACGAATCGAAAACCGGTTTGACTACGAGTAAATCTGTGTATGTGAGAGCGCAGTTCCACTTACGCAAGCTCATATGTTTGCTGCTGCCCCCCTTGCCTATTAAAAACTAGTACAGAAACTTTAATGTCGAATATTTCAGGTGTTTATTATCCGATTGAGCCTTAATTCACAGCATTGATTAAGTTTACCATTAGATTATTGTATGCCAAAGTATATTTGTATATTTAAATTATGGCTGTAGTGGATTTTCGTTGTTTTTCGTGGTTTTTGGGGAAGGAAGGGGAGGTATAAAAAATCTAAAACAAACTTGATCTGCTTGCACTATAGGGGCATCTAACTGCCAAATATGATGTCTCTAGCCCTTACAGTTTCCGAGATCTAGGTGTTCATACAGGCGGACAGACAGACGGACATGGCTAGATCGACTCAGCTTGTCGTTCTGATCAAGAATATATATACTTTGTGGGGTCTGCCACGCCTCCTTCTGCCTTTTACATACACTTCTGACTTGCACAATCTTAATAGACCCTTTTGTACTGTTTTTAAGTACAGGGTCTAAAAAGACAGAAATTTAATTTGATGTATACATAGGTATACCTTAAAATGAACAATCAAATTAAAAGCTATACTATTTTGTAATTGAAACTCTACTTCATTCAATTTAACAATCAAAGATTCTCTTACAATATATGAATGTTGTTCATGAGACGATTTGCCACTGTGGAGTGGGAAACTTTACATACAACTTTTATTGACAATTCTACTATTCTTGAATACTACTGCAATTATCAAATGAACCATTTTTTTTTATTCAAATTGCATTAATTATCTTTTGACTGTGGAAGAATAAACATATGTTCCCTTTGCTATTGTAATCGATAATCGATAGGCTGCTAGCGAGATATGTGAATGATGTCTAAGTAAGAAGAAGAGCTTCCTATTGAAATGTGAATGTATTGTGTTTTGTTTTGGTTTTTGATTGAATGATGAAAATCTAAAGTTCAGTTAGCGAATAAGTGAGTGAAACTAGCATTAACTATAGGAAGTGATTCTTAGTCTTATTCTACTGATAGTTGAAGGCATAAACTAGACAATGGCCAAAGCCAATTTGTATGCAGGCGCCATAAATTAGCAAAAGGCCAAAAACTTGGCATTGACTGGAGTTGATACTGCGGATGTGGAGTGTGGTCATAGAGAGATACCAGGAACACCAGGAGCAGCAGTGGCAGTGGCTTCACGTGCGCCACTCATTTGTCTCGCGTCAGGCATGGCTCAAGCGGGCGCATGAAACTTTTTAATCTCCTGCGATTATTCTCGCATTTGCCATTTGTTTACACAAACACATGCAGGCAGGGGGTGGACGGAAGGGGATGTGTGTGTGTGTCTATGTTTGAGCTTATCAAATAATGGCAACATTTGCTACGATTCACTCCACACTCACCTCCCTCCCCGACACTCTGCCTAGCCTGTGTGTGTGTGTGTGTGTGTTGTGTCTCACAGTCTCTAATCGCGGTTAATCTCAAAACAAACGTTCGCCAATTTATTTTCCACTTTGGTGTGGAGTGGGAGGAGGGAAAACTTTCGCCCCGCCAGCGCACCATCCATGCCAAGTGGCAGCTCCAACTAATGACTTAATTTATCTGCCACAGGGCTTTCAGCGGGCGGCAAATTAAGTTGATTGTTTCTGTTTCTGTTTCTGTTTCAGTTACAGGCGAAAAGCAGTCAAAGCAAAGGGCGAACGAAGAGCAAGAGAAAGTGAGGAGAAAGTGGGGAAGAGCAGGAAGGGCAGGGCAGGGGAGGCCCGCATTGCCCAGCTCTATGTCTCTCTGTGTTTTCTTTTCCTTTTTCCTTAGGTGGCCATTTCTTCAGTGCTCCTTTTCCCCCTTTCCGCTCCCCCCCCCTTTGCGCTTTCTTAGCCTGATTAGATTTACTTTAGCTTAGTTCATTTCGCTGCGAGGGTCGCTAAATCGTTTTGCAATCTGTCGATGATTGCGTATAAATGTTATATCGAATTATGTTCTTTATTGTGTGTGTGTGTGTGTGTGTGTGTGTGTGTGTGTGTGTGTATTTGCTCTTGGCCCTTTTGTTTTGCCCATAAACATGACAGATATTGGCAAATCTATCATTGTCATTATGCTTCGATTGTTTACCTCCCACACACACACACACACACACACACAGAATCGTCATTAGCATTGGCCAATTTGCTAAGCTCTCTCACTCTCGCCATTAGCTCGCTTTCTCTCCACTGGCCACGCCCCCTACCCACTGCCACCGCTGCAGCTGAAACATGCCGCTGATTGTTGTAATTAATCGAATTAACAAGCAATGCCAGCACCATCCACCGCTCTCACCCCACCCACCCCGCTGTCTCACACTGTCGTCCATGCTGAGCTGCATCATTGTCCGAGCGTTTTGTCTTGAGTCCTTTCTCCTTTCAACTGTCTCATGCCACATGCCACATGCCCCATTGGCCTTTGTCTCGCTTTGAATGCGTAAGCGACGCCTGCATTTGACAGTGATTAGATGGAGTTGCTTGCCAGGCAATGAACCGTTATGCATACACACACAGCCGCACAGACACACTCACACTCGCACTCGCACACACACTCACGTCACACTCACTCTCACAGTCACACACTCACCCCATGGACATTGGCTTTAACCCTAACTGAAACACTTTGTTATCACACAAAGCAAAGCTTATTGCCTGCATTAATAACTTGGCTACTTTGACTTTCCCTTGATTTTTCTATATGTTATAATACTGACTTTGCAATAGTACAAATTGTATTATGTTGTTGTTGTATTATAATAATAATAACTTCAAAATATTAGAGTATTTATTTCAATCACTTGAAGTGATACTTTGAGTTACAAATCGCCAATTTGAATAGACTCTTGAAGCTCAGTATTATATCAGTATTATAGCATGTCTGAAACCTCTTATAAACCTCTCTGAAAGTCTCTGTCAACTGCTCGAATCGACCGAGCTTTACTAGACTATTAAGCTTTTAAAAAGCCTATAGTCAAAACTCTTTATAATCCCTGTGTATTAAGAAAAGGATAAAATTGTGTTAAACCTTTCAGTCAATCTCTTGTGAATCTTCTTAAGGCAACAGCTGTATCTCTCATCTATTAGCGTAAATTTGAAATCTTTCTCTCAGATATCAGATATTATAGAATACTATGCTATCGTATTGAATATCTCTTGCATCTCCTGAAACGGCATAGCTATAGCAGAGCTAAAACCTTTTGTAAAACTCACTTAAATCACTTGTATACAATCTCAAGTAAATTACCTGCGCCTCAAATCTCAAGTAAATCTCTGTCCATTAATTTTGTATATCTTAATTTCATGTATTTTTATATTCAGGCCTGTTCCCATTTTCGAATTCGTTCAATCCATTTACTTTTTGAAAAAATTCGGGTTCCGAAATGCAATTCATTGTTTTCGATTAGCTTCATATTTGGTCCATTTCGAAATAGATTGGCTTCTTGTGTATGTTTAATAAACGTTTTCATTTCTTGAAAACGATGCTTTGAATTTGGGAAGCCCATTTTTTTCAAAACGTAAATCGATAGAACGAATTCGAAAATAGGAACAGGCCTGATTGTGTTTTATTATTATTATCTGAAATGCCATCTCCACGCTCTTTCGCTTAGGGTATGCAGAGGTCGTGGTGGCCCGACCTCTTTTGCTTATCTGTTTATCTCTGTTTTGAGCTGACCATTGGCTATTTTGTGGTCTGTGACGCGGGCACTTGAGGCACTCGCCTTTGAACTGCATGCAAATGATGTGGGTAAATGCTGGGGACTTATAAGCTCTCTCTGAGATTCCTAGTGGGGTGAGTGCATGGAGTAGGGTATTGAAATTTCCACTGCTAATTAGTGGCCTGCAACTAGTTTTGGGCTTGACATCGAGCAATTGGCCAGAGGGTGCTGTAGAGGCAAGTAGACTCCCCGCCTATATCTAAATCGTAGATACATTTACGTCAACTCAATGTACATGTATCTGTTAGTGATGTGGGAACAGCTGGCGCGTTGTAATCTATTAAAAAATTGCCAGTTGGCTGGCAGAGATGAAACATGGTAGTATCTTAGAGTTTGGTTATCTGCTAAATGTCTGGCAACGATCAAAATGGCAAACGTGAGCTGCGAAAGGACCTGGCAAATGTTTCGCCTTTATTGCCTGTGAAATTAGTATTTATGAGTGAAAGAAGGGAAGAGCCACAGCTCGAGCTGAGTGAAGTAGTCTCTCTGCCAGTCTGATACAATGCAGTGCGCCGCCAAATAGTCGTCCTGGGAAGCCAGCCAGGATATTAGAAATGATTAAGGCACCTGAAACATTTGCAATAAAATTGAATTATGACTTTTAATATTGGCAAAAAAAAAAAACGAAGAAAAGAAACAGGCAAGGCGCGTTTTGCCCACACCCACACCCACACCCACACCCACACACACACCCAAGCGTAAGTCGACCTCATTTGCCACAGCAACCCTAGGCAGTATATTTCAGGGTTGCAAAAGCAATTGCAGGATATTCCATATTTGTGTAGAGAAATCTTTTCAATACGGCGCGTTTAATCTTAATAAATAAATAAAAATCAAATAAATGCACAATTTTTAATTCAAATTATATGAATTTCGCCCGCAAACCGCTACAATTTCTCTCTAGAGAATAGAGAGGTTTAGCTGAAATTCGCATGGAATCATTGTGGATTGCAGCCCTGAGAGCAATATGGATTGAAATAGCAATTACAATTTATTTAATGGACAAGACATAATGCCATAACACTTTCAGACAATGGTCCACGTTCCGTCCTGGGCCATGTGGCAATTAATTTGCATTTTTAAATTGCAAAATCCTCACTGGTTGCAGTCTGGGGCCTGAGCACAGAGTTGGGCAGACAGTGAGACTGTCCTAAAATCGAACAGATTGCAATAATTACAAGGAAACGCGACGCGACTCAACTTGGACTCAATACGACTTAACTCGATGTGGGGCAGGCGCAAAAAAAAGGGTTAAAATGTTAATGGCAATCAACTTGCCGTGCTGCCTAATTTGTATGTGGCCCATGCAGAGCGCATTTTTAATGAAGCCAACGTCAGAAGGGGTTAAAGCACAAATTAATGAAAATAAATTGTTATTTGCCGAGTGGCAGAGGCAGGGGGAATAATAATAGCCAAGTGTCCTCTGGCAGCCACTTGTAACAAAAATACTAAAAGAAAATACCAGAAAAAAAGAGGAAAACAAAATTTAAATAAATCAAACCACAAGCTGCTTACTTATGCGGCGAGTGGAATGTACGCTAGACAGGCCAAAGCAATTTCCATAATTAATTTCTTTTCGCTCTTTTTCCGCCTTTTTTAACGCATTTTCATAATTCGAGTATCTTTTGGGTTGTGTCCACAACACAGCCAAGTGCTGAGCCCATCATTATTAATCAATTTTTTTAAAAGTGCATAGAGAAAGACAGCACAAAAAATGGCTAAAGGTATAACCGTATCCCATACACTCACTCGAACACAAAACGATTCACAAGAAATACCAAGGAGAAAATTTAAAAAAAAATTACAGTTAATAATTGCGAGTGTTGGATGGATACATGGAGTGCATTAGCACCTCATGAATACCCTACATAAGTAGGTTATAACAAATGCAAGGTGTAGCGACTAACTGGTTACCAACCTAGCTACGACTGGTTACTAGGTAAACTTGTGCACAGAACCCATAGAGCTCCAATTCGGCGACTAACTGGCAACCAAACTAGTCAGTAACTGGTTACCAAACTAGCTACCGGGCTGGTTACTAGCTTACTAGCACCAGATGAATACCCTACATAAGTAGGTTATAACAAATGCAAGGTGTAGCGACTAACTGGTTACCAACCTAGCTACGACTGGTTACTAGGTAAACTTGTGCACAGAACCCATAGAGCTCCAAATTGGCGACTAACTGGCAACCAAACTAGTCAGTAACTGGTTACCAAACTAGCTACCGAGCTGGTTACTAGCTTACTAGCACCTCATGAATTCCCTACATAAGTAGGTTATAACAAATGCAAGGTGTAACGACTAACTGGTTACCTACCTAGCTACGACTGGTTACTAGATAAACTTGTGCACAGAACCCATAGAGCTCCAAATTGGCGACTAACTGGCAACCAAACTAGTCAGTAACTGGTTACCAAACTAGCTACCGGGCTGGTTACTAGCTGGGTACCAGACTAGTTACGACTGGTTACAAAATAAACCAGAGAACTATTACGCAGCACTAAAGGGGTAGTTTATTGGAATAGATTCAATCAGACCGTATATTTATTTTATTAATCACCAAAAATATCAAATTCTTTATCTAACGTTTAACTATCAATATTAATTATTATTCAGTTACAAATTTCTATATTTTTTTGAGGTATTTTATCATTTTAAATCCAGTCCATAAGTCTGTTTGCAACGCCTCAGTTTCCTGCATTCATTCCCCTCAAGAGTAAAAATAAAATGCCGGAAAAAATCACGCTTTAATTAACCGCAATTATGTGCGGAGTCGTGGGCGTGCCATTACCCCCCCTCAGCCCCTCTACGTACTAACTACGTACCATCGCCTTGGGGGGAAGGACAACAGCTCTGTAGCATCTTGAGGCGAGAGTCAATAAAGCAAATGGTCGATGGGTAAGACTAAAAAAAGGAAAAAAAGTCAAATTACGTGCTTATGAACGGGAAAATGTCGAAATGATTTACCGTGCATAATCGCCACTCGGTCCTCTCGTAATCCCCCCAACCCGCCGGCCAGCGTTCCTATCTCCAGCCGTCCGTGGCCGCGTCTTGGTCCATAACAGCTTCAACGAATTAAAAAACCAAAAAAAAGAAAGTGAAAAAACGAAAAATTAAAATTTCATTTTCACGGTGCAAAGAGGCGGAAGTGGGGGCAGTGTGCAGGGGGAACTGGTATAGGGTGTGCTATAGGGCGCTCTGCTCTGCTTTTTTGCTGCTGCTGCTTCTTGGCGTGTTCCTTGTCTCTCTGTCTGTCTGTCTGTTTGTTTGGTTTCATTGTTGTTTGTTTGTTTACTTAATAATTTCCCCTCAACTGCGCTTTGGTCTCCCTCTCTCTCTATGTCTTTAGCCTCCTTCCAAATCCAAATGAAAACAATTTCTTGTCGTTCGCTTTTTTATTCACTTTTATTTTATTATACATTTCAGATTTTCTTACGTTTTGCCGCTTTGCCGAATTTGATGTGAATTTAATTTATTGCCTTTTGAGCAGTGTATTTACTTTTTACTTGACCCTCAGTAATTTATTTGCTGTCAAGTTGCTCTCTGTTTGTCCGCCGATTAAATGCCCGATTAGACTGATTTGCATGAGAATTTATGGATCTGCATACTGTATTGAAAAACAAATTTGACAGTCCCCAAAAGTTGGCTCGATAAAAAAAGGAGAATACGTCTTGAAATGTACTTCTATACATAAGAATCTAGGCATGGTCCAATATACTATAGTTCTGCCATACCAAACTTGTATATTCTTATACTTTATCAGTCAGAAGCCTCAGGGCTCTCAGTTAATCTTTCAGCAGCACAATACAGGGTGTCTTACGAATAATACTGACTCATTCATTTATCTAGAGGTATATACTATAGTGTAAAATATCACGTAAATATTCACGAATGGAGGAAAATTTTTTATTATTTAAACTATTAATTTGTGATAAGTACAGGGTGCCTAAACAACAATCGTAACTCAGCTTTGGTTTATATGAACAGGCAGAATTTTGCGAAAGCATTGTACAGTAGAGTCCGGTTATAACGACTCTGCTTAAAGCGTCCGTCCGGTTATTGTGACGAAAACTCGATGGCTTGGTTGGTCCCCATACAAACTTATATGAAAGGGACTCCGCTTAGTACGTTTCCGCTTTTAGCGACAAACCGCCTATACAGACGGGATTTTTCACAATTCAACCGGATATTGCGACGTACCGAAAAAAAATACAGCGAAATAATGCCAAATTTAAGCATCAAACGACGCTGTTAGAAATGTATGTATCTATCAGTGATCGGCACCCTTGCTTGTGTGTGTAGCAGCGACTCTACTCTCTCTTAGTTTTAGTTGTCGCCTTAGCAACGCTGCTGAGAGAAAGAGAGAGAGAGAGAGTCGAAGTGCAATACCGACGTCACACAAATGTTTACAGCGTGCGTGTGCAGACCTCATAGCCTATTCCATGAGATGTCCCGTTATATTTCTAGTTTTTTCTGCTTTTTTCAAGTAAAACTGAATGCGTAAATTCACCAAATGTGAGTTAATGCGCAAAATGCGCCATAGTGAGCTTCTGAATAATGCATATGTATACGAATAAAAACCTATGTTATTGAATTGAATTTATTAAATTTTTTGTTTTGATTAAAAAATTAATTTCTTTTATTTTAAAACCTATTACAAACATGGCAACCCTAAAATAAACAAAAAAAATATTTTTTTTTTGGTCCTTTTGGTTAATGCGTCTTCCGGGTATAACGACGTAAAATCGTCGGTCCCTTGAAAGTCGCTATAGCCGGACTCTACTGTATGTGATTTGAAAACTATAAAAACTTATAATAATAATAAAATCAATGATAAATAATGATTAAATTTAGAAAATAGCAATATAGTAAATAATATATAGAAAAAAACAAATAATACAATGATTAAAAAATTAAAAAAAAATTAGTAAAGCGAAAATTCTTAAAGACTCTATTGCATCTATCGAATTAGTTTTAGCCTTAAATTAACAAAAATAAACCACCATCCAAATTCAATATACAGGGTGCCTTGGCACAAATTGAGTGATCTCATATTTTTAAATTTGCCTTTATCTATTTATCGAGTTCGTTTTAGCCTTAAACTAAACAAAAATCTATAGTTTTAACACATTTCAATATACAGGGTGCCTTGGCGCCTTTTTAGAGCCTGTACTTTAAAAAAGTACAAAAGGGTCTACTCGTATTAAGTTTGTGCAAGTCAGTCCGTTTGTTTGTCTGTCTGTCCGTCTGTATGAACACCTAGATCTCGTAAACTGTAAGAGCTGGAGACATTATATTTAGCAGTGTTTTAGTATATAATGATCTTATGGTAACCTTCATCTGTGCTGTGAATTGTGGCCCAATCGGATAATAAACACCGGAGATATTCGAGATTAAAGTTTCCGTGCTAGGCAGGGGGTCTTACGTTGTTGCGTCTTACGTTGCGATATACAGTGCGTTTCATAAACATAAGACACTTATATATACATGTATTATATTTGGTGAGTAAAGCTTAATCATCGTTTAAACAACAACCATTTGATGAAACATTTTTTAAATTATTTTTTACATATTGTATATCGTCCTTGACTTTTGAGAACCTCTACCAATCGGATTTGCATGAGTCCTATTAATCTTCTTTTAACTTATTCTAAAGTGTCTTATGATTATGAAACGCACTGTATGTGTGTGTGTGTATTGTTAGCATTAGCTGCTGCAAGGGAAAGTACAGGGTCCCATACTGTCGGTTGCATCCGACTGTAGCTTTGCGAGTTATTGTGTTCGAATTTGATTAAATTCTCTTTGTTGTGACATTGAAAGAGCACGTGAGGGGGTATATGTCATGCTGATTAAAGTAATTTCGTAGTTTTTTCTCGCATCGCATTTGCCACGCACAATCATTCATCTGTGCTAAGATCCTAGAGGAGGCTGGGTCAATGCTTCAACCCTTAATAGACAGCCCAACTGCAACTGCCATAAACAAATCTATAAAGCTGTTTTGCTAAAGTCTCTCGCGGGTGTGCATGATTAATGTTGTCTGCAGTTGTATTAGTTGTATGTGTGTATGTGTGTGGTCTTATTGAACCCCTTGCTCCTTCGTACTGTGTCCTGTGTGCTGTCATCAGGTGCATTTAATTGCGCGAATTTCGCGCCCACTAGAAAACGCGACGTTGGCCTCGGCCTAATTGGCCCTAACACATGGCCATAAATTAATGCATTTTAAGTTTAATTGTCTAAGCCGTAAGCTGTTGGCAGAAGGCGGAGAGCAGGCAAGGGGGCGTGGCAAGCCAAGAGCTGCCTCATTAATGCCTGTGGGCTCATTATAATAATTAAGGCTAATTTATGATGTCATTAATTTAAAATACAAGCACACACATGTACCTGCTTACATACATACACACACACATACACACACACATACACACACATACACACATATCCTGGTCAATGGTGGGTTAATATGTGCGTTTGTGCGTGTGCGTGTGTGTGAGTGTGAGTGGCTGCGTGAGTGGGTGTTAAATGACCGAATGATTAGATGATGTTCGAGCAGCCGCACTTGGAAGTGCTCAGAAACTCAAGTTGTAGTTTTAGTTCATGGGCCCAAATGAATGTGTACACTGCGCAAAACTAACAGTGCGTTTGCTCACAATAAGCGTTTTGTTTAATTAGTCTATATAGAAGTTGAAATGATTTAGTTTCTTCTGCTTTATTTTATCAACATAAATAACGTTTTTTGATGTCTTTTTATTAACATAATTTTTGCTGGTTTTTTAGACCCTGTACTTTAAAAAAGTACAAAAGGGTCTATTAAGTTTGTGCAAATGACATTTGTGTGTAACAGGCAGAAGGAGGCGTGGCAGACCCCATAAAGTATATATATTCTTGATCAGGACGACGAGCTGAGTCGATATAGCCCTGTCTGTCTGTCCGTCTGTCTGTCCGTCTGTCCGTCTGTCCGTCCGTCTGTATGAACACCTAGATCTCGGAAACTATTAGAGCTAGAGACTTCATTTTTTTTTTGTTAGGTTTGTGTATTACATAAGCAGGTCAAGTTTGTTTCAAATATTTGAAAAGTCATCCCCCTCCCCCTCAAATTTACAAAAATGTTCTTAGTATATACAGTTTTAGAGTCACTGGATTCATTTTTCGCAGGATTAAAGCTTTAGATGCTTTGCATGTTTGGTGCAAGTTGCAGCCCAATCGGATAAGAAACACAGGAGATATTGGACAAACAATTTTCAGTACTAGGCATTTGGGTTGGGGAGGGGGGAAGCCACACTGTACGCGGCTACTAGGGCGTATGCGTAATTTTTGATTGTGAGTTTGAATTTCTGTATGAGTATTGCTGATTGTTTGTATTTTAGTGTATATTTGTATGAATAAGTGTATGTGTGTGTGTATAAGTGCATGTGTATGTGTATGTGAGTATGTACATATATGCTGCTGCTATTATGGACTCTACGGACTATTATGGACTATTATGGACTCCCAGGGCAAATCAAAGTACAGGGTCACCTACTGTCGGTTGCGTCCGACTGTAGCTTTGCGTCCGACTGTCGCTTTCCCTACTTTTTGATTCTTACCTTTTTGCAATTGTTAAGGATAAACTAATTATTACCATTTACATTTAATGCACTATATTATTTTGTACATCACACTAAAGTTAATTGTTTTATTATCTTACTTTTATCGTTAATTTATTTTTCTTGAATTAAAGGTAGAAGTATATTTAGAGCAGGGATTAACACATTATGCCATCACAAAAGAAGTTTTGATTAGGCTATATAATTGGCAATTATATTGTCAATATAATTGTGAAAAGTACATATGTATGTATTGCTCTATAGTATTATCTACACTTCTCTGAAAGCCAGCTTTAAAATTCAGTAGAAATTTCGCCGTCTATTTATGCTATTTCGAATTATGACTATTGTGTACAGAGTATTCTGTATGCATATGAAAACTTATACGCATAATGTAATTTGCTATCACACACACTTATGTTTACACACACTCATAGACACACACACACATGCCATTTCCACACATTATTAAGTTAATTTCCGGTTGGCTTAATGAGTTGCTGCTTCAAAATGCTTTCGACTTGCTCTAGAGGCCGGACGGCTGCACATCATAAAATTTATCAGAAAATATGAAATCCCACACACACACACACACATACAGAGAGAGAGACATGTGAGTGTGTGTGTGTGCTTGAAGCACCCTCTTGTGGGTCTCAAGTGCAAGCCAAGCGCTTAATTAGCCTCGTCGTGTGAATTGTTTAACATTTTTGGGACCACACGGCGTATGCACGTTGCTTTTTATGATTTTCACACTTTGCCAGGCTGTTGCCCGAGTGCGAAATTTAATTACCACACTGTGGCTAAAATCTCGGGCAACCAATGGTCCTGGTCCTCGTCTTCGTCCTCGCCCTGATCCCGTTTGCTGGGAGCATATAGGGACTGAGGTCGAGCACTTGGCGCTGCAAATTACGCATGTAGACCCAGAGCCACTTGATTGGCGCTTTCAAGGGTCACACTTGCACTTGAATCCATCTCTGCCCCACTTGCCGCACAACAACTGACTGTGAATGAAAATTACATGAAAGTGTGTTTTGAGCCGGGTTCTCTGCTGAAATTTCTGATAGAAAGTAGATACAGCATTGTGGCTGACAGTTTGTGATTCTAGTCATATTATGCCTTTGATTTGTGAGTACTTTTGTAGCTTGAATGTTGCATTGAATTTCTTCAATTTGCAGGCTAACATTTGGCAATTATATTCCTCAATATACTATGCATCTCATATCCAAACTCATACTATCAAACAGTGTGCTTGTGTGCGAGCGTTCGTTAAATCAGCAAAGCGTGACGCCTGTATGTGTGCGAGCAGCGCTGCCAAGCAAAGCGCACATGTGATAGGAATTATGAATGTTGGGCACCACTGATCTAAACTAAAACTGTGAGCAACAATTGGCTGACATTGTAGGGATATTCATTTCTTTCCGCTCAGACATTGCTCATTCCGTATTACGGAGTCTTATGCATTATCAAGGTAGGTCGTTTCATAGCACAGATACAGTGCGTTTCATAATCATAAAACACTTTAGAATTTATTAAAATAAAATTAATAGGATTCTTGCCAAACCGATTGGTAGAGGTTCTCAGAAGTCTAGAAAAATATACTAAATATAAAAAAATGCAATAAAATGTTTCATCTTATTTATGATAATGAAACAAGATTTTTAGATATGTTTAAACACCAAATATAACTTATATTTAAGTGTCTTATGATTATGAAACGCACTGTATAAGCCAATTGTATCTGCATTATCAGGTCGTACAGAGAGTAGCATTACATTTGTGGCCAACACATTCACAAAACTCATTACAATGTAATGGGTTTGGTTAGGTTGGCTTTTTATGATTCGTTTTTTACTTTGTTTTGTTTGGGTTGTTGTCTGTCTTGTCGCTATGTGGTTTTTACACCTTTAGCGCCTTTGTCAACATTTTAATGACAGCAATTCACAATGTTCATGCTGTGCTCTTGGGGGCCGCTGATTGCGCTCATGATACCCATGGCATTGTCTGCCACCACCCACCCCCTAGCCCACCCCAGATGCCCCATTTTGAAGTCGTACTTATAATGTGTTTGAAGTTTTGTATAACCAGATAAGTGTCATATTTAATTTTTTCCTGCTGTCACATTTTATTGTTGCATATTCATGGCAACTAGACGGAGGCCCAAGGAGAAGGAGAAGCAGAAGTCAAGCAGGGTGCGCTATCAGCTCTTATCTCACTTTTTATGTTGCAATGAGACATGGCCATTACGAACTCAGGGACTGAGAGAATCTGCATATTTCAAGAAATACTTGCTGGATGCTTGAAATATTCTTATAGAATTATTTTAGTAGATGTAGTATAAACTTTCAGCTAAATGAAGCTCACTTCACGAGACTGGACTAAGTTGCTTGAGCGGACTGAATCCCTATTAAGAGTGGAAAGATTTTTAGCTGTCATATGACAAATATATCTTCTTACTTGAATGATAGCGATTGTGATTCTACTGTTATATATAGTATTAACAGATCGTCACTAGATTATCACAAGAAGGGAAACGTTTGCGGTTCAGTTGGTAAAACAAAGAGGATTCTGGAAACGCTAAAAGGAATCATTGAATCCAAATACTCAAATGAACGATTAAGTATATAAATGAATATATCAAATACTCATATATAAAAATAAGTAAATGAATATGTAAATAAACATTTGAATTACGATTACTGAAAGGAATGAATGGATACATAAATGAATACATCGAAAGCTCGTTTATATAATTGAATGAATGGATGAATAAATATACATATGAAATTCTCGTTCTGCAAACTGTTACAAATCCAGTCAAAATCCAGGCAAGCATTTATGTTCCGACTTGAATGATAGTGATTGTGATTCTACTGTTATATATAGTATTAACAGATCGTCACCAGTTCAGTTGATAAAACCAAGTGGATTCTGGAAACGCTAAAAGGAATCACTGAATCCGAATACTCAAATGAACGAATGGGTATATAAAGGAATATATCAAATACTCACATATATAAATAAGTAAATGAATATGTAAATAAATATTTGAATTACGATTACTTAAAGGAATGAATGGATACATAAATGAATACATCGAAAGCTCGTTTATATAATTGAATGAATGGATATACTTATGAATAAATATACATATGAAATTCTCGTACTGCAAACTGTTACAAATCCAGTCAAAATCCAGTCAAGTATTTATGGTCCGCCTACTATTATACAGACTACGATTTTAACTATTAGTTGCTGTTTGCCACTTGGCAGGTCATTAATAATCGCACCCCAAAAGAAAGTGCATAAAAAAGTGATATGTTGAGTTTGCCATCTAATTCAATTTGGTGCATTATGAGGGCATCGAGAATCTGCTGGAGTATCGCACGCACACTCACACACACACACACTCACGCACATGCCGAAACTACCCGTTGGACCTTCCCGCAGATCTACTTGATATGCTTATCCGGCTCACATGTGTCTGGAGACAACTTCATAGAAGATTTCACGTGCCTTGTCAAAAGGAATTTAAATAATGACAAACGATGTACGGCTGCAGTCAAAGATGAGTCCCCCCCCCCCCCCCCCCCCGCACAAGAAAAAGAAGTTACAGTAAAAAAGGCGAATAAAACGAAAAACCGCAGCGTGAGATAAAAAATTGCGGTCTTAAGTTTGGGGCCAAGTTTTTTGGCTGTTGAAAATTCTAATGTTGTCACATTTGCATCTGTTCATGTGTGTGTGTGAGTGTGTGTAGAGATCACGTAGCACGTGGCAGATTGCATTGGGATTGGTTGGGGAGGGAGGAACTCAAATATTCAGTTACGGCTGCCTTTTTGTTATTTTCATATTATTGCGACGGAGTTTTGTTTTGAATACCCTACAAAAAAGGTGCTATAGCATTTATAATACAACAATATTTGAATATAATATTGGTATTATGTTATAAATAAATTACACTGCTCAACAAGACTTGACTTCAGGAAAGTATTCAGCATCATTTTGTTGTAAGGTGTCTTCAGTTGTTTTTCTCTAAAATCTAAAGTATTTGTTCAAAGAGCGATTGGTTTGATGATCTGGATAGGTAATGATTATATTTAAAAGTTTGCTTATCGAAATTATGCTCTCCGATTAATATATAAAGAGTTGGTTATACAATTAAGTTCCAGTTGCATTAAAATCCATTCAAAATATACACTTAGTTTTTTTTGCTCTAAAAGCTAATAGATCAATATTTAGAAATGTATTTACATAATTCATATTTACATAATTCAAACCCTTTTTTTCAAACTTGAGTTATTCTACTCTAAACAAAGCATTCTATACCATAATATAATATCACTTTGTACCATTTACAGAGTACCCCACAGTCGTTGTTTTATGAGATTTCCATTGTTTCTAAGCTACTTTTTGATTTATGGCACACACGAGCCGAAAGAAGAAAAAACTGTGACCACATCTCCTCATCTTCTTGTGCTGCTTTTCCTTCTCCATTTCTATATCTACAAGCATTTTCAGCTTGAACTAGAGCTGGAGTTAGATGTGGCCGTTGGCTTTGTTGTTGGGGCTAGTTTTTAATAGAAAAATAAAAACGAAATGAAATTTATGACGGAAATGATAAGGCAAGCACACACGCACACACACACACAGGCACACATATATCTATAGAAAAGGATACAAGGATATCTCATAACTTTTGCCCAAACATTTCTATTTGCAGTTTCCGTTTGTTTGCAGCTATTTGAAATATTTTCAGTTCTTCTCTTTTGTATTTCGGTTTTTATTTTCGGCCAGCGGAAACGGATGCGGCCATTGTTGAACATGGACAAACACAAATACAAACAACGATGGATTAATGCTAACAACAAATATAACTTTATTAAAAAATAAATGAAATTTGTGCACTGTAGAGGATTTGACTCCAAAAGGATGTGGCCACAATTCGCCAAAATAAAACTAAAACAAAAGCCAAAAACTCAACGCCAAACTATGCAAAGAATCTCCAAGTTGAGACAAAGGCCTATGCAGAGAGAGAGCAAGAGCGAGAGCAGCAGCCCTTTGGCATTGCGAGGCATATTTCAAATTATTCCCCATGCTGCATGGTCTGTGGCAAAGCGTCAGCTGCTGCTCGAGGCCTGTTGAAAGCATTACTGACATTGCGACTGACCCAAAACTGGCCAAGACTTGCACACACAGCGACAGTGGACACACATGAGCGTGTGTGTGTGTGGGTGAGTGTGTGTGTTGAACGGAAAACGGAAACGGATATGGCTGCTGGACAACGATTCGGTCCACAGCTTAGTGCTCTGGCATGGGGCGGGCCAAAAGGCGTAAACGGGATTAATTGAATTGAATAATTACATGCACAAACATACAGCAAAAACAACAACAACAGTAATTACAACAACAAGTATTAAAGCCAAGCATTTTATCACAAGTTCTTATCAGGCAAGTGCCTGTAGATAGTCTGTAGCTAGGTGAGATTGAGTAGCCCTACGCAATGCCAGGCGATTTACTTTGTATACCGAATATACTACCATAGCTATAAGAATTAATAATTAATACATTTGTTCGATTCCAAAGTCACTGTAATACTTGCTTATATATAAAAAACTCGGAAAGCTACAGTCGGCTGCAACCGACAACCGGAGACCCTGTACTTTGATTTGCCCTGGGCGTCGATAATAACAGCAGCCTTTATGTATGTACATACTCACATACGCATACACAAGTACTTATGCATGCACACATACACTTATACATACAAATATACGCGCAAATACAAACAATATCTAATACTCAAACAGACACTCCTATTCACAATCAAAAATCACGCATACGCCCTAGTGGTCGCGTACACTGTGGCTTCCCCCTCCCACAGTCAAATGCCTACTTCAGAAAATTGATTGTCCAATATCTTCAGTGTTTAATTTCCGATTGGGTTTCAAATCGCAACAAACATTCAAAGCACCTAAAGCTTTATTCATGCAAAAAAGGAAAACAGTGACTCTAAAACTGTACATGCTAAGAACATTTTTGCGAATTTGAGGGGGAGGGGGAGAGATATCAAATTAAAAACATAAACTCGTGTAATACACGAACCTAACAAAAAAAGAATTAAGTATATAGCTCTTATAGTTTCCGAGATCTAGGTGTTCATACAGACGGACAGACAGACGGACATACAGACAAGGCTACATCGACTCAGCTCGTCGTCCTGATCAAGAATATATATACTTTATGGGGTCTGCCACGCCTCCTTCTACCTGTTACATACAAATGTCAATTGCACAATCTGAATAGACCCTTTTGTACTTTTCTAAAGTACAGGGTCTAAAAAGTACCCAATATTTATGCAATATTTTTAAAAGATTTTGCCTTCATTTTCCAATCAAGTTGCGGCGCATGAAACTAGCAAAACTTGTGCAACATTTGCCGCTGACTTATGTCTCTTGCCCCTGACATCCTTTTCCTTGCCTCTGTGGGTGCTGTTAAATGGCTAATTTGTTGTGTGTTGCACGTTGTTGTTAGCTACAGCTGCCGCAAACTGTGTGCCCCACTCCCCCCTCATCTGCCACAGACCCATTGTCCGAAAGGGTTTCAACTGCCCGACGCGTCGTTGGTCATGCTGTCAAGGACATTTGTCATAATTTACGTACATACAACTGTGTGTGTGTGTGTGTGTGTTTATTTATTTGTGTGTGATTTGTGTTCATTGGCTTAAATGTCTTACGACACTGTCACGTTGTTAGTCGAAACACCTGTGGCATATGAGATATACATATATATGTATAAATCGCAGTGCATCGCATTAATTATGCTCATGATAAGGATAATGATGATGCCGCAGAGGTAGATGTTAATGTCATAACCATGCTCATTTGTATAAATTGTGTAAATGTATGTAATACTAAGGGGTATCTTAACTATACTACATTCTTTTTGATAGAAGAATGCAATATAGTAATTAATTTTAGTTTAGATCTCATTTCATAATATTATATATCACTATGCATATAATTATATATGTGTGGAACGATTATTTTGGGTACATTTTTTTATTGCAACGTTTATTTCAGAGCCATTTGCATCTTTTGAGGTCTGTCCCCGAAAATTTCCGCACTGTAACGTTTAATTTGGGGACATTTTCAAATTCCAGTAGAACAATGTATTTTTTTAAATATTTTTTGCATACATTCAAAAAATATGGACTTTAATTACTATGTTTAGCGGTTTTGGTTTCTATATACTCAATCCTTAATCTATTTTTTTCAATTTTAAATATGGACATTTTATATGGGGTAGTAATTTCAGGGACACACACTTTAATTCAATTTTATAAAGTATCTGTTATGATAGTATCTTCAACTGTCAATAAATTTCATTAAGTTTTTATATTTCAGTCGTTAAAACACTAAATTCATTGATTATAGTCAATAATTAATAAAATATTTTAAGTTGTATATATGATGATCGCGTCGGTCTGGCAACCCTAAAATATTTTATTGCAACGGTCATTTTGGGTACACAAGAATGGTGTTCAACGTTACTTTTCGGGACACAATTATTTTATTGCAACGTTACTTTTGGGCACACAAGAATGGTGTTCAACGTTCCTTTTCGGGACACAATTATTTTTTCGATTATATTGGAATGTTGGGAATGTTCATATGTCCCCAAAATAACCAATTAACTGTTGGTACGACATCCAATCAAAACACAACCAAAACTGGCGGAAAAATAGCTAAAGTGATAACACTATGACAATTAATCATTTTATTACTTGTTTATTTTCTTATTTATTTATTTATTGACAACTACAGCAGTCGACAGATAATTACATTAAATATAATTAAATAAAGTGAAGAATTTAAACATTAAATTAATTTGGAACCACGTAATAAACTATGAGTTGCGAATTAACGCCGCTGGTTAATTACAATGGAGCGTACATATGCATGTAAGTATATACCTATAAATTAAATTGATTATTATTATTCTAATACAAAAAGTATTTCTAAATATAACTAAGAGTTAGTCATTTAATATAATAAGCAAATATCTACTAACTTTAATTGGATTTCATAAAATAATTGATATGTCTTTTATGAAATTTTAATATTTATCTTATGTACTTTATACCAGTGAAACAATTTTTAAAAGAGTGACGTCACGAAAGCTTGTGTATTCATAAATAACACACAACACTGGCAACTCTGCTCATGTTTTGTTAGAGGCATTCATGGTCAATTATTACGCATAGCGTTAAATTGATCCTCGCGTGTACTAGAGTTTGTGACGTCACAATATTATAATATATAACACATACATTAACATGTTACACATCATATTAAATTCACCCTCACTGTATACCACTGAAGAATATATATTAGAATGATGCACAAAATATGTACTTAATAACATGTTAATATACATTTATATAAGTGTGACGTCATGAATTGATGTTCAATGCATAACCTTCTTACAAAATTTAACCAAGAATGTTGGCGCCACAATTTTACCGTTGCTAAGAATAGTAATTTCTGGCAACTCTGCTGGCTCTTCGTCGGAATTGTCACTTTTCTGTAAAAATTCGTACGCGATACACGCCAAAATGTATTATTTAATAAAATGTGAAAAGTATTTTGTAATATGTGAAAAAAAAATTAAATTAAAAACAGACAACATGTGCGTCGCAAAGTTTGGCTCTGGAAGCTTCGAAGCTGCGCTAATTGAGTGTAGTGAAAGTGAGTTTAAATTTTAAAATGTGTTTTGTAAAATATATGTATGTACATACATACATATTAATAAATATTTTTCATACACAGATCGCGAAAAATGGCAGGAGAAATGCACAATTTTAAACAGTGGTAAGTTTTCGAAAAATGTAAAAACATGTATTTAAAGTTTTGGGTAAAAAATTGCAAATATGTATGTATATAAAAAAAGAACGCATCTGAAAGTAATGTGTGCACATACATACAGATGAACAAAAAAATAAATGTACATGTACATAATATACATACATGCATTTAAAGTTTTGCGTGAAAAATTTGAGCGCGCAAAATTAATTTTTGCGCCAATCTGTAAAAATGTATTTATGTATGTATAACTTGTTATCTGAAAGTAATATGTGCACATACATACACATGTACAAAATAAAAAATGTACACAGAACTGAAAAATCACAAGTTATACATACATATATACATACATTCTTTCAGACTGGCGCAAAAATTAATTTTGCGCGCTCAAATTTTTCACGCAAAACTTTAAATGCATGTATGTATGTATATGTACATGTACATTTATTTTTTTGTTCATCTGTATGTATGTGCACACATTACTTTCAGATGCGTTCTTTTTTTATATACA
>JAWNNL010001411.1:0-32697 GCA_035045005.1 Liodrosophila aerea
TAGTGCTAGTTCAGCTGCTTTCCCTATCGCGAATACCTCCGCTTGGAATATGCTGCATAGATCCGGTAGTTTGTATGAGTGTCTTTGGTTGAGTTCCGCACTATATACTCCTGCACCCACACCTGCGGCCATCTTAGTGCCGTCTGTTAATATGTGCGCTGTCTTACGCTTCAGTTTTAGGCCCTGTTGCCAGCTATCTACTTCCATAAGTACCTTTATTTTCCGCTTGAAACACGTTATAGGTACTATGTAGTCTGTTGTTGTCACAGCTTCTCTTCCGGCAACGCTGTGTCCGTAACCTTGTAGAACCATACTGTTTGTGGCAGAAAGACGCTGAGCCGTTTTCCACGCTTGCAGTTGTGCATACGTGTCCAGGGGGTCGATATTTAGAATAGTTTCTAAGGCTTTAGTCGGAGTCGTTCTCAGCGCCCCTGTGATGCAGACCAGCGCCTGCCGCTGAACTCTCTCTAATGCCTTAAGGTATGTAGATTTCTTAGTCGCCGGCCACCAGACTAAGATGCCGTAGAATAGTAGCCGCACTACTGCTATGTATGTCCAGTGCATGAGAGAGGATGACAGCCCCCATGTGCTCCCCAACATCTGTTTAGATGCGTAGAGTGCACATGTAGCCTTCTTAACCCTCTCTTCTACATTGAGTTTCCATGACAGCTTGCTGTCCAGTACCACGCCAAGATATCTAGCGCTGGTTGTCGGAACTAGACTTGTTCCGTTTAGCTTTGGGGCAGTCCACCTGAGCACCTTGTACCTCCTGGTAAAGAGGATGAGGTCTGTCTTGCCTGAATTGATACTTAGTCCGGCTGCTAAGGCCCACTCCATTATCTCTTTCAGTGTGGACTCCATCAGGGAACTTAAAGAATGATGGCATTTCCCCGTAATGACGATGGCTATGTCGTCCGCATAGGCAACTATTTTGGGTGCCTTGCCTTTGAATTGACGTAGGATTTTGTTGACAACCAGATTCCATAATAGTGGCGACAATACACCGCCTTGCGGCGTGCCTCTTCGCGCTTGGTCTGTGACTCTTCCGAATTCAGCATGTATTTTCCTACTCTTTAGTAGATTGGCAATCCATAGTTCTACGACGGTCGCTGCATTGGTAGCTCTGAGGCCTTCCATTATTGCTGCGGTGTTAACATTGTTGAAGGCTCCTGATATGTCTAGAAACGCTCCGAGGGCGTAGTCCTTAGACTCTAGAGCCTTCTCGATGGTGGCTACCAGTGAGTGTAGCGCTGTCTCTGTTGATTTTCCTTTTGAGTAAGCATGCTGGTTGATCTCTACAATTGGGCAGTTGTTGGCTGCCCGTATGTGGAGGTCTAGCAGCTTTTCCAAAGTTTTTAATAGAAATGATGTTAAGCTAATTGGTCTGTAGTCTTTGGGGTAAGCGTGACTTGTCTTTCCTGCTTTTGGCAGGAATATCACCTTCGCTATCCTCCATGCTACTGGCACATAGCTCCATCTTATACATCCCTTGTATATTTCCTTGAGCCAAGGTACTAACCTCTCATTAGGTCTTTGTAGCATGGCTGGGAATATTCCATCTGGTCCTGGTGATTTGTAACCATCGAAGGATGATATTGCCCACCTTATTTTTAGACCCTGTACTTTAAAAAAGTACAAAGGGTCTATTAGGTTTGTGCAAATGACATTTGTGTGTAACAGGCAGAAGGAGGCGTGGCAGACCCCATAAAGTATATATATTCTTGATCAGGACGACGAGCTGAGTCGATATAGCCCTGTCTGTCTGTCCGTCTGTCTGTATGAACACCTAGATCTCGGAAACTATAAGAGCTAGAGACTTAATTTTTTGGACCCTGTACTTTAAAAAAGTACAAAAGGGTCTATTAAGTTTGTGCAAATGACATTTGTGTGTAACAGGCAGAAGGAGGCATGGCAGACCCCACAAAGTATATATATTCTTGATCAGGACGACGAGCTGAGTCGATATAGCCCTGTCTGTCTGTCCGTCTGTCTGTCCGTCTGTCTGTCTGTATGAACACCTAGATCTCGGAAACTATAAGAGCTAGAGACTTAATTCTTTTTTTGTTAGGTTCGTGTATTACATAGGCAGGTCAAGTTTATTTCAAATGTTTGAAAAGTCATCCCCCTCCCCCTCTAATTCGCAAAAATATTCCCAGCATGTACAGTTTTAGAGTCACTGTTTTCCTTTTTTGCATGAATAAAGCTTTAGGTGCTCTGAATATTTGGTGCGATTTGCAGCCCAATCGGATAATAAACACCAGAGATATTGGACAAACAATTTTCTGTACTGAGCATTTGGGTGGGGGAGGGGGAAGCCACAGAGTACGCGGCCACTAGGGCGTATGCGTGATTTTTGATTGTGAGTATGATTGCCTGTATGAGTTTTGGGTATTGTTTGTATTTGCGCGTATATTTGTATTTATAAGTGTATGTGTGTATGTATAAGTGCATGTGTATGTGTATGTGAGTATGTTCATATATACTGCTGCTGTTATCGACGTCCAGGGCAAACCAAAGTACAGGGTCTCCTACTGTCGGTTGCGTCCGACTGTAGCTTTGCGTCCGACTGTTTTTTTGTTAGGTTCGTGTATTACATAGGCAGGTCAAGTTTATTTCAAATGTTTGAAAAGACATCCCCCTCCCCCTCAAATTTGCAAAAATGTCCTTAGTATATACAGTTTTAGAGTCACTGGATTCATTTTTTGCAGGATTAAAGCCTTAGATGATTTTCATGTTTGGTGCGAGTTGCAGCCCAATCGGATAATAAACACCGGAGATATTGAACAAACAATTTTCAGTACTAGGCATTTGGCTAGGGGAGGGGGGAAGCCGCAGCGTATGCGACCACTAGGGCGTATACGTGATTTTTTATTGTGAGTATGAATTTCTGTATGAGTATTGGTTATGGTTATCATTTGCGTGTATATTTGTATGTATAAGTGTATGTGTGCATGTATACACACATACATATGTTTACATGTATGTGCATGTGAGTACCCAGTGAACCAAAAGTTCGTAAAAGATATCGCAAACGATAAATACGCGAAACAAAAACGGAAAAAACATTCGCGAAAACCCTCGTTTACGATCAGAAAACTACTCGCTCGTCGCTCAGTTTGTGGCAGTGAAAGTTTCGAACGCGATAGCTCGTAAACGATTCGTTAGCGAGCATTTTTCGGATGTTTTTGCGAATAATTTGAGAAGTCGTTTGCGAGCCATTTTTAATATCTTTTGCGAATCACATGAGAAGTCGTTTGCGAACATTTATCGATATCTTTTGCGAATCATATGTGAAGTCGTTTGCGAGCCGTTATAGATATCTTTTGCGACTCATTTCTAATATCGCTTACGGATTCAATAAATAGTAAATATAGTTTTAAATTTGATTTTTTATTTGCTAAACATAATGTCTTATTTTATCTTATATCTATAAAGTTATTTGCCGCCAGGAGCTACGAACCAATTTGCCGCAAGACACATTTTTGAACACTTTAAAAGAACCGCAATCTGTATAAAGAGACAGTAAAAAAATAATTAAAATACATATGCGAGATAAATATATTATATTATTATTAGAATACATACAACATTCTTCAAAACGCCTTCTTTCTGCAGGGTATGCTATAAGAGAATTAAATAAATATATCAGGACAGCGTTAATCAAAAGCACTAAATTTATTTCTTACCGTCGAATTGATAGAAATTTTAAGCACTGCCACTTTTTCACTCCACCGTCAATTTGCGTCGTCACAAGAGAAAAGAAAGTTCTCGATTCCGAGCGAGAACAATAACGCATCAGTTGCCGTTTTGAGCGACCATAAAAGGAACAAGCGAGAGTACGACAACTGAAAAACAACAACTACGCATCAGCTGCCGTTGAGCGACCAAAAAGGAACAAGCGAGAGAACGGCAAGCAAAATACAACAACAACGTATCGGTTGCATTTTTTTTGTTGGTTTATGCGTCGTACACGAATCAATATCATTTTTCTTTCGATTTTAGTTTCGTTTTCGAGCTCGAATGCGATAGTTTTGCGATACTTCCGATTTTGGTATCGTTTTCGAGCTCGCATGCGAATGCTTTGCGAATCTTTCGATTTTAGTTTCGTTTTCGAGCTCGAATGCGATAGTTTTGCGATACTTCCGATTTTGGTATCGTTTTCGAGCTCGCATGCGAATGTTTTGCGAATTTTTCGATTTTAGTTTCGTTTTCGAGCTCGAATGCGATAGTTTTGCGAAACTCTCGCTCGACATTCGCGTCGTGGTACACTGGGTATACACTTATAAGCAGCTGCTATTATCGACGCCCAGGGTAAATCAAAGTACAGGGTCTTCTACTGTCGGTTGAATCCGACTGTAGCTTTCCGAGTTTTTAGACCCTGTACTTTAAAAAAGTACAAAAGGGTCTATTAAGTTTGTGCAAATGACATTTGTGTGTAACAGGCAGAAGGAGGCGTGGCAGACCCCATAAAGTATATATATTCTTGATCAGGACGACGAGCTGAGTCGATATAGCCCTGTCTGTCTGTCCGTCTGTCCGTCTGTCTGTCCGTCTGTCTGTATGAACACCTAGATCTCGGAAACTATAAGAGCTAGAGACTTAATTTTTTTTTTGTTAGGTTCGTGTATTACATAGGCAGGTCAAGTTTATTTTAAATGTTTGAAAAGTCATCCCCTTCCCCCTCAAATTTGCAAAAATGTCCTTAGTATATACAGTTTGAGTCACTGGATTCATTTTTTGCAGGATTAAAGCCTTAGATTCTTTTTATGTTTGGTGCGAGTTGCAGCCCAATTGGATAATAAACACCGGAGATATTGAACAAAAATTTTTCAGTACTAGGCATTTGGCTAGGGGAGGGGGGAAGCCGCAGCGTATGCGTATACGTGATTTTTGATTGTGAGTATGAATTTCTGTATGAGTATTGGTTATGGTTATCATTTGCGTGTATATTTGTATGTGTAAGTGTATGTGTGTATGTATACACACATATGTTTATGTGTATGTGTATGTGAGTATATACTTATATGCAGCTGCTATTATTGACGCCCAGGGTAAATCAAAGTACAGGGTCTTCTACTGTCGGTTGAATCCGACTGTTGCTTTCCGAGTTTTTTTCTTTTGTTATTATGTCTTCGGGGACATCTTTTCCTGTGTATGTCTGATCTTCCGGATCTTTGTTAACCCGTGCGCAGTCTTGGAAATGCGCTTTTAATAGCATGTTCAGAGAGTCTGCACCGTCCCGGGCCCAGGTGCCATTCTCCTCACGCAGCAAGCTTTGTGTGGCTGGCCGCTTTGATATCAGCTTCCTTAGCCTGGCGGTGTCGGTAACTCTCTCAATTTTCGAGCAGAAGGCTCTCCAGGAGTCTCTTTTACTTTTCCGTAAATTATACTTATAGGACTTTAGTCTGTCCTTATATTCCTCCCAGGATTCTTCCGTGTCCGCTAGCTTTGCTAGCTTGAAGAATTCCTTCAGGTCTTTTCTCTGGGTTGACAGTTCTAAGGTCCACCAGGGTGGCTTAGCTTTTCTCCCTCCTCGAGAAACTGGGCATGCTGCCTTGTATGATTTGTTGAGATTTCTGTAAATAACTCTCAGGGAGTTTTCTAGATCTTCAACGGATTTAATGTGCTTGGGTTTACTGGGAAGAGACCCTTCTAGCAGACTATCGAACCTCGCCCAGTTGGTGTTCCGGGGATTACGATATGTCTTAATTGGTTCTTCCCAGTTCGTCTCTATGTTCAATCTTATATATTTGTGATCAGAAAACGATGGCTCGTCTGAGACTCGCCATTCTGTGACCTTCAGCAGGTTGGTGGTCGCTAGCGTTAGGTCAAGGACGTTAGAGGAGGTAGGGCCTATGTAGGTGAATTCCCTCCCCGTGTTCTTAATTTCTACGCTAGTTTGTAGTAAAAACGTTAGAAGAGACTCACCTCTGTCATTGGTGTCCGGACCTCCCCACGCTACATGGTGTGCGTTGGCATCTGTCCCGATCACTACTGCCAGTTTTCTCTCTTCGGAGGCCTCGAGTAAATTACTCAGTTCTTCTGGTGGTGCCGGTCTGTCATGTGCCATATAGCAGGAAGCCAAGAGCAGCTGCCCCTGCTTCCCTCCTTCTATGGCCACTACCGTGAGGTCATCCGTACTGTAATGAGGAAGTAAGTAAGTGAAGATGCCTTTCCTTGACAGAATGGCTGTTCTTGTTCTACTTACAGTTGTAGGGTATAATAGGTTGTAGTTAGGTGACCTTAGCCCGGAAACCTTGTTCCCCGACGCTATCCAGGGCTCCTGGACTAGGGCCACATCGATGTCTCCTTCCCCGAGGCGTAGAAGGAGCTCCGTAGACGCCGCCTTCGCCTTATGCAGGTTTATCTGGACTATCTTTAGCTGCATGACTGCAGGATGGTCCATCAACCTCCATGGCGACTTTGTCGGCCGTCTTTAAGCTTAGGCCTTCGGTGGACTCGATTATGGCATCAAGGCCTAAGTCCTTTTCCACCTCGCCCGCTTCCAGCGTGTTGGTGTTCTCGTCTTTCGGGTGGCGTTTCTTAAGCTGCAGGTGCACCACCCCGCAGCCCCACGCCATCTTCCCGAACTTGGGGTATAGCAGATCTTCTGCCTCCTTATTGATTTGGAGGATATACTGTTGTCCTCCGTCGCTCGTTGGCGTCGGCTGGACGTGCAGTATCCTCCAGTCACCCGTCGGAATCTCCGGGTTTTGCCTCTGTAGGAGCTTTAGGGCTGATTCGGGTTCTATCGCCCTCGGGATGAACACTTTGGCTTTAGGCAGCGACGGGATATTGTCCCTGTCGACTACCTCCAATTGCGCTCCTTCCCACAGCCCTTGGATCGTTGAGATCGATCCCTTAATCCACTCTAGTGTCGGGTTATCCGTACAGCGGAGTAGCTTGACCCCGTCGAGCCATCCTGCTCCGTTAAAAGCGGGCATAGATGCGCACGGGTCGGCTAGTCTCTCCACCATAGAGTCTATCAGCCTTTTCTCGACCAGTTTCCACTGCGGGAGTGTCATCTGGCCGTTCGGGTCGTTGCGGTCTATAAGGGCTACGGTCAGATGCCGTTTTGCCACTTCACTTGCGCTACCTGCGTCCAACTTTCGCACCTTGGCTTTGCTCACCTCCTTTGCAAGGGATTTCGAGTTTGACCTCTGAGGGAGTGCCTGCCACAGCGCTCTCAGCTGAACGTTGCCTCTTTGCTTTTACTGAAGCACTTTCTTCCGCCTGTTTGGCTACTTCAGGAGTAGATTGCAGTAGGGTTTCCTTGCTTGCAAGGTACTTCCTGCTGCTCTCAACCTGCTCTTTCGCCCATTTGATCCTCTCAACCTCCTTGGGAGTGGGATCGATTTTTTTGTCCAGTCTTTCTAGGATGCCAAGCGCGGCCTTATAGCGGCCTCTCGCCTTCATTCCCTCTGTGTTTGAACCCCGCTTGGTTTTGGGTTTGTCAGCTTGATTCTGACTATTACCCGCCGCCTTCGGGGAACTTAGCAGCCTCTCCTCCTCTGCTGCGCTGATTGTTAGCGTACTATCTAGATCCGAGTCTAAATATTCGGTATCTAGGTTCCGCTCCATTTGTGTTTTGGCAGTAGCCTTGCAACCGGGCTGGCCTGCTCCTGCCGGCCCGGAGGTGTGACCGCTGGCGACACGCACCGAGGAAGCCTCGTCGTGCCCGCCGGTGGTAGCAGTCACGCTTTCCACCGACGTTTGGGTCGATATCCCGACCCGGGTTTGGTTTGTTTTATTTTCCATCTGGGGGTTTCTTTGATACCTTCTTCTGTCGGGGCGATCAACCGTTATCCGTTTATGCCTACGGCCAGGCACCTACAGCCATGGCTCCAATATCCCAGTCCCGTCAGTGTACCAACGGGAATGGTATATTAGATCCTTAGCTAGGCACTCCGGTCCTGAGCATACGCGCGGGACACAGAAGTGCCCATTGCCCAGCCGGCACCCTTGTGGAGGGTTCAGCTGTAGGATTTGTGCCAGCCAAATTAAAATTAGATTATTAAAGTAATTTAAGTTTATAATTTAAAAAAAAATAAAAGTTTAAAGCTGAAGAAATTAAAATTAAAATTAATATTCTGGGCACAAAATTAAAAAAAGATTAAAAATTACTGGTCCAGCATTTGCTGCATGGATTGGGGAAAACCCAGAAAATCCCAATCAGACCACGTTAGTAGTTAGTACGATTAGATTAGACAGCTCAATTTGTTATGTTAATAGGGGATCTCAAAATAAAGAAGAAGAAGAAAAGTGCGGGAAAATACGGAGAGTTATGGAAACAGGATAGTTAAGGAATAGTTGGCGAAGTTAGTTGCACTACGAAGATAATTAAGGAGTGAGGATTTAGGAGGGAAGGTTAGTTGACTAAGTAAGTTAGTTAGACCTACCAAGATAATTAAGGAGTAAGGATTTAAGCAGGGGAAGAGAGAGTTCCACTGATACAAGATGATAAAGAATTTTATAATTATAACATAACACCCTAAAACCATTGTGCATAGCGCAATCTGTTCTACAAATAGAAAGGGACAGAGGTGAAAAATGTCTAGAAGGTCTGAGCGGGACAGAAAATTTCAGACGCTCAAGCAGGGCAGGAGAATCAACTATACCAATTATTAATTTGTGGAGAAAGGTAACTCCAAGAACGGTTCTACGAGTAGAGAGGGACGGAAGATTAATAAGAAGCAATCTGGCCGTATATGGCGGTAAGTTGAGATTTGAATCCCACTGTGAGCCTCGAAGAGCAAATAAAAGGAATTGCTTCTGAACAGACTCAATCCTATCCTGATGCAATTTATATTGGGTTGACCAAACACAGGAACAATATTCAAGAATAGGCTTTGGATTAGGAATAGAAATTAGTAAAGTAGGGTGGAAAGAATCTTTTGGTTCTACTAATGGAGACAACCTACTAACATTAAGAGCACTAAAATCATTAATAAAAATTAAATCAAGTAATCTATTCAAAGAATTTGTGACTGATATATGTGGAAGATTAAAATCGCCTAATACTATAAGAAAGTCACGGTCGCGCACAAGAGCTGAAATTTCTTTAAGAAATTCAAGATGAAGCAAATATAAATCAGCTTTAGAAGAAGGGGGAATATAAGAACAAACCACGAATAAAGCATGATTTGGTAAAGAAACTTTAACAGCGATACACTCGGTATTTAAAAGATTGTGTGCAATTAACTCTGAATGCAGACTTGAATTAACGGCGATTAAAACACCGCCACCCCGTGTGGGCCTGTCATTCCTATAGATATTAAAACTGTCTGAAAGAATTTCGCTATCAGAGATATTTGGATTTAACCAGGTTTCTGTAAATGCAATAATATCAGCCTCAATAGAGGAACTACTCAAGTAAAGATTTTTAAGTTTTGAGCACAGACCTCTGACATTTTGATATATAATATTTATATCGTCAGAGTATTTTATGTGTTTTTTGAGGCCGAAGAAGTGGAAGATGCCAGAGAGGGATCAATTAAGGAAGGTTAACTGTCAAAGGCCTAGGGTTCAATTTGGGTTTTAACTCGTGCACTACCATGTGATCTGGCTAAAATTTTGTATCACAAATAGTACCAAAGAATTTTGAAGGGACGGAAATTTTGAAAGACGAAATTTCTCGAGGAGCCGAGAAATTAAATTTGAAGATATATTAAGTGAATTCAAGCAGTTTTCAGCCCACAGTTACAGCACTCAACCATCCGTTTGGAACGTAACGCACGATATAGAGACTGAACGTCCCGCAGTCTTTGCTCGCTCACGCAGACTTACAGGCGACAAACTTGTGGCAGCTAAGAAGGAGTTTGCACACATGGTAGAGCGTGGAATCTGCAGAGCTTCGAAAAGTAATTGGGCAAGCCCACTACATATGGTTCGTAAAACAAATGGAGAGTGGCGACCATGCGAAGATTTCAGGGCATTGAATGCGGAAACACTCCCAGATCGATACCCGATACCGTTTGTTCATGACATCGCCAACTTAATGTTTAGCAAAAACATATTTTCGGTTATCGAGCTGGAACGGGCATATCACCATATCCCCGTGGAACCAAAGGAATTTTCCCAACGGTACTACACCTTTTGGCCTATTTGAAATCTGCTTTATGACATTCGGGCTGCGCAACGCGTCCTTCCAGCGATTCATGTACAAAGTATAGCAGGACCTGGAGTTCGTATTCGTCTACATATGCAACGGCATTTTCAGCAACGCAAAAATGTGCGAAGGTAACGGCAAAGAAGAAGCAACGAAGCATCGTCTGTTATAAGTGCGGCGAAAAGGGACACATTAAGGCGAATTGTAGGAACGCGAATTCAAAAGGGGAAGACGCAAAAGAAGAGGAAAAACAGTACAGCTTGTTAAGCGCATTGGATGGCAGCAGTTTTTATAGAGCGAATTGGATTTTGGAAAGTGGAGCAACGAGTCATATGTTTTGCGAAAGGCAAATGCTCACGAGTTTTAAGAAGCATACGGAGCGGACGCCGAATTTCTGCAAGCAAAAGGTATAGGCAATGTAAAGCTGGAAACTAACACATCTAAAACTGACGGGGAACTTTATATCGGTAAGCAATGCGGTTGTGAACAAATGCGTTGTTAATTTTGGTCCAAAAAGCGCGACAATTATGCAAAATGGAAAATGTATTTTAGAAGTTAACAGAGCTGGAGGTTTATATACAATAGAATGTAAACATAACAGATGTTATGCTGCTGTTAAAGCAGATGCCGTGCTTTGGCATAAGAGATATGGCCATCTCAATTATGCAAGTCTGATAGATCTAGCCAATAAAGGATTAGTACGAGGGATGGATAAGATTGATACTGCACAAAATATGTCATGTAAGACGTGCATGATAAGTAAGGTGCATGTGCAGCCATTTCCGCAAGCGATTGAGAGTCGATCGCAAGAATTGTTGGAATTGGTACATACAGATGTATGTGGGCCGTTCGATACAAAATCAATTGGAGGATCCAGATATTTCCTGACATTCATTGATGATATATCACGGCGGACATATGTGTATTTCATGAAGGGCAAAGATGAGGTCTTTGACAAGTTCATGGAGTACAAAAATCTGGTGGAGCAGCAGACAGGAAAGAAGCTGAAATGATTACGCAGCGACAACGGTCGCGAGTATGTCAACAAGAAATTCGACTTCAAGGAAAGCGGTATTTCGAGGCAGTTGACCGTGGCATACACTCCGCATCAAAATGGTGTTGCAGAACGAGCCAATCGGACATTGGTGGAAATGGCCAGATGCTTGTTGGCGCAGTCTGGATTGGGACAGGAGTTGTGAGCTGAGGCAATATACACCTACTAGGGCCCTGATCGCAAAGACCCCAATGTAAGCATGGACTGGTAAGAAGCCTATTGTCATCCCTTTAAAAGCTTTTGGCTCATTCGCAGTAGCATTGGACTAAAGTCACCAGAGAGGCAAATTCAAACCAAAGGGAAAAGATTACCGCATGGTTGGATATTCGGCACAGGTCAAAGGATACCGATTATATGATATGAGGAGGCGGTAAAGAGTCCAGAGGCTTCTAGTTGGCGTGAGGCGATGACAAAGGAGTATGAGTCTTTGATTATGAATCGGACTTGGCAGCTTACAGAATTACCACCGAACCAGCGAGCAATTGGCTGCAAGTGGGTGTTTAGCTTAAAACGTGATGCACTTGGGAAAATACAACGCTTTAAATCGTTAAAGCGAAAGGTTGTTCGCAACAATACGGCGTAAACTACAAGGATACGTTTTCGCCAGTTTGTCGATTGGAGAGTTTCATACTGGCATTGGCAGCGGAGTTGCAGTTGTACCTGCAATAGATGGACATATGCAAAGCGTATCTCAACAGCGATCTGAAAGATGTAGAAAGCGATATACGGACTAAAGCAGTCAGGAAGGGAGTGGAACTTCAAGTTGGATAGCGTGTTACGACAGATTGGTTTTGTACCGTGTGACAATGAACCTTGCCTTTATAAGCAAAAGGCAGATGGTAATTTATCGCTAATCCTTGTTTATGTTGATGATGCCAATCAAAAGTGGATCTGGTCAACATAAAGAAAAGGGGCCGTTAGAGCTATTTCTTGGCATGGAAATACAACGTGAAGGTGAAACTGGATTAATTACTCTTGGCAGTTCTCAATATATCAAGGGTCTAGACAATACGGGATGGAGAGTTGCCGACCAGCAGCTACACCTTTGGATGAAGGTCATCAGGTTTTGTGCGTCAACGGTCAATGCACAAAGGTCGACGTGACATCATATCAGTCGATGGTTGGAGAGCTTATGTGGCTAGCTCTTACCACCGGACCGGATATTTTGCATTCTATTGGCTCAACGTATTAAGGATCCCCATAGTGAGCACTTGACAGGCGTGAAGCACGTTCTGCGTTATTTGTCATCAACATCTAATTACAAGCTGCACTACCAGAAATGCGGAAACCCATTTGAAGGTTTTGTTGACGCAGATTGGGGCGGCGACAAGGTCGACCGTAAATCTTAAACGGGCTATGTGTTTTTCTTAGCTGGTCGTCCGGTTTGTTGGAAATCGGAGAAACAAGGGAGCGTGGCGCTTAGCAGTACGGAAGCTGAGTACATGGCATTATCAGCGGCATGCAAAGAGTACTCCAATGGTAGTCAATGGCGACAACGTGGGTGCGCAGGAGTTGGTAAAGAATCCTGTACATTATTCACGCAGCAAGCACATTGATATACGATACCATTTCGTGCGGCAGATCATAAGCGAAGGGCATGTTATGTTGCACTACGTTTTGACGTATAATATGATCGCAGATATACTAACTAAAAATTTGTCGAAAAAGAAACATAATTAGTTTACAAAATTGTTAGACCCTGTACTTTAAAAAAGTACAAAGGGTCTATTAGGTTTGTGCAAATGACATTTGTGTGTAACAGGCAGAAGGAGGTGTGGCAGACCCCATAAAGTACATATATTCTTGATCAGGACGATGAGCTGAGTCGATATAGCCCTGTCTGTCTGTCCGTCTGTCCGTCTGTCTGTCTGTCTGTCTGTATGAACACCTAGATCTCGCAAACTATAAGAACTAGAGACTTAATTCTTTTTTTGTTAGGTTCGTGTATTACATAGGCAGGTCAAGTTTATTTCAAATGTTTGATGGTCATCCCCCTCTCCCTCAAATTCGCAAAAATATTCCCAGCATGTACAGTTGTAGAGTCACTGTTTTCCTTTTTTGCATGAATTTAGGTGCTTTGCATGTTTGGTGCGAGTTGCAGCCCAATCGGATAATAAACACCAGAGATATTTGACAAACAATTTTCTGTACTGAGCATGTGGGTGGGGGAGGGGGAAGCCACAGTGTACGCGGCCACTAGGGCGTAGGCGTGATTTTTGATTGTGAGTATGAATGTATGTATGAGTATTGGTAATTGTTTGTATTTGAGCGAATAATTGTATGTATATGTGTTTGTGTGTATGTGTGTATGTATAAGTGAATGTATATGTGTATGTGAGTTGTTCATATATGCTGCTGCTGTTACCGACGCCCAGGGCAAACCAAAGTACAGGGTCTCCTACTGTCGGTTGCGTCCGACTGTAGCTTTGCGTCCCACTGTAGCTTTCCCTACTTTTTAAATTTGAAATAATTTTTTGTAAGCATGCTTGCAATGAGGAAGGGTGTCAAAATGGGCATTTTTAGTACCAATGCGTGCATGTCAGCTGTTCTTCATAACAGAGCTATGTTAATAATTCATGTTATATTACTAACAGAGCTCAACATATACAGTCTCTAATAAACGTTCAATAATATAGCACGCGTCTTATTATTTTTAGTTTCCTAAATCCACTGCAACGGCAATCTCTCATCCTAACAGTTCTTACACTCAGAGAAAAAAGCCATATGAAAAATAAACATGGTCGTAGTTAAATTTATTTTCTTCCGAAAAAACCTAAAAATAAACACAAATGTACTTAATTTGACTACAATCATATTCAATTCGCAAATAAATATGAATCTTGTCGAATCAAAGTTGAATGCGTTCAATTCAGTATTAAATAAACTTCAATTCAACCACAAAATTGCTTGATTTGACTAAAAACATATTAAATGTGAAAACAAATATGCATCTATTCAAATCAACAAGGAACAACATTATCGCTGTACAAAAATCGAAACAGTTATGTTCGCATTCTTTGGTGTCTATTCGTAATGGGCGATATATGTACATACATAAATATGCCGAACTTTATTAGTTTATTCTGTCGTTCTTGCAGTAAATATTTAGTACTGACAGAAAAATATTAATTTTTTTTTTAAATTTTAAATTAAACAAAAAATAAAAAATAAAAAAACCAAGTTTTCTGCCTGGACTTGAACCCGAGTCGTCCGCATTCTGCATTCTTGCAATCTGTTCATAAGAATTGTATTTGGTATTTGGGATGTGCAAACTGTTAAAGCTTTGTGGCGCAAAGGTCTAAGTCGACAGTGAACAGCGTTGCGTGTGTCAACCAAGGAGGAGTCGTGAGTTCGAACCGAGAAGCCCGGACAAGTAAATTTGGTATGTAAAATTTAAGATATATAATCAAATTTAATAAATGTAAAAAATTTATAAAATAAAGAAAAATTTATATAAAAAAAAAAATTTATAAAAATATTAAAAATGAGCATCATATGGAATTTGGCGGTTAATCTAATTTTTATTTTTTTTTTTAAGTTGTGCGTATTTGAATTGAAAGGAGGCGTAATCAATTTGACTATGATATTTTAATACGAAAACTCTTGAATTGAACAAATTCATATTCAAATATATATGAAGTGGTTCCACGTTAAGTTAACAATTTCCGTGTTAACTTGACTTTTATACCCATAAATTTTCAATTCAACTACAGAATAGTGATTTTTACTACGTTTTTTCCCTCAGTGTATTGTGAATACCCGATAGGGCTATATCGACTCAGCTCGTCGTCCTGATCGAGAATATGTATACACTATGGTGTCTGCAACGCCTCCTTCTGCATGTTACATACATTTCTGAGTTGCACAAACTTAATAAAGACTTTTGCTATTTTTTAATAGACAGGGTCTAAAAAAACTCGGAAAGCTACAGTCGGATTCAACCGACAGTAGAAGACCCTGTACTGTGATTTACCCTGGGCGTCGATAATAGCAGCTGCATATATGTATATACTCACATACACATACACATATAAACATATGTGTGTATACATACACACATACACTTAGACATACAAATATACACGCAAATACAAACAATAACCAATACTCATACAGAAATTCATACTCACAATCAAAAATCACGCATACGCCCTAGTGGCCGCATACGCTGCGGCTTCCCCCCTCCCCTAGCCAAATGCCTAGTACTGAAAATTGTTTGTCCAATATCTCCGGTGTTTATTATCCGATTGTGCTGCAACTCGCACCAAACATGCAAAGCATCTAAAGCTTTAATCCTGCAAAAAGTGAATCCAGTGACTCTAAAACTGTATATACTAAGGGCATTTTTGCAAATTTGAGGGGGAGGGGGTTGAGATATCAAATTAAAAACATAAACTTGGCCTGCCTATGTAATACACGAACCAAACAAAAAAAAAATTACGTCTCTAGCTCTTATAGTTTCTGAGATCTCGGTGTTCATACAGACAGACGGACAGACAGACAGACAGACAGACAGACGGACAGACGGACATGGCTAGATCGACTCAGCTCGTCGTCCTGATCAAGAATATATATACTTTGTGGGGTCTGCCACGCCTCCTTCTGCCTGTTACACACAAATGTCATTTGCACAAACTTAATAGACCCTTTTGTACTTTTTTAAAGTACAGGGTCTAAAAATATTCTTGTTTTAGTCTTTATGCCGTTACGGATACACAGCTAGTTGGAAAAACTAAATTATTAAAATTCACTCTGCAAAATTATAAAAACATTATTTTTCGTTACGGACGTTACACCCATTATACATTTTTGTAGGTAAAATTTATAATATATACTTTCTTACAAATTATATGATTGAAAATGCAGCTCTGCAACGTAATTGGGGGATTTTGGCTAGCTCGAGGTCCAGCTTACAGCATTAAAATAAAAAATTGGGTTTTTTTTTTTAATTTTGCCGATATATTTCGATCGCTCCACGGCAGAACGGCTTCAGGGCACTAAACACAATAATTACAAGAACGCTGGATGTGAAAAATGCTTTCAACAATGTCAGATGGACAAGCATGATGACAGCTCTGGAACAACGGTTCCACATACCCGAATATCTAGCGCGTATTATAAACAGCTATCTCAACAACAGAAAGCTTATATACTCAAGCACAACGGGCGACAAAACAATCACGGTATCGTCGGGAGCAGCACAAGACTCCATCTTGATATGCAGATGACATCGCCGCAGTGATTACCGCACGCAACACAAAGAATGCGCAGAGAAAATTGACTCAAGTCATGCTGTGTATCAAGAGCTGGCTAGACGCGCAGCTTGCAACAGAAAAAACCGAGTTACTACTGGTAACTGGCCAGCGAATTCCTGTGGAGGTGAACATGCAAATCAGCGAGTGGAATATTAAGACCCAAAGATCGATCAAGTACCTTGGTATCAGACTAGATAATAAACTAACGTACTCTGCGCAACTGCAGTACGCGAAAACTAGGGCTGCCGAGACAACTAGAAGACTCAGCAGACTCATGGCAAACATTGGCGGACCTCCACAATCAAAAAGGAAAACAATGATGGAAATGAACAATGCCATACAATGCCTATACGGAAGCGAAGTCTGGGCAGACACCTTTGATGCCGACTGCAGGGCGAAGCCTTTACTAGCAGCACAGAGGACTTCCGCCCTAAGGATATGCAGCGCATACCGAACCGTATCAGGAGCTGCAGCCCTGGTGATAGCGGGAGCGATACCGTTAGATTTGCTTGCCGCAGAGCGCAAAAAAATATACGACAGTCGCACGACGAGAAACACTAGACCGATGGTAAGAAAGATGGATAAATGAAATCACCGGAAGATGGACTCACCGACTCATACCGAGAATAAATATTTGGATGAAAAGGAGTCACGGAGACGTAGACTACTATACTATGCAGATCTTAACAGGTCACGGGTACTTCAGCAGCTTTCTACAATCCATAAGGAAGAGTCTGGAAGCAAGCTGCGTGTACGGAGATTCCACCAAGGACAATGCAGAGCATACAATATTTTACTGCAAGCAATATGCCGGAGAGCGACACCAACTTGAGCTAGTCATCGGACAAATAACGCCGGATAACTTGATCGAGAAAATGACCGTCTCGACCTTTGTCTGCAATGAGCCAAGGGTAGTCTGGACGCAGATCTTCAGGCGGTTCTCCGGGTCGCCTACCATTTAACTCTAATTGGGTCGGAACGCGCAATTGGAGTTTTGGATGACTCATGTCTGGAAGTAGGTTTCCTCGTTGCATTGCGGAGTGGCGGGGCGGGGGACAGAGAGACTGTGATGAAGCGCATTGTGTGCTCGGGCTGGCACGATGGGCTTGCTGTTCCTGCGGAGCTGTCACGACTCGAGCCATATATCGGAACGCGATAGCTCGGTTTGTGGCATAGCTTTGCCTAGCAATCCCTCCGCGCATAACCACCTTCTCGGCTTGCTCCTCGTATCGCCTCTGCCGTTTTGGTTTTCGAGTTAATGAATTAAACAACGGGAGACGTGCGTGGTAGAGATTGGCGAGGGTTGCGTGGGCGGGAGAACGGCTGAGACCGGGAGGACGGGTAGACCATGCGCTCTGGATCGAGCTCCGCCGATGTTAATTTCGGCGCGACTCACGCAGCCTCCTCCCACCCCCCCGCTATGCATGCACGAGCCTCTTTCGGATATTGGCTACCCGCAGAAATACCTGAGCAAAAGAGAGCGCCGAGCGCAAAGGCCCCACTCTGAAGTCATGCGGAACCTTTACCAAAGTGGAGATAGGCCTGATGAGAGGAGGGGTTTTTAGTGGGTGCAAGCACATACCACATTTGCGACGGCAGTGTGATGATGCTCAAGGCATTTTACCCACCTCGACTCAAAAAAAAAAAAAAAATTCTCGACTCACATTGTCTCACCGTCTCCATCTTTTTTCACATCTTTTTTCGTCGGAAACTTCTGCCTTTCCATTCTCTGCAACTGGTGCTTTCCCACCCCTTGCTTCAGCTCCTTTGGGTGCACCTGTTACCACCTTACCGTTTCTTCACTCTATATCACAACCCATTCCACACCTAATTGTCAGTGCAGAGCCCGTTATAAATGCAGGCAATACTTCTGTACTGCGTCCTTCCGCCCCTTTATCTGTTGTTGCTCCCCGTAAGCAGGTTTTCATTTCCCGACTTTCCGCTGACACTACTTGTGATTCCATTGCAATTTCTATCTAATAAATACCCTGCAAATGTTGCAGTTACAAAATATAATTTCTCGGCTCCAGTCTGTCTTGAGCTTTCATAGTGATCGGTTGTCAGAAATAATTGATCGCATAAAGTAATCTTTTCACACAACAAACGTGAACCGCCCGTTGCACACTGGTCCCAATGACCAATATTTTTGCATAAACTAGAAAAATGAAGCTACGGACTTGAAACTTGGCACACTATATAGTTATTATATATGCAAAGTCTCGACAAAATTTTGTGCCGATCGGGCCACGCCTTCCTTTCCGCCCCATAGAAATGGACACCGGGACAAAAATTTACAAAACATCCATGAAAATTGGGCCAATATATCCAATAAATTTTAAATATATATAAAATAACTTTAGTAAAACCAATAGCCAATAAATCCAACAAATTTTAAATATATATTTACTTAATTAATTTTTAATCACTTTCAACATCTAAATCAAAGGAATAGGCATCGTTACATTCAAATCTATCCAAGTCATCTTCATCATCATTCTCTGTAGTAGGATAACTATTTAGGAAATCGACATTTGGTGGTGTTAAAAGATCAATAACTTCTAATGGGTAACTGCTGCGTTTTTAGACCCTGTACTTTAAAAAAGTACAAAAGGGTCTATTAAGTTTGTGCAAATGACATTTGTGTGTAACAGGCAGAAGGAGGCGTGGCAGACCCCATAAAGTATATATATTCTTGATCAGGACGATGAGCTGAGTCGATATAGCCCTGTTTGTCTGTCCGTCTGTCTGTCCGTCTGTCTGTCTGTCTGTATGAACACCTAGATCTCTTTTTGTTAGGTTCGTGTATTACATAGGCAGCTCAAGTTTATTTCAAATGTTTGAAAAGTCATCCCCCAGCATGAAAAAAGCTTTAGATGCTTTGAATGTTTGGTGCGATTTGCAGTCCAATCGGATAACAAACACCGGAGATATTGGACAAACAATTTTCTGTACTGGGCATTTGGCATGGGAAGGGGGAAGCCATAGTGTACGCGACCACTAGGGCGTATGCGTGATTTTTGATTGTGAGTATGAATGTCTGTATGAGTATTGGATATTGTTTGTATTTGCGCGTATATTTGAATGCATAAGTGTATGTGTGTATGTGTGTATGTATGAGTGCATGTGTATGTGTATATGAGTATGTTCATATATGCTGCTGCTGTTATCGACGCCCAGTGCAAACTAAAGTACAGGGTCTCCTACTGTCGGTTGCATCCGACTGTAGCTTTGCGTCCGACTGTAGCTTTCCCTTCTTTTTTGTTTTGATGTACTCTTTCCTTGATGTGGATGCTGGATACCATCGGGTCTGATGAATCAAGTGCTCTACAAAAAACGTCAGTCATGGTGTTTAAGCGACTATTTTGTCTTGCATGCGAACGTCTATCATTTTTATAAATTTTGTTCCGAGCTTCGGATGCATTTTCGCTAAGGCAACCAAGTGGAAGGGACGATGCGGCAACGATCTGGGCCCCATGAGCTAGTACTTTATGTACAGTAGCTGACATTGGGTACCAGGGATACTTGCCTATATTAAAAAACTCGGAAAGCTACAGTCGGATGCAACCGACAGTAGGAGACCCTGTACTTTCCTTCGCACACACACACACACACTAACAAACACTCACACATGCATCGTTAAGTCGCACGCAACAACACATACGCTCGCGGCTGCTCCCCCCTTACCTAATGCAGGGAATTGAATCTTGAATATCTCCGGTGTTTATTATTCGATTGGGCCACAATTCACAGAACAGATAAAGATTATCATAAGATTATCGTATGCCAAATCACAAGTTTGTATTGTGTAAATTGTGGGTGTGGCAGTTTTTCGCGGTTTTTGGGGGAGGGGGGGGGAGGTATCAAAAATCTAAAACAAACTTGATCTGCTTGCACTATAGGGGCATCTAACTGCCAAATATGATATCTCTAGCTCTTACAGTTTCTGAGATCTAGGTGTTCATACAGACGGACAGACGGACAGACAGACGGACAGACAGACGGACAGACGGACATGGCTAGATCGACTCAGCTCGTCGTCCTGATCAAGAATATATATACTTTATGGGGTCTGCCACGCCTCCTTCTGCCTGTTACATACATTTCGGGCTTGCACAATCTTAATAGACCCTTTTGTACTTTTTTAAAGTACAGGGTCTAAAATGCAGTTTTTGCGCAGAAACTTTTAAATTTTGAAGCATCTATTTCAAAGTTGCTTGAAATTGCTATTAAAATAAAATAGAAATTTTTCAAAATCTCCTGGTCGAATCCAAGAGCATTTGCAAATTTTTAGACCCTGTACTTTAAAAAAGTACAAAAGGGTCTATTAAGATTGTGCAAGCCCGAAATGTATGTAACAGGCAGAAGGAGGCGTGGCAGACCCCACAAAGTATATATATTCTTGATCAGGACGACGAGCTGAGTCGATCTAGCCATGTCCGTCTGTCCGTCTGTCTGTCCGTCTGTCTGTCCGTCTGTCTGTCCGTCTGTCTGTCCGTCTGTCCGTCTGTCCGTCTGTATGAACACCTAGATCTCGGAAACTGTAAAAGCTAGAGACATCATATTTGGCAGTTAGATGCCCCTATAGTGCAAGCAGATCAAGTTTGTGTTAGATTTTTGATACCTCCCCCCCCTCCCCCAAAAACCGCGAAAAACTGCCACACCCACAATTTTAAACATACAAACTTGTGTTTTGGCATACGATAATCTAATGATAATCTCTATCTGTGCTGTGAATTGTGGCTTAATCGGATAATAAACACAGGAGATATTCAAGATTCAATTTCCTGTACTAGGTAAGGGGGAGTAGCGCGAGCGTATGTGTGGTTGCGCGCGACTTTTCGATATGTGTGCATGTGTGAGTGTTTGTTAGCGTGTGTGTGTGTACAAAGGAAAGTACAGGGTCTCCTACTGTCGGTTGAATCCGACTGTAGCTTTCCGAGTTTTTTCGGTATGAAAAAATGCTCTCCTCGCTGTGTTCCCGTCGTTGGTACTGCCGCTTCCATTTGCTTTGGGCTTATCGACATGGAGCCCAAGCTCCTCCCATAATTTGTGCTGAATTTATTTTTTCCGGGCAGCCACTTTTTCCTTGTCTTGAGGGCCAAGTACTTGCCACTTGTCAATACCAATTCTGTATGACACTTTTAAAACAAATTCGAAAAAACGAATCCACTTACTCCATACTCGAGCACATGGGAGTTCTTCGGCGTAAATTTGTCCGACTGAACATCAGCGACAGTTATGAAGTCCAGGGGCTTCGCTCCACAGATTGGGCAAGACTGCGTCGAATTGTTTTCCTCCAAAGTATTAAGAACTTTCCCATCAATTAATGTCATTTTCAGTTTAAAATTTATAGGGAAAACGCTGTTGTTCTCATCTGTGAAAATAAACGGCACTAAATTTTCAATTTCCGAGTCCAGTCGTTTTTTCTCTGCTCTTATATGACTTTGTGTTTCTTTTATGAATTCAATTTTTACAGGCCTGCAAAATCGAACAGACTGCGGAGGCCGATTCATCCAAATAACTCGACCTATTGAATCCACTAACTTAAGCGGAATTAGTGTTGTCACAAACAGAGACTGATCGAATGTGTCTGTAGCTTCCAGTGCGAAATTTTGCTTGTAAAGGCCCAGTTGAACCGTCAAATCCCTAACTGGTAATTAATGTCAAACCGGAAATATCTTTATAAACATTGAACACGTCTTTTTGTAACAGCATAATACGCTCGGCTGTGTTGTTTAACAAGTTCTGTAATGAGACAGAAGCGACAGATTCTGTAATATATAGACCTTTAGGTCTGCATTTATCTTTTGCACCGATAATTTGCTTGTAACTTGGGCAAATGTCACAATTTCTCTTTTCACTTTCCAGTCTAATGCTCATGTACTGTTTTTTGGTAAAGCCATTCTCCATCAAAAAATCTAAAGCTTCTTCTGGAGTTAATGGTACAAGCTCAGCTTTCGTTGTTCCTTCATCCACGGGTTTCAAGCACGCTTTCTTGGCAGCGATAGTAGTTGCATGAGCAAGGAGATTGACATCATTATTATTTTCTGCTGAAACTTCGCAAGCTAAGCTTAATCGAGGCCGTCCTCCACTATTGGGGGATTCTTTAATATAGTCTGATGGCTGAAATTTCGCTTGAAAACGTAATGCAAGAAAACTTTCTTTCTGCGCCTTATACCTTGAAACTATCCGAGAGCATTTTTTTATTCCAGCATCCACATAAGCAACAAAGTTCTTAATCCTCTTTTTCAAAGGATCCTCTATGTTTTGCTTTAAGTTTCCAATTCGATGCTGCAACACAAAGTTGTAAAGGCTTTCGGTTTCGCGTCCATGTGCCAGCCAATACTCTAGCATTTCTCCATAACATAGGTCTATGTTGTCTAGCAAAAAGTTTTTTTTTGTAAAATGGAGCAAAAACGAGCAAAAAAGGTTTATGTCATCGTATTGTAAATAAATGCAAGAACAAAACTGCGTTAATAGTTTTTATAATCCGGTACAATCCAACCTACTTTTGTTCCACGAAACACGAAAAATGCTAGGTTAAAATTGTTAAACATACAACTCTACAAAAGCACATATACACAAAGACAAATCACATTAAACAAATATTGCATTAAACACTTAAATTTTACATACCTCCACTAATATTTTCCATTTTACTTTGTTTTAAAATGTTGAGTAGAACTTTTGCAATCTTACTTTAAAGTGTGCTTTTATTTAGCGCGCCAAAAAGTCAACATTTTTGATCAACGAACAGCTGACTTTCAGGGCTACCAAATTTAACAGGGCTGCAATTTCAGTAACGAAATTGCGATTTTTAAATGCAACGTATATTATTCTAAGGAGATAAAAAGTTTGTTTTTTTTTAAATTTAAAAAAAAAAAAGGGCTTTTGCAAAAATATTTGGCATTGGGACCAGTGTGGTATGGTTGCAGTTGCATAAGGGACAATTACATGTATTATTGATATTGATATTCATATTCATATTTATATTATTATTATTAAAGTAATGTTGGTGTGTGAGTCGTGCGTGTCCTAATCTAAGCCGAATTAATTTAATTTGGTCAAAGCGACTAAATTTGTTATGAGGTATTTAGCAGAAGTAATCATCTATGCTTATGGAATTTTGATTGCGATTTCTGTACTACTCGTTGCATTGAGATATATACCTTTTTTGATTGGTGATAAGTTCATTTTTAAAATGCTTATTTCTATCTTTTGTATTGTGGTTGGGTGTAAAAATTAACGGCATGGGTGTTGAAGCTTTTGCCGTATGATCAGCAAGTACATTTCCAATAATTGAAACATGTCCAGGGATCCAAAATATTTTAAGTCTATATGACAGATAAGTAATAATTGATCTAGTTGTTGAAGGATACAAGAGATTGTTATTTATATTAGATATGGAATCTAGAGCAGACATGAAGTCAGAGCACAGCACGAATGCAATCTTCATTGATTGTATAAGTTTTACAGCTTCTAAAATTGCTATTATTTCTGCTGATAAGACTGAAGAATAATGTGGTAAAATTCCATATTTTAGAGTGTGTGTTTCTATGATAATTGCATATCCAGTAACATTGTTAATTTGAGATCCATCAGTGTATATGAAAGTGTAATTTTTATATTGTTGTTTAAATTCTGCATACAGTTTCCAATAAATTTATGGTGTTGTAATAGTTTTTTTTTGAAAATTCAAAGCGATGTATTTATTGCATTTTTGGGTAGAGACCATGAGGTTTCTAGGTATTAAAATTAAAATAGTTCTGTCTATTGTTGAGATAATTTTTTTGTTTGTTTTTTTGTGTTTTTTTACAATGTTTTCAATAGGTGAGTTGGCAGAGTTTAAGAGAGTTCGAGTGTTGGTATATTGGATTCGAATAGCATGTTATTTATTGGGGTGGAGCGGAAAGCTCCAAGGGATGGTTTAATAGCTTAGTTTAAAGGAGATTTTAATTTGTTTAATGTTGTATTTCTTGTATATAAATAAAGCATACTCGATTTTTTATACATATTACAGTTGCTTTTGTAATAGAAAGTAGTGTTTTTGAATTGCAATTGAATTTCGAGCTACTAAGACATTTTATTATATTTAATCTTTGTAATAAAGATGATCTTAATTTGTTAATGTGAGTGGTCCAAGTATATGTTTTATTAATTGTTAAGCCTAGGATTTTGATTTCAGAGACGGTAGGAATTTGTATATTGTTGCATAAAATGGTACAAACACAGTTGTGTTTCCTACAAATGTGTATATGCTGACATTTATTGAGCGACATTTTAGCTCCAGAGTAGGAGAACCAGTTTTCTTTGTTTTCAAATAAGTTGTCTAAATTGTGTTTTATGTTTTTGTTTTTATTAAAGTTTATTATTAAAACGAAATCATCGACGTAAGCGCTAAATTTGACTTCTTTATGACTGGCAATAGTTTTTGCCAGTGTTCAGAAAACAAATGAAAGACCAGCGAGGTTAATGTTCGATGATCAACCCATTTCTGGGCTATGTATAAGATCATGTACAATATGGTACTTATCTATGCTTAGGTACAGCGTAACTATGTACTAACATTTCCTTCTTATGTGCATGCGACACATATAGTTTGTGTCTTTGTTATCAATATTCTAGTTTTACATATGTGTTCTGTTTACTTAGATCACGTGTGTAACATGTGTTGCTGCAAGGCTCAAAAGATTGTGGCCTGCCGCTGTTGATATATGATATGCAGCTAGTAATCTGCGTTATCGCCTTGTAGTTTGACATATTTCTAATACATATGTTTATTTTCTTATGTCCATACTTGAACATATTGTGACGGTTATAATATATATCTTATAGTCTATATTAATGCTTGAATATCTTGCAGGGGCCACTAAAAAGTTTTTTATTTTTTTTTTAATCCATTTATTCACTAAATTTTAATTAACTAAACTAAACATTAAGATCAGTAGACTAGCAGGTTACAGATAAAATTAAATAAATAAATAAAATGCTAGGGATTGGTTATGGTCGTGGCTTAAGTTAGTGCTGCTTCGGGACCACCGCCTAGGTTTTGCTTCTCCACAGCATCTCCCTTTATCCAGGTCCTAAACCGCGCTGATCCGCTCTAGCCTGCGCAGCTCTCGCATGGTCAGGGTCGCGAACTCGCTGACTGCTTCCCACGCGTCCAGGTTCTGCAGCATCTTGGACACCAAGTTGCGCTTATCAAACGCCTCTGGCAGACTAAAGGTCCAACGGCCTTTAGCTGACTGCTCCCAGCGGATCTGCCATCTTCGCAGGCCTCCTGGCCTCCCTGGCCAGCTCGCTAATGGGCACTAGGCTAGCTATCACTAGAGCTGCGTCATCGGAGACCGTTCTAAAGGCACAGCATACCCTTAGAGCGCATAACCGGTAGGCAGACTACAGGCAACGCCTAAACGACTTGATCTCCATTGCTGATGACCAGATTGGAGCTGCATAAAGGATGGTTGACCGAACCACACTTGTCAGCAGAACTCTTCGGCACTGCCTCGGGCCCCTAGTGTTCGATAGAATCCAAGCCAAAGCCCTGGTGCAAACCGCTGCCTTCCTTGCCGTATACTGGATGTGCTCTCGAAAACTGAGCCTGCAGTCCAACCAGACCCCTAGGTAGCGAATGGCACGCTTCGAGATGATCTCCACTCCACCAATGCTGATTTTGGCTTGCTCCACTCGCTTCCTGCTAGACATCAGGACCGCCTCGGTCTTTTCGGCTGCCAGTTGCAGGCCAACGGATTCTAGCCAGTAGCTAATCCGTGTGATTGCCCTATTAGCCGCCTCTACTACGGTCGCTACATGTTTACCGACCACTACCAGTGCCACGTCATCTGCAAAGCCGATAGTGGACACTCTCTCTGGCATTTCGAGATGCAGGAGTCCGTCGTACATGGCGTTCCACAATAAGGGTCCGAGAATTGACCCTTGGGAGACACCCGCAGAGACACGATGCGACTCTGTGCCACCGGCGGACTCGAAAAGGAGAACTCTGTTAGCAAAGTAGCTCTTGACTATGCTTATGAGGTACTCGGGTACCCTGAAGGCGACTAGCGCTCCCAAGATACTGTCCCAGTCTGCGGTATTAAAAGCGTTCTTGACGTCCAACGTCACAATTAGGCAATACTCTTTGCTACCTCCTTTCCACCGTGTGCCTTCTATTGCGTCTGTTGCAATGCTGACAACTTTGCCAATAGCATCGACTGTGGACCTCGCTTTCCTAAACCCAAATTGATTCGGCGATAAGTTGCCAGCCTGGGGTATCGCCTCCTCTATCCGACCACAGATGATTCTCTCCAGGACCTTCCCGGCCGAGTCAAGCAGACAGATCGGCCTATATGCCGATGCGCTCTCCGGTGGCTTCCCAGGTTTCGGTAGCAGCACCAACCTCTGCACTTTCCACACGCTCGGGAATACGCCCTCATCAAGGCATCGTGTGAAAAGTGTCGCGAAGGTGTTAGGGTGTAAGGCCAGCGCCAGTTAGGGCCACTAAAAGGTGATGGCTTGTATATGCTATTTGAATGCACTTTTAAACGTCCTTATATTCTATGTTCATGCTTGAACATCTTGCAAAGGGCCAGCAAAGGTGATGACCTGTAGTCTTTATATTGTTTTATTGCATAAACACTTAATACAATTGAAATAATAATTACTATTATTAATGATGTATGCGCATGATGAAAATTTAGTTCCTTTAATTTGACATGATTTTCTTTACAATTTTTTCTCTTTATTGATCTGTTCTATTTCGAACGTATGATTGATCGGTGACACCTTCATTGGATCCCAGATTATTTTTGGGACAGTTTTCATTTCTCCTACATGAATTGCGGTTATAGCTTCCTATCTTTCTAATTGAAAAGTATAATGAGCTACTAGTAGCTTGTCAATAATTTTGAGAATCTACTACCTTTTTGAAAATATAATTTGCGTGTCTGATTTTGGAATAAGGAGGTTTTGTTGTCCACTCTCCTTAGCTTGTATACTTGCGATGGTGAAAAACCCATCCAATAAATGAATTCTTGTGACCAGTTATTAACATTGTGCTGCTTTAGCTTTTTTACACCCTGTACTTTAAAAAAGTACAAAAGGGTCTATTAAGTTTGTGCAAATGACATTTGTGTGTAACAGGCAGAAGGAGGCGTGGCAGACCCCATAAAGTATATATATTCTTGATCGGGACGACGAGCTGACTCGATATAGCCCTGTCTGTCTGTCCGTCTGTCTGTATGAACACCTAGATCTCGGAAACTAAGAGCTAGAGACTTAATTTTTTTTTTGTTAGGTTCGTGTATTACATAGGCAGGTCAAGTTTATTTCAAATGTTTGAAAAGTCATCCCCCTCTCCCTCAAATTTGCAAAAATGTCCTTAGTATATACAGTTTTAGAGTCACTGGATTCATTTTGCAGGATTAAAGCCTTAGATGCTTATCATGTTTGGTGCGAGTTGCAGCCCAATCGGATAATAAACACCGGAGATATTGAACAAACAATTTTCAGTACTAGGCATTTGGCTAGGGGAGGGGGGAAGCCGCAGCGTATGCGGCCACTAGGGCGTATACGTGATTTTTGATTGTGAGTATGAATTTCTGTATGAGTATTGGTTATTGTTATCATTTGCGTGTATATTTGTATGTATAAGTGTATGTGTGTATGTGTGCACACATATGTTTATATGTATGTGTATGTGAGTATATACTTATATGCAGCTGCTATTATCGACGCCCAGGGTAAATCAAAGTACAAGGTCTTCTACTGTCGGTTGAATCCGACTGTAGCTTTTCGAGTTTTTAGTACCCCTTTATTCACCTGAAGGAGCACCTTATTTTCCTCCTTGGCATTCGTGCCCAAAAGGGCAGCAAAATTTTGACGTTTACGTTGCCCACTATAGTTGTAATCATCGCTAACGCTTTTTTCGCGTCGAACACGCTTCGAAGTTCTGGCTTTAGACTCATTCTCCGAATCTCTGCAAGGTATCTTAACCCTTTTCGCAACTGGTTTAGAAGTTTTAGGTGCTTTAGGTGCTATTGTTGGTCTTGCTGTCGATAGCTCCACCTGCTTTAATCGAACTACAGACCGGCGAATCTTTTTTGTTGATTCAGTTGCGGGTATACTGGACTCACTATCCCAGTCTATTAACAGTTGTGAGAGTAAAATTTTCTTTTTAGTCAGCAGTGGCTCTTTTTTGTAGAAATCTAACTTGTCACGATTCTTGCGAACTTTTCTATTCGCCAAAATGATATCTTCCTCGTTGGTGGCTTTACTGTTTTCCAACGTTTTTTCTATAACTGGCGGTTGGTCATCTGAATTAAAAGATTTGGTTAATTCTATGCCATTGTTGCCATTCACCGTATAGGCGTTACAACTATTGTTGCCATTTCTGTTGCTGGCTTTAATAGTGGATTTATTCTCTTTTACATGATCCTAGTTAAGAAGTGCCTCCATTTGTGGTCGCTTCGTATCCTTCATCCTGATCTTTTTTATGTCAGAGTAGTCACTATCCCCTTTTTTAACATTACAAGAAGTTGCAGAAATAGTCTCCAAAGATTCAAATTTTTCCTTTCGCTGCAACAGAAAACATTTTCTAATGTCTTCGCTTTTTGTTGAGCACAACGAACTTTAACGTTGCTCTAAATAGTCTAACACATCAGACAATGATTGCATTTTTATTGTCTTTTTTGTATGTGATTCATATAACAGAATTGTTTCTCTATTAAACTTCGTTAATACTAGATGAGCAATCATAATATCTACTTTATCGTTTAGATTTGCTTTTACCTTTATTAAATGAGAAGCTTCATTAATCGTATCAATATAATACTTAATATGCTTCGCGGAATCATTGTTTAACATAGGCAACTGAATAAGCCTATTAAACTGTTCCGAAAAAATTTTCCTCTTATTCTCATACCGTTTGATTAACAAATCTTAAACAGTATGTGTTTAAGCATGAACATAGAATATAAGAGACGTTTAAAAGTACACTCAAATAGCACATACAAGCCACTACTTTTTGGTGGTCCTTTGCAAGATGTTCAAGCATGAACATAGAAAATAAAATACATTTAAAAGTAAATTAAAATATCATATACTATCCACCACCTTTTGGGTGGCCCTTTGCAAGATGTTCAAGCATGAACATGGAATATAAGATATATATTGCAACTGTCACAATATGTTCAAGTAGGGACATAAGGAGATAATCATATATTTAAGAAAAATGTAAAACTACAAGACGATAACGCAGATTACTAGCTGCATATCATATATCAACAGCGGCAGGCCACAATCTTTTGAGCCTTGCAGCAACACATGTTACACACGTGACCTAAGTAAACAGAACACATATGTAAAACTAGAATATTGATAACAAAGACACAAACTATATGTGTCGTATGCACATAAGAAGGAAATGTTAGTACATAGTTACGCTGTACCTAAGCATAGATAAGTACCATATTGTACATGATCTTATACATAGCCCAGAAATGGTATAAAATAAAGAAGACTGGCTCCGTGCCAGAGAGTTGATCATCAAACCCCTAACCTCGCTGGTCTTTTATTTGTTCTCTGAACAGTATGACAATTCTCTACTGATCCTGTCAACAAATGAGACACCATGGATCTTTTAATGCCGATTTTAAATAGTTGAATTTTAATGAAATGCTAAGGTCCTCCCTATTATCAATTATTTCTTTAAAAAATTCTACGAACTGATCCTAATCTTTGGACTCCCCATAAAATGTAGGGACTTTTAGTTGAGGTAACATTGGAAGATCCTCTAACTTCTCTTTTACCTTTACCTTGACCGTCCTACTTTCTGTTATACCGTATTCTAATTCGGCTATAACAATATTTTTGTCGAATTCTAGATTAATAACATTTTCATGTACAGAAGTGTTATTATCTGCAAATTCGCCTATGATTTAGTTAATTTTTTCCCAGAAAAAAATCAATTTTGTTCTTTCGTATCCTATATATAATTGGGTTAGACATACCTAATAGCTTTGTAGTCTCCTCAATGTACTTTGTGAGCTGTTCTACTTCTTTATCTAACCTATCCGCTAACTTTTGAGTATCATCGCTCATGCTAACCTGTGTTCCTGGATCAATCATCGCTTTGCTAATATTAGCCTCGTGTTTATCTAATACATCGTATAGGACTTTTTGCCTCTCAAACAACTTAGCTCTTTTATCTGACATACTATTACACGCACTTATTGATAAGTAAACAAAAAAACTTATGTTAAGACTTGCTGTGTTATATGTTTGATGTTCCTGGCTGTTGACGCTCCCACGACGCACTCCTTCGGCGACGTTTCTCTGCCCCCAACTTCACTTCTACGGCGACGTTACTGTTCCCGCGACGCATTTCTGTGTCGACGTTGGTCTGCTCCGCTACTTGCTTCTTCGCCTACGTTGATCTGCTCATACGTCACACTTCTTTGGCGACGTTATCTTGCTCCCACGCCGCACTTCTTTGGTGACGTTATCGTTGCACCTTGCAACCACTGCACCCGTATTATTAATCGCACTTCGATTCTCGGGCGCACTTTCCGAATACTTCGATATCTTGCCCACTTGGCAACTGAATCGACTCGCGTTTGTTTAACAACAATTTTATTAGCTGCAATACTTGCAGCAATTGTTATTTTATATGTCCGTGCTTCTGTCCACTAGCAGAAACCTTATAAATCTTTAATGATGTAGTATTTGCATTAAATTGTTTCTGTGTTTTTTTACCTCAGGAGGAACACAACAGATCTCCTTAATTAGACCCCGTACTTTAAAAAGTACAAAAGCGTCTATTAAGTTTAAGCAAGTCAGAAATGTATGTAACAGGTAGAAGGAAGCGTGGCAGACCCCACAAAGTATATATATTCTTGATCAGGACGACGAGCTGAGTCGATCTAGCCATGTCCGTTTGTCCGCTCGAAGGACATACAATACGAAAGTATGTTCAAGGGGTTCAGCGATACCAAGCACGGGCTTGTTACGCGCGAGCCAAAGCCATGCGTGGCCCACCACCCGCCCAACCGACCGAGAGGCGCGCCGCCTAACGAGCAGGAGACGGTAGGTCGCGAAGACAAACTACTGACATTCAGAGGTTATAGGCTAGATAGACGTTGAAGAAGTGCCACTTCGAGTAACAGAATGGAGTCAGCACTAGAAATTATAGAAAAGTGTGTATTATAAAGGCTACAGAGAATTCTAAAAGGGGTATGAAGAGAGTAATTAGTAAGGCAACGAGGAAGAGATAACGGTAGGAAGTTTCTTGTATTCCTAACCGGAATCGAAAAACTAATGTGACTGGTTAGTTCAGGGGAGTTAACTTCGCCCCTGATTAGTTTGTGTAGGAATATTATACTAAGCATAATTCTACGGTTAGAAAGTGATGGTAGGTTAATAAGGAGAAGTCTACTACGATATGGGGGGAGGCGAGAGTTGATATCCCAATTAAGACTACGTAAAGCAAAGAGAAGAAATTGTTTTTGCACTGACTCGATTCTATCCTGGTGAATCTTGTATTGGGGGTACCAAATACAAGACCCATACTCCAAAATAGGGCGTACCAGTGCAATATATAAAGTTTTAGTGATATAGGGATCGTTGAACTCCTTTGTCTAACGCTTAATGAATCCAAGGACCCCCATAGCTTTGCCAACAGCAGAACAAATATGTTTATTAAATTTGAGTTCTGGGTCGAAAAGAACACCTAGATCATTTACTAATTCTATTCGCTCAAGAAGGTAATCATTAAGTTTATATGGATGTAAAAGGGGAGAGCCCCTGAAAAACGACATTGTTTTACATTTGCCACAGTTCATGTTTAGCATATTGATGCTACACCATGAATAAAGTCTATCTAAGTCGAATTGAAGCCTGCGGCTGGCTAGAGGATCATTAAAAGTCAGACAAATCTTTACGTCATCGGCATACATAAGTACCCGAGAGAAGGTAATAATGTTAGACAAGTCATTGATAAATAATGTAAAAAGTAAGGGACCAAGGTGACTTCCTTGGAGAACGCCGGAAGTCACAAAGACTGGCTTTGATACAAAGCCCATAATATGCACTTTTTGAACTCTACCGTTAAGGTAGATAAATATCCATAACAAAAGCTTATTTGGAAAACCAAGCAAATCAAGCTTGCTGTTCAGAGAACAAATGAAAGACCAGCGAGGTTAGGGGTTTGATGATCAACTCACTGGCATGGAGCCAGTCTTCTTTATTTTATACCATTTCTGGGCTATGTATAAGATCATGTACAA